>JAKTXC010000019.1:0-184689 GCA_030561445.1 Zygoascus meyerae
TTTTGGGAATTTTTCTTTAAAAATCCCCCCCCCCCCCCTCCCTTAAATGCGTGCCTGTTTAATCATTTTTACACTCCTGCTTGGTAGAGCGGGGAGAAGGGGGTTCGGTAGATAACTCGAAATAATTCATTCAGTAGGAAGTCCCGCCGCATATTGAAATCAACCGTTGCACCCCATCGAAGTATGAGCTTAATAGGTAGAACTTCTCTCATCACGGGAGGAAGTCGCGGAATAGGTTTGGCTGTCGGGAAAAAACTGGCAAAAAATGGTTCAAATGTTATTCTTCTGGCGAGATCTAAGGATGCCTTGGTGTCAGCAGTTGGGGAGCTCCCCGTAATTGACCCCCGCCAGAAACATTATGGAGTAATTCACGATGTGCAACAAGCAATGCTGTTCACCAGTGATCTTGCGAATCAAAATCTGTGCACTTCCTCGAGCAAAGCTTTGGCTGGAGACCTGTCACTGGAATCTGTTGACCACCTAATCAATAGTGCTGGTTTATCCCAGGAATCACTGCTTCTACGGAGCCAGATTTCTGAAATACAATCTTTGCTCAACGTTAATCTTTTTGGCAGTATAATTATGGCGAAATCTCTTTTGAGATCTTTGATCAAGCGTCGGCGCAAATACCACGGGTGCTCAATTACTAACATTTCGTCCATATTGGCTGAACAGCCCACGCCAGGAACTAGTGTGTATGCTGCCGCTAAAGCTGGAATCAATGCTTTCACAAAATCTTTAGCAGCAGAGATTGAGCCAACTGGTGTCAGAGTAAACAGTATTACACTAGGATTGGTCGATACAAACATGGCAGCTTCTTTGACCCACAAAGCCACTCAGAATTTGCTAGGAGAAACTGGAGTTATACTATCAGCCGACAAAGTTGCACAAAAAGTATACGAAATTATTTGTAATGAGCAGTCTACTGGAAAAACATACTATATGTCAAATCAATTAGACCAAGTCATGGATGAAGACATTGACTGAGACCATCTGATATCAGGTCTGATCACAATATTAACATCTTCGACTCATGATTTGTGAGGTTTCATTTTACCAAAAGCTTTGGCCCACCTAGCGGGACTCAACCACAGGAAAATACTGTTTTTATGGGGCAATCGGAAAAGCCAATATATGGCGTATGCCATTGACCAGTTGAAGGCACAATAGACCACCAAAAATCCAAAGTTCCTCCAGCCGTCACTATGGTTCACCTGGATAGATTCCAGATAAAAATTGGACTCTGATAATTGGCAATATTGGCAGAGTGTTGCTTCCGTTAAACCACCTCCCTGCTGGTTAGGATTATACACCGCACCTCCTGCAACGCTGATGAAAGGGTCCAAATACTCTCCACATGTCATGTTGGGTGGTGCGCCAATAGGTACAATTTGCGATGGCTTGCACGACACTGGTGTTGAAGAAACTGCTGCGATAAGCAGACCACCGACGATATAGGTAAAAGGTGAGACTCTGTAAAGAAAGATCCAGAAACCAGGCATAGCATCAGGCGAGGCCAAGACACCGCACATCAACAAAGTTAATGTGAATAGTAATATGGCTATATTAGCCCCTGTTTCTGGCAATTCGACACCGGAAATGATCATAAATGAGAAAGACGAAGTAAAAAGATGGAAAGCCAAAAGGATCATAAAAAACAATGCACCTCTCTCATGAACTGAATCTGTATACTCAGCATTCCTCCACAATCCAACGGGATAGTAAAAACAAAAGTATGCGATGGTGCAGCAAAGAATTTGCCATGGAACATCAACCAACATGTTCGAGGTAATAAATGCAGTCCATGAGTAAGTTTTTGATGGGCGCTCCCGTACCTCGTAAAGATCACGCTGAACCACAAAAGTTGGCATGACTTGCTGCACAATGTGTATAAACATCGTCAACAACATGAAGAAAGCATACATTTGATTTTGAAGGCCCTGCTGATCATTGCTCGCTTTGAAGAACGAGAAACCAATGAACAATGGTGATACAATTGACATGATGAGCTTAGACCAAACGTAACTTGGACTTCTCCATACTTGGAGCCAAGAACGAGTTGTCACGTAGCGAAGCTGCGTCATAATAGAGGCGGCATATGATGATTTCGCACTCTGATCATGAAGCCCTTTGCCATCAGCGGTGTCAACAGGCGACTCACCGCCCTTCTCCTTAACCTTCCCTGCAGCTTCCTCAGTAAGTCGATCAATCTCCTTTCTAGCCTCCTCTCTTTCTGCGCTTTCAGACCAGACCTTGAACCAATCAACGTTTGTGTGAGATCCAGGTGCTGCACCAATAACCTTCAACATCCATTCTGCCGGGTTGGCATCTGGAGGGCAGTCGGAGGCACCATTTTTCACAAAGTAATTTATCAAAGTTCTGGACTGTGGGCCAATATCGCCGTAATATACTGTCTGACCACCCCTCTGCAAAAAGAGCAATCTATCAAATTGTTGAAACAACAGAGCACTAGGCTGATGAATAGTACAAAGAATGGCCTGTCCAGAATTCGCTAATTTTCTCATCAAACTGCAAATTGCCCATGCCGTTTGAGAATCCAAACCAGAAGTAGGTTCATCCAAGAAAAGCAGTAGTTCAGGTTTAGCAGACAACTCAACACCAATGGTCAGTCGCTTTCTTTGCTCCACATTAAGCCCAACGCCTTCGACACCTACAACAGCTTCTGAATAAGGTCCCATTTCAAGCAATTCAATAATTTCCTCGACATAATCGTACTTTTCTTGAAGAGGTATATGAGCAGGCTGACGAAGAACAGCCGAGAATCGGAGTGATTCCCTGACAGTAGAGCTTGCAAGGTGCAGGTCCAATTGCTGGACATAGCCGGTCTTCCTTTGGAAAGAGCTATCTCTTTGACTTCCATTAACAAGCATATCTCCACTGACAACACCGACATCCTTCCTATCGGCAAGAACGTCTAGTAGCGTAGTTTTGCCAGCACCAGAAGCACCCATAAGAGCTGTGAGGGTCTTCGGTTTAACATATCCATCAACATGATCAAGTAATCTTCTCATATCACCGTTTTTCAGCCTGACATCGTAACACACATCTTTCCATTGGAAAAGACCTGTTTGCTCTTGTATCTTCACATCATGATCCTGATCTTTTTCACTCAAGAGCACGTCGTTAGATAAGTTTTCAGGCCCCGATTCAACATCCTTTGAATCACTATAAAGGCCGATTTCTTTCGGAATATGACCCTTCTTAAAAACCAAAACTTCGCCCTTGGAATGCTCCATGCTAAGATACTCAGCGAACAACAGGTGAGTGCACAAAAAGAACACAAGAAAACCAATCATGATTCCCAAGTTTCTCCACAAATGACTGGTATAAAATTTAAAAGATTCTGCAATGTATGAAGAGCCTTGAACATAATCTGTACCGAATTCCGCTCCCAAAACTCCGCAAGTGCTCAGATAAGGAGAATAGTCTCTGACCTCACTGTAAGGACCGCCTCTTGGAATCATATTAGGAAGACAGCTGAATATTCTATTTCGAAATTCATTGACCATCATGGACTCAAAGGCATATGCAACAGGGTCGATGTAATTGATCCACCTAGCCCAACCATGCATATAACTGACAGGAATGACAAAACCGGAGTAAATGACTAAAGCAATAAGAATTAATGAAGCAGGAACCATGGCTTTTTCATAAGACTTGAAAGAACTAGCAATTGTTCGGAAAATCATGGTCATAGTAAGAAACGTAATAAAGGAGAAAAGCCAATAAGTGAAAAAGGCCCCAGCTTCTC
Organism: Zygoascus meyerae; assembly: GCA_030561445.1. Taxonomy (NCBI): domain Eukaryota; kingdom Fungi; phylum Ascomycota; class Dipodascomycetes; order Dipodascales; family Trichomonascaceae; genus Zygoascus; species Zygoascus meyerae. The sequence continues at coordinate 3,773 of JAKTXC010000019.1, forward strand.
GGCGCAGATTTGCAATAAAATAAAGAGGAAAATTGAAACCGATCGAAGTGACAAATTTAGAAGGCAAATCAACTATCAAAGAGGCCAAAGACTCTGCTGATGGGTGACAGAAAGCGTATTTCTGTTGTTTTTCAACGATTGGCCTTTGCTTGAAAAGCATGAGAATCTCTAATGCTGACATGAATGCATTCAGTAGAGTCGCAAAAAATAGTGTTGCTCCGCGATGATAGAAAGAATCTGTGGTCTGGTTCATGTTGTAAAAAATCGAGGCACCGATGAAGCCCAGTGCTGTATTGCCAAAAATCGTAACAAAGGTCATCGACGGATTTCCTACCAAACGCTGGAAGCTCCGAGTCATATTTAATCTGATTTGCATGAAATATGATATTGTATAAGGAGATTTCCAGCTCATGTGGGAAGCTTGGGCAGCCTTTCTCTCCTTGTGAAACCTGTCTACACTGGAGCCAAGAGGGTACTTCTCATTGAATTCATCAATTTCTTTCATAAGTTGTGCGTATTCTTTAGAAGATTTCCATCTTTCAGCAAACTCATCTGGAGTTCTGGGAATCCTATTTTCAAATCCAGGGCGTGCTTTTCGTTCAGAAGGGGATGTCAGAGAAGTGAGAAAGTCCCCAGTAGTTTGTCTGTCAGGACAGTCAAAACCCATATCAATGAAAAACTGTTTAGCATCACCAGTTCTGCCAAAATAAATTTGTCTGCCCTTGTAGAGTACAGTTACTTTGTCAAATGAGTCGTAAGCATCTTGAGAGGCCTGGTACAGCGAAACCAAGATTGTAGTACCGGCAGTATCAGCACAAACTTTCAAAGACTTGCAAAATTCTAAAGCGGTAGCAGCATCCAGGCCACGAGTTGAATTATCCCAGCATTGGACCACAGCATCTCTTAAATAGGCCTCTGAAATGGACACTCGTTTTCGCTCACCACCGGAAACACCCCTAATGTATTCATTTCCCACTTTCGTGTCAATTGTGTGTTTTAGCCCAAAAGTTGCCATTGTAACATCTCGAATATGTTGAGCGTATTGAGATCTACTGACGCCAAAAAGACGATTGTGAGGAGTTCTTGCTAAGGCTGCAAATAATAAAGTTTGGCCGACAGTTAGTTCAGGGAAATGAACATCGGTTTCTGCCATATACAACACTTCGCCACGAAAGAACTTTTGAAACTCATCTCGAGGAATTCCTTGGTAATTTATGAGTGATTCATCATCAAGTTTGAAACCACGGGAGTCACAACCAATTGATCTCAAAAAGGTACTACAGCCTGAACCCGGTCTTCCAAGAACAACACAAGTCTCGCCCTTCTTGATTAGGCCCGAAAAATCTTTGAGAATTTGGATTTTTCTCTGTTTACTCAAATGAAATTTTTCTGCACACATCTCCCAGACATTGATCGCCGTTTTCTGAAAATCTACAGCGGAGCCATAGCCATAGGCTCCGAGGTTTTTGAAACTTAGCCCAGCAGTCAAAATAGGGTATTTGTCGGATTGTTTGTCTTTCAGTCCAAAAATATATTTTCTCCACTTCACAGAGTCAAAATCAGGAGATTCAGGATTCAGACTCTGGTTGTTTTGATCAGTGAAGGGATTATAATTATTCTCTTTCGATGAACTGCTGTACGATCTGAAACTAGCAATAGAAGCTTGTGTCAATTGTCTAGCAAGCTCTCGAATTTCTTGCGAAGTTTGTTGACTCTCAGGTTCGTAGGGAACCGAAGGATCTTCCTCAGCCATTGAAGATTAACAATGATACGGTGAATATTCTCAATTGTTCATAAAGTAACAATGCTATTGCTGCTTTTTGTCAAAACCTAAAGTGAGCTTAGGCCAAACGTTCTTATATAAAGGTAGAAAGCTAGAAAAACAGAAATTCGAGGGAAAGCAATGAAGCTTATACCTGAGTGATGACCGTCAAATGCCGATCTACTATTTTAACCTCGGTCATGTCGGAGCAGCCACAGGGCTCGGCCAAACTTCAAGTTAGCTGTGATTTTCAGATTGGATATGAAGATGCAAGGACAGGAACCACCTACAATTCTGGCCAACAGAAAAACACAGTGCGATGTACTGCTATAATGAATTTCAATTGTAAAAATATCACAAATTCCAAATTTTCGGATATTTACAATAACCAGCCAACTAATTCTCCTGCCCCTTTTGGATTTTTCCCTTTGTCAGTCCACTTTTGAATCCGGGGTGAAGCCGTTAGCAGTGCGGCCAGTCCGTTTTGGAGTAAACATTGGACGTAATTCCGGAGAACAAGAGAACAAAGCCTGCTCGGTTGGCTGGTGTAGAGGGAGAACACAAAAACGACAAGTAATTCAATCAAAAGGGATAAAAGATAAAGTTGATCCAGGAATTATACTAAAACTAGTGATTTATTGATCTACATGGTTTCCGGCACACGTCTCACACTTAGTTATGTTCAAACATCCGCGAGTTGGGTAGCTCCAAGCGAAAATTCAGGTATCCGCATTTTAAAAGATGCGGCTGAATAATTCTTTCATGTGATCCAGCCGTACAATGTCATAGAAGAGCTCTCTCATAAAATGTGCAAAAGTTCATTAAGAATATTTAGTATCTATAGTTCAAGTACATATTCCCCATCTTTGTTCATTTTAACTTTCAGCTGCTTTAGAAAATCCTTTTTGTCCAACTTTTTAGCCTTACTGAGCTCTTTGATCACCTTGTATGCATTTTTGGTCTCACCTGGAGCTAGGATTTGATGCTTCGAGGCTGTATCTTGATTCTTCTCCTTTTTGGATGGCTTAGAACTAGTGTCCTCACTAGGCTTCTTTTCGCTGTGTTGTTCCTGCTTTTTCTTGGGTTTGTAAAGAGCTTTCTGATACTTCTCTGCTTCACTTATGCACTGTGTATGAGCATTGTAGGCTCCATCGTCAAAAGTAGTATTACAGTCGATACAGGTGAAATATGCCTGCGGGCAAGCACGGAAATGTCCATTAAGCTTCTTCTTGACAAGTGTTTCATTGCATACTTCACATGAAAATGAGACCATGTTGAAGTTGTGAAGATCGTTGGTAGAAGATACCCAAATTTTTTTTGTTCCCTCGAAACTTTTTCACCCAGCAGTATATGTGGAGGAGCTACAGTGCTATTCGATCCTTCACTATACGATTGAGAAGACCACGAGACTTCGATTTTTCATATTTTTCGGAGCATAAATTATATTCAACCATGGCACGTCCAGATCTTGAGAGGGTTTTCACTCCCCCGAAGCCCGTAGGGCCCATGCAAACGTTAAATCGAGCATTTTTCACTACTGAAGTATCTTTGGTGCTTGCTCTTCTCAAAGATGTTTCTTATATCTCGCATCTCAACCGGCAGGTTCCTGACGATTTATTACAAGTTCAGGGTATTTCAAGAGTAGTTACCGTCCCTCAAGGGAAGGGTGTATTGCTCAAGCATGAAATAAGGTCCGTAAAAGAAGCATTGCCTAATCTCAGTTCGGAAGCAAAACAACTTCTGGAACAAGCACAGGCTAGTCTAGTTCACCACACCTTAAAGCTTGACTATGACTATTGGAAGACGGACGAAATTTTGAGCGTAATTTTGCCCTCTGATCTTCTCGAGGCTGAGGGAGGTGCTCCACCATCAGGGTTTACTGCAGTGGGCCATGTTGCTCACATGAATATCAAAGATGAATTTTTGCCTTACAAAAATCTCATTGGACAAGTAATTTTGGATAAAAACTCTCCTTCCATTCGCTCGGTAGTGAACAAATTGGACAGTATTGATAATGTCTACAGAACATTCGAAATGGAAGTCCTCGCTGGTGAACATGATTTTGAAGTTGAACAATCCGAGTCCGGTTGCAGATTCCAGTTCAACTTTGCCAAAGTTTATTGGAATTCCCGATTGCATACTGAACATGATAGATTGATTCAACAATTCAAACGAGGCGAAGCTGTCGCAGATGTCTTTGCTGGTGTTGGACCTTTTGCCATTCCAGCTGGAAAGAACAATGCTATAATATTTGCAAACGATCTCAATCCAGAATCACACAAGTCTCTGGTACACAATATATCTCTGAACAAGGTTTCGCACACAGTTTTTCCATACAATTTGGACGGAAGAGAGTTCATTAAGAACAGTGCGAAAATTTTGGTCGATTTTCAAAATTCTACTCCTAACATTGTTCTTCCTTCAAAACAATCTTCTGCATCCAGATCCTCAAAGAAAACAAAAGTTGTCTCGTCACAGAACCTGGCGGTTCCTAAAGTCTTCAAACATTATGTCATGAATTTGCCCGATAGTGCTATAACTTTCCTGGACGGCTTCAAGGGACTCTATGCTGACAAAGACTTACGTATTGAGGCATTTGGTAAATCAGAAGTGAGTTCTGAAGATATGCCTTTCATCCATGTTCACTGCTTCCATAAAGCTGACCCTAATGCACCAGAGCCATCAGCTGAAGAGGTTCATGAAGCTCTTAGACAACGATGCAGTGAAGCAATGAGTCACCCCAATTTGGCAGTCGAAGAGCTCAGTTTCCACAAAGTTAGAAAGGTTGCTCCTACCAAAATTATGTATTGTATCACATTCCGTCTGCCGTTGGCTGTTGCCATTGCAAATTAATAGAAAATAGAAATTCAACGAGCGATGTGTATGTGTATATCTATTTTGCAATCTGCTTTCCCGCAAATTTGTTTATATGCTGTAATCTAGTTTTCCTTTGACATGACTCCAGAAATCCTCAACAAACCTCTTTTGTTCTTCAGGTTTGGCTCCCCTGACAGAAAGATGAGCTCGATCTTCAACAGAAGGATCCCAGGTTCCTGGGTTAGCACTTACTAGTTTACCACCAGCTTCTTCTAGTATGATCCAGCCAGCACAGACATCCCACGGCCAATATCCACCTTCCCAGTAGCAGTCTAGCACACCTGCAGCGACAGCACCGAGATTCATCGCAGCAGATCCCATAGATCTAAAGCCATGAACGAAACCACCACCACTAGATTTATCAGCACCGAGGGATTCAAAAGTATCAACTTTGACTTTGTAATTGTTTCCACTTCGGTCAGAACCCCACTCGATGGCACAAAGGCCACCTTGCAGAGACAACGGTCTCTCTTGAGCATTCCTTAAAGGTAGCTTCTCATCATTCAAATATGAGCCATGGCCTTTTACACCAGTATATAATTGATTCAAAAAGGGGTTGAATATCACACCGACAGCAGGCTTCTTGTCGATTGCAAAGCCAAGAGAAATACAACTGTGGGGAAAGAAGTGAATGAAGTTGGTGGTGCCATCAATAGGATCGACAATGAATGTTGGCTCATCAGTCAATTTTGTAACACCGGGTTCATAAGACTCTTCTCCAATGAATTTGTAGCTTGGATACTTGGACTGCAGTCGCTCAGACACCATTACCTCAACAGCTTTGTCTACTTCAGTAACAAGATCAACAGCATTCTTTTTATCATCGAAAGATACTCTTCCAGATCTAGAAAGAATGATTTCACCAGCCTCTTTGGCAACCTCAATAAGAAAATCTTTCACTTCGTTCAAATTTGGGGCGCTCATTTTCTTAATCAATTCACTATAATATCTTAGCTGTTGTTCTCCAAGGTTTACAACATCTGTACCGAGCTGGCCAAAGCTACGATACTCGGGGTCCAGCCGTACAGTTTCCCGCAATTTTCCGCTTGTACTGCACGATTATAGCACAATTAAAGTACTGGTCGCCGGGTGTGCCATCGTGGAATGTGCCTTTTTTCGGTAATTCGCCTCATACTTTCTCTCATCTTTATCAGGAAAGCGAATCATCTTTTCCCTGATCTGGTAAGTTTTATCCTGTTGTGCGATAGCGGACCTCCCTACATCAAGGTCTCGCGGTCTCCGTTTCCACTGCGGTCGACCCGATCTTAACGAGCCGTCCGGGCAACCTGATTTGAATATATATCCAACACATCAAGCACATCTATACGTACTCAACAGCCTTCCCGCATAGATAAGATCATCTTGAATATAGACTTTGCATACCAATTCAGCAACCATGGCTGTAGATACCTTTGATGTTGCTGTCTTAGCCGTTATATTTTTGGCCACGTTTGCCTACTTTACCAAGGGAAAGCTTTGGGCTAAGCCCGCAGAATTTCAGTATCGTGGTTTGGCTGGTGCTGGCTTCCAAAAGTCTTCAACCGGCACTTCTACTCCAGTCCAGGCGCAAACTCGAGACATTCTTGAAAGAATGGCACAGAATGGAAAGAAGGTAGTCATGTTTTATGGCTCCCAAACCGGTACTGCTGAGGACTATGCTTCCCGACTGGCTAAAGAGGCTGCTTCGCGATATGGCCTAGCTACTATGACTGCTGATCTCGAGGACTACGATTTTGAAAATCTGGATAATTTTCCTGAGGACGCCGTGGCTTGCTTTTTTATGGCCTCCTATGGTGAAGGTGAGCCTACTGATAATGCTGCTGACTTTTGGCAGTTCATCACTGATGACAGCGTTGAGTTTTCAAACGGTCAAAGTTCCGAAGATACCCCTCTGCGAAATCTCACCTATGTTGTTTTTGGCCTTGGTAACAATACATATGAGTTCTATAATGCCATTGGACGAGGTCTGGATAAAAGATTGGAAGAGCTTGGTGGAACGCGTCTAGGTGTTTATGGCGAGGGTGATGATGGTTCTGGTACAATGGAGGAAGACTATTTGGCCTGGAAGGATGATCTGCTTGAGACGTGGGCTAAAGTGAAGAACCTTGAAGAGCGAGAAGCTGTTTACGAACCTTCTTTGGAAGTGGTTGAAAAAGATATTACTCCTGACGAAAAGTCTGTTTATTTGGGTGAGATCAATCGAAAGCATCTTGTTTCGGCTGTATCTTCCGAGAAAAAGCCAATTTCTGGTCCTTTCAATGTCGGAAATCCATACCCTGCACCTGTCGCTGTCTCTAAAGAGCTTTTCAACAGTCCTTCTCGAAATTGTATTCACATGGAATTTGACATTTCTGACTCTGGATTGAGATATAGCACTGGTGATCATCTTGCCGTCTGGCCGCAGAACTCATCAGATGAGGTCGAACGATTTCTCAAGGTTTTCGGTTTAGCTTCTAAAAAAGACCAGGTTATCGATGTTAAAGCTCTAGATCCTACTGCTAAGGTTCCCTTCCCTGTTCCTACTACTTATGATGCTGTTGTGAGATATCACTTGGAAATAAATGGTGCGGTCTCCAGACAGCTTTTGTCTTCCATTGCTCCTTTTGCACCCTCGGAAGGAGCTAAAGCTGCTGCATTGGAACTTGGTAATGACAAAGACCTTTTCCACAAAAAAATCGTCAATGAATATTACAACACTGCTTTGTTGTTGTCTAAGCTTTCTGACGGTCAGAGCTGGTCCAATGTGCCCTTCTCTTTTTTGATTGAAAACTTCCAGCATCTACAGCCTCGATATTATTCTATCAGCAGTTCTTCCACTGCCTCTCCTAACCACATTTCAATCACTGCTGTCGTCGAAAACATGAAGGGACCTTCTTCAGATCATGAATTGAAGGGTGTGTCCACCAACTATATTCTTGCAGCTAAGCAGGTGATGGATGGCAGGAACGACGTATCTTCATACAACGTCGCAGGTCCTAGAGGGCATTATTCCCAAGGTTCTAACGTGACAATTCCTGTTCACATTCGACACTCTAATTTCAAACTTCCTTCCAACCCGCAAAAGCCTATTATTATGGTTGGCCCTGGAACTGGTGTGGCACCTTTCCGAGGCTTTATTCACGAGCGTGAAACCAAGGCTAAGTCTGGAACTCCAGTTGGAAAGGCTTTGCTTTTCTTCGGTTGCCGAAACAGCACTGAGGACTACATCTATGCTGATGAGTGGAAGAAAATCGAAGAGAAGGATGGTTCTTTTCTTCAGGTGATCCCTGCTTTCTCACGAGAGGGATCTGAGAAAGTTTACGTTCAGCATATGCTTGAAAAGAACGGAGCACTTGTAAATAAGCTTCTCGAGGAAGGTGCATTTTTCTACGTATGTGGAGATGCATCACGAATGGCTCACGATGTTCAAAAGACATTGGCACGAATTCTGATCGAGCATAGAGGGCTGAATGCTGCTCAGGCTGACGAAAAAATCAAATCCATGAAGCTGCAAAACTCCTATCAGGAGGATGTTTGGTAAAACCAGACTGTGTAATTATTATAATCAATAACGAAATATGCTTTTTGTATTCAGACAATTAAAAAGGGAATAAGTTTTATACGACATCGTCGCTGATAGCTGTAAATTAGATACATGTCCCAGTTCTTTTCATCACAAAGGAAATGGAAGGAAATGGATTACTGTCCGAACAAGTTGTTGATATCTTCACCAATTTCTTCATTCATGACGTCGTCGCCTTTACCTTTTTTCTGGGTCAACCATTTCTTGTCACTCTTCTTTCGTTCATCGTTCTTCTTTTTTAAAGCTGCTTCACGTGCATGGCCGTCGCTCTCCTCCATTTGCCCTGACAAAGCTCTTGCAGTACTCAAAAATTCAAGAAACACACCTCTCTGCTGTCGAGTACCCTTTGCAGAAAATAACTTCATCTCGAATTCTTCAGCTTCTTCACGAGTAATAGATGAGGGTAAGTACCTACTCAAAACAATCAGTGGTTGTTCATGCTTAGTACGCAGAAGTACATATAATGTTGCAAGGATGGCCCCTGCCTCACTATGAACATCCGCGAAAAATTGGTCGTTCAAGATGTTCAGACATGCCCGTATAATGTCATTACTCAAGTAGAGATCTACCTCATCATCTTTCAGAACAATCTCCTGTATGATGTTTCGCAGCACCAAGCAGCAATTGAAGCTGCAGCGGTTATCTTTGAATTGCATGATGTGAACACAGAGCTGCAAAAACGGCGCCAGGATATTTTTGTTTTCGAGAACCGTTCTTCTCAACAACTCTTGCTGTGTCTGATCTCTTTCTGGCTTGTTCGTACTAGAGCTGTAACTACTGGATCTTCCATTGTATTGACCCACAAGATCAATTAGCAATCGATCTACTATGCCTGTCAACTGACGCAAGAGATGTTCATCCATCATTTCCTCACTCAAGTTTTCATCATTTTCATCGCCGTTCATTAAAATGCCATGTTGATATATTTTTTCCCATTTTTCAACCAAAACTTCGTCTAGCTTTTTCAGCATTGGAGGTAGAAACTCGCCCATAAACCTTTCAACGTATTGCGAAGGACAATACCTTATAATGCTTCTGATACTTAGAGAAATCATATGTCTCCAAGAGTGGCTGGTGATACCCGCGCTATCTCCAGCGATTGCTACCCAGACGTTCGTCGCAATTCCGGGTATCTCGTACATTGTGTCTTCAAGTTGACTTATTGAGCCTAATGTCAAAAATGCATATTCACGCGTATACCTTATAGCATGGCCAACGGAATCTGCAAAATCTCTTAAAGTATGCATAGCCTTGACAGAGTCATCCACAAATTCATCTCTAGTCTGAGTGGATACACCGATCTGCCAAAATCTCTCAGCAGTACTGTACTTGACAAAGCTCTGAACTTCGCTAGGCAAATCTTTCCAATTCTCAGGATTATGGTAGGCTTCAATCTGTGCAATAAGCTGCAGGATGTGAGGGAGAATAGGTTGAATGCGTGGCTTCCATAACTTCAGCAGATCGAGATATTCTGGAGAACTATGATCCAGTTTCTCTATGGTATATTGAATAAATATTCTCGTTGCACGAATTGGAAACAAAGCAGCCCAAGTCTTTTTCAACTCTGTCTTTAAGCGACGACCTTCATCATCCATCGGTGCAGATAATAAATCAGTACTTGCCGTGACACCTCTGGATCGGAAGTATTCCGCAATTTTGACAATTCCTATTCTCTCCATAAACCAGGGTAAATCCATTAATCCCTTGATAGTAGCTTCATCACTCCATGACGATAAAACGGGATCAACGATTTTAGAAAATTTCTCTTCCTTGTTTGGTACTGCAGAGCGCTGGCTGACGACCAACAAAAATGACTTGAAAGAGACAACCTCGTGATCACTCAATTTGTCAGACATAATTATCTCTCCAATGACTCGTTCGAGATCATCATATATCTGCATCAATGAGCCAGGTATCATGTATGCTAGTCGGTTGAGCTCAGTTCCGCAACTGCTCCTAAGATCACGAACCAGTTCATTATCCTCGTCACTTCCGTTGGGAGGATACTCTGAAGTACAGGCACTCAAAACTTTTTCTAAAAGCAAAAACATGATGTCTTGATGTTCTCGCAGAACGGGAGCAAACTGAACCAAAGACTGCACCAACTTTCTCAGGAGCACTGGATCTTTTATACCCATTCCAATCAGCTGCTTACTCCAACCTTGAATGAGCTCAATGATTTTGGCCATCCTTTCCTCTTTGTCGGCTTCCTGGTACCAAACTTTCCATCTTGCTACACCTTTTAAGGCTGCTTCGACTATCATGAATTGTGAATATGAAAGATAAAATGCTGGGTTACCGTCGTAAACAAGCTTGCTAGAGTTTAGAGATTCCCATCCAAGCTGCGAGCTGAAAAAGGCCTCCATCCTCTGGCGTAGCCATTGCAACGAATCGATAGGAATCTTACAAACAACCAATCGGAGAATATCTTCAATAAATCGTCTGTAATTTCCCAAAAACGCGTGCGATTCTGGGAGAGAGTCGAAATCTAGGTCGATATAACGTCTGGAGACATGATCTTCCGGTAAATCTTCATACTTTAAGCACCTATCGGTAGCAGTTTCCAGCAAATCAGGCAGCAGTTCTGCCACTTCATCTTTGCCAGCCAACTGCTCCACTCTAAGCACGGAACACCAAAACTGAAGGGACAGGCCGCTAACCATAAGGCTAGGATGACGCGTGGTTTCCAGCACCAGTCGTAAATAAGTTCGTAGATCTGCATCCGCAGGTAATTGATTTTTACTGAGATTGAGATACTCGCCGAGTCCTACAATCATTTCCACTATTTTTTTGAGGAGAACATATTTCTGCTCATCAAAATCGTCCACGTCCAGGTTTGCAACTGATGAATAGACACGAGCGAGGGTGTCCATTCCCGGCTTTCTGAAAACTGCACCTACAATGGCTTGAAAATCTTCATCTTGAGTGAAAGCTCGAGTAAATAACACATGCAGGCAATCTGTTGCCAGAGTTCGGACTCGAACATTGTCCAGCGCAAGACACATGCTAAGCCTATCTAGAAGTTCGGCTTTACGAATTGCAAGAGGAAAGACCCAATACAAACAGGTTTTCAAAGTTTCCAATATTTTGCAAGCAAAAAGTTCAGACTGAGAGCCAGGAGAAATGCCGTCTTGCAGACACTGGCCGAGAAAGTTGGACCATCGATATAGCCATCCTTCGTCATCAGCTCGGAGAGCACGCAGCATACCAAGTCGAGATTCATAAGCTGTTTCTAAGATACTTTCAGACGTCACGATTTCTATACACTGTGCAGATAGAATAGAAGCACGCTTTGATGCGATAGGATCGTCCAAAATATAGAGATCTTCAAACAGAGTTCTAAAGATTGATAAAGTGAGTTCTCGACACACGTTATTCGTATTCCACATACGCAAAAGATATTTATCCATATCGGCCCATCCATCGTTCTTCCATTCATTTTCCGTATAAGATTGGCCAACAGGATCGTCAATTCCCCAGGTTCGTTTAGCAATGGCAACCCAAAGAAAAGATATCTTCTCTTTCAAATAATGCGGTTCATTGTCTGGCATAGACAAAGCCAAGTCCACCACCCAATTCCTGATAGCCAGGCGCTTGGCCTCATCGTAATGGTTGAATTTATATTTTATCGAATGTTCTACCAAGGTGAGTCCGAAATGACGTACAACGTCTGGATTCCCTGAAGCTGATTGTGATAATTGCCAACCCCAGAGAGGAGAGTCATCTTTATCTTTCACCTCGTCAAGAAACTATTGAATTAGTAAGATGTGAAACTTTAGAAAATTGTTTCTTAACAGTATGGAATTCATTCATACTTCTATTCCCAGATGAATAGAAGTGACTTCACACCTGGTTAATGGCAATGAAGACTTTCCAAATAGATCTACTTACTATTTGAGCACTACGCCTTTGGTCATTACTCGACGATGATCGATGAATAACCTCCAGCGCTCCTACAATTTGGGAAATCCCATTGTCATCCATTGGCTGAATATTTTTGTGGTGATATGCGTGGGTGTGTCGCGTTGTCGTTGTGAGTTCGCTGATTACAAGAAAATCGTTGATAATAATAAAGGCACATGGATTTGGGCTTGATGCAAGGCTCGCCTGCTCGCCATTCACAGGCACCCATTGACGTCGACCCAGGATATCACAATATAATTTCCACAAATTTGTTCATGGCCATGTTTATAACTTCTCTTTATTTTTTTCTATTTTTATTTCTTGTAGTTCAATCAATTCCATAACTAATTCCGTCGAGACCAGGTTCTCATCACCCCCCTCTTCTCCTGTGGCTTTCTCCCCCAATTGCTGTTGCCCCGAACCCAATTTGTTTGGCACATGATGGGATTGATGTGAGCATTATTACTAAGTTAAAATCCATCACATCGCCATCATAGAAAAATGCTCAGATTAGCAGGAAATAATTCCTGCAAAATCAAACGGGCTTACAAAACGGCCTTTCTGAAGAGATATAACTCCACTGAGAGCGGGACTTCTTCTATTCAGGGTTTTAATGTGTTAAATGAGTTTACCATTCCTCGACTAGCTCTGACAGCCACCTCTCTCGAGCATGCTCGTACCAAGGCAAAGCACCTGCATATCAAAAGAGCTGATGACAATAATGTTTTTGCTATTGGTTTCAAGACCAATCCTCCAGATATGACGGGTCTTCCTCATATTCTTGAACATCTCACTTTATGCGGTTCGGAGAAGTATCCCGTCAAGGACCCGTTCTTCAAGATGCTAACTCGATCTCTATCGAATTTCATGAACGCCATGACTGGCACTGATTATACTTATTATCCATTTGCTACAACCAATCATAAGGATTTTCGCAACTTGCAGAGCGTCTACTTAGATGCTGTGTATAGCCCATTGTTGAGAAAAGATGATTTCCGTCAAGAAGGTTGGAGACTGGAGCCGGAAGATTCGGCTAGCGATCAGAGTCCTTTGATTTATAAAGGCGTTGTGTTCAACGAGATGAAAGGTCAGCTTTCTAATCCATCATATTTGTTTTACATCAAATATCTGCAAAGCATATATCCTTCACTCCAATGCTCGGGCGGCGATCCCGCCTATATAACTTCTCTGAAATATGAGGATTTGAAGAAGTTTCATCATACCAGGTATCACCCTTCGAACGCCTTTAGTTTTTCATATGGTGATTTGCCCCTGGAACAGGTTTTGGCCCCTCTTGAAAAATCAATGGCTAAGTTCGATAGTGCCGAAGTGGATCAAATCATTCATCAGCCCATTAATCTTGATTCCCATCAAAAGGCTGAAATCGAAGGACCATATGATCCTATGTTGGAGACGACTAAGCAGCATAGGGCTTCTCTCACTTGGATCGTTGGAGACTCCAATGCTGCCGATTCTTATACATGGTCTGTCTTATCATTACTACTGACGAGCGGCCACTCCTCGCCTTTCTATCAGGCGCTGATCGATTCTGGAATGGGACCTCAATTTTCCGTAAATACTGGCTTGGACCAGCAGCCTGGAAAAAACCTTTTCTCTATAGGTCTTGATGGAATCTCTGAGGAGACAATCCCGAAGTTGAAAGATACCATATTTGAAGTTTTGAATAATGTTGCCAATAATGGCTTCCCGCAAGAGCAACTTGATGCTATAATCAATCAAGTGGAACTTTCTAATCGAGAAGTCCAGCCTCAGTTTGGTTTGGAGCTTACTCACAGACTTTTCCCGAGGGTGTTCAATGACTCAAACTTTGTTAAGCTCATCGATTCCGAAAAGAGATTGGAGGACTTTCGAGCCAAATATCTGAGCAATCCGGAGATTTTCCAACAACTTATCAAGGATCAGCTTCTGTCCAAACCTTATTTTGAGTTCATCATGAAACCCGCAGAAGATTACGAAAGTAATCTCGAAAAGCAAGAATCAGAGCGGTTAAACAACTTGGTTGAGTCTCTTTCAGATGCTGAAAAAAAAGAGATCTACTCATCCACCAAAGCACAAGAGGATAAAATACTAGATGTTGCCGAGGAAGAAAAATTGATTGAAACGCTTCCTACTTTAACCGTTGACGATATTTCTCCTAATGCTCGAAGATTTGCTGTCGGAAAAAATGACGAGGCTGTATTCCCTATTGACTTGTATACTAGAGAAACTGGTACTCAGGGGCTTACATATATGAGTCTGTTAAATAACTTGTCTCAATTGCCTCGGTCCCTATACCCTTTGCTACCCCTTTACAGTGAAGCACTTACCAATTTGGGCACATCTAGGCATTCTATGGCTGATCTTGAGCAGCTGATTCGACTGAATACCGGTGGTGTTTCAGCCAATATTCTAACAAAGCCGAAAGGTCTTTCTGATGCTTCATCGGAGCTCTATCTTTCAATGGGTGGTTTAGCCGTTGATGAGAAAATTGGTACAGTCTACAGCGTTCTAGAGGAAATTCTATCTTCACTCGACTATAGCAACATTGATAAATTGAAGCAGATTATTCAAGGTGCTGTTGCTAATTCTACGGAAGCTTTGTCGAGTGGCGGTCACAGATTCGCACTTGGGCATGCTGCGGCCGCTGTCTCTAGCACATCACGATTAAAGGAATTGCTTGGCGGTATTGAACAAGTGCAATTCATGAAAGAACTGTCCAAGTTGAATGATGAACAACTCGCCGACAGTGTTATGCCGAAGTTGCAAGAAATTTCTAAGACAGCGAGCACCCTGAGCAATGCCCGTGTCGGTTTGACTTTCACGGCTGATGAGGGTGCCTTAGACAAGCAGATTGGCGAACTTCACAAATTTGTTGGTAGTCTCAACAGAGGGTTTTCCAAGACCACTACTGTGGAAGCTGGCCCATTGACACCAAGCAAAACTCTCTTCCAGTTGCCGTTCCAGGTGAGCTACGCAGGTCTTGCTGTGTCGGGTGCAAGCTATCTTGACGAAGACTCTGCTGCTCTGACCCTCCTAGCGGATTTACTTTCGCACAAATATCTCCACCCCGAGATTAGAGAGAAAGGAGGGGCGTAT
Organism: Zygoascus meyerae; assembly: GCA_030561445.1. NCBI lineage: Eukaryota > Fungi > Ascomycota > Dipodascomycetes > Dipodascales > Trichomonascaceae > Zygoascus > Zygoascus meyerae. Next base: position 18,973 of record JAKTXC010000019.1, read on the forward strand.
GGAGGTGGTGCTTCCTACTCTGCTATGGATGGTATCTTCTCATTCTACTCCTACCGAGACCCTAATCCTGTCAACACTTTGAACGTGATCAAAAAGAGCGGCGAATGGAGCTCAAAAGATGGACGATTCAGTGACCGAAATCTGGTAGAAGCAAAGCTAAGTATATTCCAACGCCTAGATCAGCCTATTTCACCTCGATCCGAAATCGATAGCCAGTTTGTTTATGGTATTGACGATGAGACTCGACAAGAGAGAAGACAGAAATTGTTGGCTGTCACTCTTGACGATGTTCAGAGAGTTGCAGAAAAGTATCTTACCAGAGATGCATTGGAAAATGCATCCACAACAGTCATTGGACCAGAGAATGATGATTTGGTTGGAAATGATTGGAAAAAAATAGATGTAGGTACCGAGTAATCAAGCTGGTGCATATGTTCTTGTAAATAGTATAATTGAAAAAAATGATTAAATGATGATAATATTTTTGAGATAAATACGAAAATTACAACTGGAACTTCCTCTTATCCCGATCCATATCAGGCCGATGCTCCCATTCGATCTCACCCCGAATTCCTTTCTGAACTCTTCGCAATCGTAAAGTAAATTGTGGGCCCAATTCCTGCAGACCTACTTTTTCTTCATTTCTAAAGACATAACGGTGTCTTCGGAAAAAGATAAAGTCTCGCTGATTATGCAATGTGACCACTTGACGGCCAACAAATTCAGGTCTCTGGGGGAAAAGACTTTGGAAAAGTCTTCCTACAGTGTTACCGAGTCTTGTGGAGAAATTATTGAGGATAAGTTCAGGAATATGACCAGTGGAGCGACCATGGCCTTGAAGTCTTTCAGTAGTGACCAAAGAGCTGACCGTGAAGTAGAAAGTGGGGCCTTCGGGCAAATGCATAAAAGTGAGGCCATTTACACTCTTTTTGCTCTCGTTGATGACTATCAGATCAGTATAGTCCCGTGCTGTACAATGTTTGGCCATGTCCTTCATCTCAAACTGCTCTTTTCTCTTAACAAAAGTACTGTTTGGAAGAATGTCTAGAAGAATATCCGAAAACTCATAAGCAACTTTTCGGGCATTCTTGGATGTGGTGATGAGAACTTTAGGAGCTCGACCATCAAAGTAAGTAGCAAACTCGTCTTCACCTTGCAGCTCCACATTAACAGTCTCATCATAAACTCGTTTTGATTCGATCGTCTGAGTAACATTCTCACTCAATCGTTCCTCTTTCAACGTTGGATCTTCGGTTTCTGCTTTGCTTCGCTCTTGCCGCATCTTGTGTCGAGCCTTGTTGTGTTTGTCTTTGAGGTCGGCAAATAGCTGTTGTCGTTTGTTCTTGTTTTTTATAGTTTTCAGCTTCTTATCCACGCCCGAGCCTGCCAGGCTCGATCCTTTTGCCATCTTGACGTCCTAGTGGTGACAAGTATGGTGGTCTTTGGTGACGGCTATTAGAAATTTTCTTCTCACCAAAAAAAAAAAATTCAGCCGCGCTTGGACATCTAGATCAGCCCCGACCTCAGCCCCGCATATCAATCAGAGTGGGTTGTTAACTACCAACCACTTTTAGTATTCTCACATTTGTTTATCGCATTGTTTTTCTTGATAATGGTCCACTTTATAAAAAGTTCGAGATTCGTAGCTAAATCATTGTTGAGAGTCAACTTTGGATCAGTAAGAGCTTCGTCTACTCTTCGTACAGAGCTGCTCACGTCGGGGCCTTGGATCTACCGGGAAGCACTATCGCGTAACATTACGAACAAGCTCAGCGTGACAGTAGCGGATCATTTTAACGCAAATCCTTACAAGAGTGAAACAGGTGAACCCGTTCCACCAGGTTATCATCTTGTATATTTTAACCCAGAGACTCCAGAGCACGGTTTAGACTTTGATGGTTATGAAAGTCATCAGACCCCCGCACCTTTGGGTAAGTTTGTGAATCGGATGTGGCTCGGGGGATCCATAGAGTTCCGACAGAACAGCATACTGAAATTAGGAGATGAGGCACTATGTATTGAGAAACTTCATGATCTGAGACATTCGGTCAGGAACGACAATGAGAGAGTTATAGTGTCTCTGGACCGAAGAATGGGTGCTGTCACGGACGGGAAGATGTCTGATGCTGAGGCAGCTACTAAGGTATCAAGCCATTGGGGAGTGAGAGAGATCAGATCACTGTTGTACTTTACTGCTGATGGTGGCAAGGACCGAGAATCGACATTTGATCGATTTCTGAAGCCTCCATCTGGTGCTGAGTTCCGGCATGAACTCACACCAACACAAACAACTCTGTTCCGATTCTCTGCACTCACTTTCAACTCACACATGATTCACTACGACAGAACGTATGCGCAGAAAGTGGAAAATCTTCCTGATATTGTTGTTCACGGACCTCTAACTGTTGTCCTTCTGCTTCATTGGATGCATGACTACGTCATTCCCCCAAATCGCTCTATTAAAAAAATCAACTACAAAAACCTTTTGCCTCTTTTCGTTGACCAGAAGCTGAACTTATGTGCAAAGAGAAAATCAGATGATAAATTTGAAGTTTGGGCGGAGAATCATAAAGGAAGCTACTGCGTCAGTGCAGATTTGGAGCTTTACTAAGATCTAAGTGTGATATAATGGCATAAATAAACAATGGGAGCTCGTTTCTGCCAGCTCTCTATTTTTCATGATTTCTACCAGTTGGCCCTCCAGTTGCCTCCAATAGGTTAGCTTATTGCTTCCTCCTTTCAAGTCCAGATCAATAATCGATCCCCGTATATTCAGATCACCCTCGGTGTTAAATCCTATAATAACTGTGCAATCTCTGGCAGCCATTGATGTTAGGAACTTCTCTGAAAGCTGGCAGTTCGTATCATTATAGGTCAATATACCTTCAGAGTCTAAAAGCTGAAATTTTTCAATGAACTCAGAGATACCAGAACCCAGCCAGTAATCAGTTATGAGTTTGGCTAGAGGTCCTTGATAATCGGTTTTCAAAGAGCTGGTTAACAAAATCGTCAGCGATTTTTCAACAAAAGCAGCTCCTTTTTCTTTCGCTTTTGAAGAAAGCGATAATGAACAAAATTTCGGAAATTGTCCCTTTCTGAAGTAATAAAGTGCACAATTTCTACAGATGAAGGTATCTGGAGCTGGCACATTAGGTGAGGGAAGTAGCCACTTTGGTTTGAACTCCAGCGTCGTATAACTGTTGAGGTCTTTTATGAGTCCATGATTATATTTCAATTTCACCACCTTCAATTCTTCACAGTTCTGTGGGCCCAGGCGATCAATAAGTATGAAATGCGTCTGTGATCTGTCGACATCAGGGCACAATCGGTACAATCGATCTTTCAATGAGTCTGTGAATAACTCCAACGACATTCTTGGTAATAATTTACGTCCATTTGTAGAAATGTAAAAATTCCTGTTCCAGAAATTGAATATGCACTCTGCAGATGGATTCTGAGGGTGGTACTTGCGGACCCTTGCCAGCCGTCCACGATAAAGGTCCTCATTCTGGAATAAAACATTGGCCTTTCCTTGACCATATATAGACCATCTACCCATTTTATATTATGGATATCATGAGATATCTTCAGTTTTACGAAACGTCGACCTAAGTTTGTTCAACTCAAAAGCCAAGGCTGGCGGCGAGGTGGATTCGACAAATCCCCCCGACCTCCCATTTTGTCATTTTACCATCACATCACCATCACATCGACCGCCACAATGACAGACAACGACGTTGATATGACCTTGGTCCTTGGGACTTTGAGAGAATCTGTTGATTCGGAATTAATCCCTCTGCTTTATACTATTGAAGATTTATGGGAACGAAGGTAAGTGATATTCAAATGAATAGTATTACAAATCGAAGCTAATCAGTTAGGCTTTGGCATCAGCTCACCTTGGCACTCCAGGAATTGTACAACGATCCTAAATCCTCTCAAATTAGACTACAGGTTTTCACTCAATTCATCAGTAGATTCCAGAAGAAGATTAATCAGCTTAGTTTGGTCACTTTCGCTATTGCCTCATCTAAGCAGTGCCGAGATTATGACGAGGCTTTAGACTTCCTCACTCGAATCTCCTCTCAGGTGGATACTCCAGAAACCCACGATGCTTATGTTTATTCTCAAATCGAACTTGCTCGTGTCAAAGTTCAATTATCGGATTTTGAAAATGCCAGAAAGCTGATTGATGAGGCTGGCAAGGAGTTGGAACAATTCGACTCGGTCGATCCGCTCATCAATTCTTCCTATTACGAGGTTTCAAGTGAATATTTCAAACTAAAGGCTGATTTCACTTCGTATTATCGAAATGCCTTGCTTTACCTTGCTTGTATCAATCTTGAGGACTTGACTTTGGTTCAACAGCAACAGCGAGCCTACGATTTGGCAGTGGCTGCATTATTAGGTGACAGAATCTACAACTTTGGTGAATTGCTTTTGCACCCAATTCTCGATTCTCTCAAAAGCACTGACTACTCTTGGCTGTGTGAGATTCTTTTTGCTCTTAATGCTGGTGATGTTGTTTCATTTGACAGTCTTTCCGGTCATCTTGCTAAGCAACCTCTACTTCAAAATTCATTGCCTTTCTTACGGCAAAAAATCTGCCTCACAGCACTCATTGAGGCTATTTTCCAAAGACCCACCTCTGCAAGAACATTGTCTTTTGACACAATCGCAAAAGAAACGCATCTGGTGCCTGACGAAGTTGAGCACTTGGTTATGAAAGCATTATCACTTGGTTTGCTCAAGGGTCACATTGATCAGGTGTCTCAAACCGTATCGATCACCTGGTTGCAACCAAGAGTTATGAACAAGGCTCAGATCGAGTCCATGCGACAAAGGCTAGTGAAATGGGACGAGGATGTCAATAAGCTTGGTACCTGGATGCAAGAAGCTGGTCAGGAAATCTGGACTAGTGCTTAATTCTATAGATGAACTTCTTTGCAGCCCTATAATAAATAGAGCCAGTATTTATCGTTCAATTCAAGAAGCTGTTTATTGATAGTGCTGTATTTATGTTACTCTCAAGCTTAAAATTTGGAGACAATGTCTTTGATCTCAGGGCTGGTTAAAATCGTTCGAAGATTGCTAGATTGTGTCTGCAAAATGAGTGTTTTAGGTCCAGAAACCTGGAAATACAAATTTTCTCTTCCAAATATCCATCTCCAAAATACTAACACCTTTTTGACATATTTGTTTTGTGAAATAGGTCTTAATGCTGTGGTAATTCTTCCTGGTAATGCCGGCAATTCCAATGTGAGCTGAGACTGCGGAAGCTTAACAAAGGAAACGCTACCTTTGCCAGCGTCATAAGCCAGTAGATTGGTGGGGTTTATACTGATTTGTTCGCCTTCTTCAACTTTTATACTGTAGAGCTCTCCTTGGCCGGTTAGAGCCAGTTGGCCCTGTCCAGCGGTCTTTACAGTTCCCCACAGCTTATGAAGCTTGCTTGTTTCAACTTTCAGAGTAGAAGAAGTCCACCCTAGGATTGCTTTTCTCTGTGCAATTATCCAGGGCTTGTCAGAAGATACGTTGAGCACCGTAACTTTAGAATCAGGCGAGCCTGCAGTGATTGACGATACAATCAAAGACAATGGAGTTACAGAGGTCACCTTCTGATAAATTACTGGATCGCCTTTCGCAATATCCTTCAATGAACCACCTGTGATGCCAGTTAAAGATGATACCTATGAAAGTTGTTAGTTGCAGGAACATACGGCCATATGTCGGTTTACTCACGTCTGAAGGATCGGCTCCATTGAGAGCAACGATAGAGCCCTTTCTCATATAAACGGAAGCAGAAGCAGGAATGCTTATATGAACCAAGCTACTGCTTTTTCCTACGGCTTCGAACTTAGGTGCTGAATGAAAAAGTTAGTCTGGTCCTATGAATTGAGCTTTGATCCACCCACCTTCTGGAAAAGGCCCCGATCCAGAGACTTGGGGCAAATCATTTAGTTTTTCTATAAATTCCTCCGATGATCCTTCAGATAAAGAGCTCAGCTGCTTTATCACAGTGGAATAAAACCGAGGTGTGGCAATCCCCCTCAAAAGGGTGCTTCGGCTTTTGATCATTGCGATGATATTGTAGTGATGTGCAACTCCGATTCGACGGATTCCCAAGGCCCAAAGTATATGAGTATAGTATGAGGACAAAAAAAGGCACATTCTTCAATATACCCAGTGGCTTTTTCAAGGCATTCAGTTGTCATATTTTATTTATATATGTTCAAATGTTGATTAGCTCTTTTTTGCTTTATTATCTTTGGTATTAGCAGTTTTTGAGGCAGCCTTCAATCAATTCGAGGAAAAAATCTGTTTTATACACTTCATCATGTAGTCCATGAAGCTCTTTAATATCATATCTAGGGGGATTGGGCGACTTAGAGAGTAGGTTTTCCCGAGCTATGTTGGTTTGCTTCCATGACAATAGTTCATCATCAGTAGATTGGCCGAGTAAAACATACCCATCAAAAAGTATGGCCTTCGATTCGTTTTTTTCTTCAGAATTCTTGAATTGATCAGCAGTTCCTACAGAAAAACTACCGTCAACGCTCAAGTCATCACTTCCTTTAACAAGATGATAATTGCCGTTCGCAGGGGATGCTAGCCTCCACTGATCTTGATCTTCGGTAAAAGCCTCAGTAACAAATCCCTGATAATCTGGATACTCTTCAATAAGTGCATTCAGATCATATATTCCATCAATTCCAAATACTGCTCTTGGTGGTATGAAGTTCGATAGCTTGGAAGCTAATAATTGGAATGAAATAAAGGCACCAGCAGAATGGCCAATTAAAGCGTAATTATTCCCAAAATTGAACTCCTGGTCCAAACGTATGATTGCTAGAGCCACATCGTTCATGTGAGTTGGGTTGACCACCTCTGGAGAAAGACGATACTCAATTGAAGCCGATCTCGAACATGTCTTAGAAGCAACCAAACTGCTCATCAACCAACTGCCATCATTCTTGGTGATTTTTGGATCTCTCCAAGCTCCCCCATGAATAAAGATGGGAAACAGAGGGCTTTTGTCATCATGAGAAATACCGGAGTCATCATTTTTCGAAGTGTAGATATTTATGCTCTGCAAAATATGCGACCCATACTTTATAGTATCGCACTTCACATCCTTGTGAATTTTCTCTCCAGAATTTACAAGCACCATCGGGGAATGCTACCTTGAGTGGGTGTTACCTGTAGATAGATCTGAAAGGTGCTTATCGTCAGATGTAAGTGAATCGATCTAAATCTGCCCAACAAGGCCTCACATTATCAGCCACATATTCTGATTTTTTCTCTAGATGGAGTTCTCATATGGAAAGGTTGAAAAATTAGAATTTCACTGATCATCAAGTGCGCTTCGCTATCAAATAATGATATTGCTATATTTTCTTCGGTTCTGATGCTTTATGTTTCTTATAGGAGCACCATATAAGATTTATATGTAGCTTTAAGAAAATCACCTAAAGCCCTACTAGTAGACAAAATGCTTGTCATAAGATTCCAGGGGAAATTCAAAGGACCATTGTAATTTTTTATAAATACGCGATTAATTAACGTTCATTTAATCTAATCCTGCTTTTTGCTGAACTCAACCTTCATAATCATATGGTCTAATGGTCTACCATCAAGACGTTGTACTGCTTCTTCAGCAGCCTGCTTGTGGTCGAAAGAGATGAATGCAAAACCACGGTTTCTACCAGTGTTGTAATCTCGCACAACATGGCACCGAGTGACACGACCAATCATGCTGAAGTAGACACGGAGATCATTATCAGTGACTTCTTCAGACAAGTTGGATACACGTAGAGTGGTGGAATCGTCTCGCTCCTGGAATCCAATAGATCGACCAGGGTCGGCAGCACCAAGAGGCTTGCCTCGCAAATGAGGAGCAACATAAGAGCTAGCTGTGGATCCACCGATAGTCTCAGGAGTGGTTTCAGCAGCAGTATCTTTGCCCAATACTTCCTTGTAAGGACATTTCATGGTCATATGAGCACCTCCACAGAGTCGGCACTTGAGACCTCTAGCAACAGGCTTAGCATCAACCTCCTTCTCGCTGTTTTCGGCCTTCTTATCTTCTTCAGAATCAAGTTTCTTGAGGGCTAGTTTGAATCGGATGTCTTCACCAACAGAAGTGGTGTTGATGTTAGGGCCAGGTGGAGTGTTTCTTTCCAAGCCATATTTTGCCCATTTCTTTCGCTCGGCAACGGCATGCTCAACCTTTTCTGTGACTTTGATTTCCCTGATTTTTTGAGTGATCTTTATCTTTTTGCCGGTCTCTGAATTGATTCGATATGAGATGACTGTTTTGGTGTTATCACCATTTTGAATGATTTCTGGTGGCGGAAGCTCGTCGCTTTCATCAGCCCACGAGGTTTTGCTAAACTGTTAGAATGTTTGATTTACTATGAGAAAAACCAAGAGAAGAATATCACTATTCATTAAATGTCCTTCCCCATGTTTGGCTCTTAACTTACACAGAAGCCATGTTGGTAGCGATGTGATATATATTGTATCAAGGTGAAAAATTCACTTCTCACAAAACCAGCTGCGTACTTTGAAGCACGGCAGACAGCCTAGGTGGGACAGTACCAAACACAGAACATCAAAAACGGCCCACACCTAGGAAACATACAAAAAGCAGGGACTGATCAGCCTCAGCATGAGAAATCTGGGGATAATAGCAATGATAAAGTCTTTAGTCTGATGTTCAATGTGGAAAATTACAATGAACATCCTGTAGATCAGGAAATACATTTGAGTCGGAAAATATATTCCATGCTTGAACATTCAACTTCTCTCCTAGCCTAAGTCGAAAATGATGGGCTTAGCTCGAGCTATAGAACCGCATGCACTTTGAAAACTGAATGCCGTTTTCGACTTGTCATGTTTAGCTCTATAGAAAAATGCTCGAGACGATGGTTTGGGATTACAATGTTTCAAATCCGAGCCTCGATCCGGCAGCCGAGAAGCACTGGCGGCAGCACAACCGATAGTTGAACAAAGCAGTGCAACATCACCGGCAACTAAAATCAACGTAAACTATTTTTAAAAGGATTTCGTATATCGTAACAATCAATGAGTTGCCGGTTACTCATTCTGGGTAGGGGTTGCACGGCAATGGCGGTTGTGCTGATATAAATAGACTTATCAACTATTACAGGGGAAGGTATACAGCCGAATTAATGAGGGAAATGCCTTCGATCCAAATTAGAGAATAACAAACCTGAGGGCAATGCAAAATTCAACAGGTTAATACTCCAAAATTTTCAATTGATACGAATTTGGTTGGACATGGGACGATTTGTTTAAATAGTGGCTCAGAACACGCTCTGCCGAGACCCACTAGGCTCAGAGAGCCCGTTAACTACCAGGGAACCCTTGTTTAGTGTATTTTAGAAGCCATAATCATAGCCTATGAAGAGATTTTTGATGGGCATTACAGCAAATCCCTAGTCTCGTCTCTTACACAGTTCCTTATTATTCTGCGTCTCTGTATTTTTTTTACTTTCCTTTATCTCGACCTTTTTCGATCCGACCGCTCCCCTGGATTGCCTTATAGCAGTTACTAACTATTTCGGTTTGGCACTGATGGCCGTGGCGTGAGCCCCATGAGCACAACTTTAATTGTGAGCTGCTGCTGCTTACTACTCACGAGCGCAGTAGTTACTATAGCCCAATTTTGGAGACCTGCGACCTTTGTTGACGTGACAGTCCCTGTTATAAAGGGAATAATGCGCTTATTGGGGTTTTTCTCAACCGCCAAAGAAGAACCTCCGTCGTCTCCGTCTCCATCTCCTCGCCAGCTTGAAAAGTTATCTATTCATGCTACTTCGTCACCAGACAATGCCACCACTGGCTCCAGTAATGATTCTCCTCGCCGACAACTATCAAGAGCGTCGGTTTCGTCTTGGAATTCCTGGAGAAATCGATATTCTATTGGGGCACATGATATGAGCGGGGCCAATACCTCAATAGATACTTTCGCGTCTGGTGAAGCCGACGATTCTTTGCCATCTATCCGTGTATCTCCTTCTTCGAGCATCGACACCCAACTGGACCCTCTTTCTAACATCATTTTACAAGCTGCAAATGCTGGCCATAATCAGAGTGCTTCTGCTTCAAAATCAGTCAATCGGTCTGTGACCAATCGATTGGCAAGCACTCACGCTCCATCTCCATCCCAAGCAACAATCACCTCTAGCGCTCCTACCACTACTGTACCAGTCTCATCAATTTATTTACCGGATTCTCCATCTGGGAAAAACGCTAATCAATCTTATTTACCTCCCGATAAGGCCTCCGGTTCTATTCATTCTCGTTTGACAAAAGGATCCGAATCTAGTTTCTCAAAGCAGAGAGATATCAGCATGATCACAAACAGCAATACAAACGCTAAAAAATCTGGCTCATTTTTCTCAAAATTATTCAAGTCTTCAGGAAGACCTACACAACAGGATGAGAACAATCTCAATTTCGCGGATATTTCGCGCGATGAAGGATACAAGGCCGATGTGCTATGGTATGTGCCGAACATGCCTATTAGGCCAAAATATATTCGTGTCAGGGCTCATAACAAAGCTAATCGTGAATTTTCGCGGTTATTTCTTGCTCAAGAACTATATTCTAGTGGTGCTTCAGAAGTACGTGATCGTCTTCTCTCAAGAGGTGCTACAATGAGCGATGACGAATCTTTCTTTTCAACTAGCACTGATGCTGATTTCGAACCGGAATCATCCCTTGCTTACAAAAGTGGCAGCAGTAAATCGAAATCCGCTGTTTGGAGCATGGAGTTCTCCCGTGATGGTAAATACCTTGCAATTGCTGGAGAAGATAGTATCATTCGGATCTGGGAAGTCATTTCGAACCCGGAGGATCGATGTGGACTCGGCGAGGAAGATCCAGACTCTGACAGCGAGTCTATAAATCACAGAAGATCACGAAGACACATTAGAAGACGCAAGCTCCGTGCCTATGCACCTGTCTTCAAAGATCAGCCAGTTCGGGAGTACTTTGGCCACACTTCAGATGTGCTGGCATTGTCATGGTCCAAAAACAATTTTCTTCTATCCTCTTCCATGGATAAAACAGTGAGATTGTGGCATCCAGACCGAAGCAATTGTCTCGGTTGTTTTTTGCATACTGATTTCGTAACCAGCATCAAATTTCATCCCAGTGACGACAGATTCTTCCTCTCTGGATCACTGGACAGCAAACTCAGACTGTGGAGTATACCTGACGAGGATGTTGCTTTTAAAAAGAATGTGTCTGATCTTATTACAGCTGTCGCATTCTCGCCAGATGGATATACAGCCATTGCTGGCTGTTTTGGTGGTTCATGTTTATTTTACGAGACTGATGGCCTCAAGTTGATTGATCAAATTCAAGTGAAATCCACGAGAGGAAAAAACAGTCGAGGATCTAAAATAACCGGTATAGAACCTATGGTTATTGCCGATAAACATTTACGACGAGGCTTTGATCAGGAGACTAAGTTACTCATATCAACTAATGATTCGCGAATTCGCATGTACAATCTACAAGACCGGACGTTAGATCTTAAATTCAAAGGACATGAAAATGAGCAAAGTCAAATTGAAGCGTTCTTCTCAGATGATGGACGTTATGTTATTTCTGGATCCGAGGACGAGCGAACTTATATTTGGAGATTGCAAGAACCGGGAGTAACTGGACGGGAGCGCCAAGAGTATGAGTATTTTCATTTCAACAAATCTCAAGTCACATGTGCAAAATTTGTACCCACAAATATGAAAAGGATACTAGCTGATTCCAGGGATCCCGTTTATGATATTTGCAATCCGCCTCCTGTGGTTTTGAAACCATCAAGCACAGGAGAGGCGCAGGAAGACATGGTTGCAGATGAAAAGGCACAAGCCAAATTCAACGCTAAATGTGATCATGATGACGGAAATATTATTGTCACCGCCGATAAGAAAGGTGTGATCAAAGTATTTCGTCAAGATTGTGCGTATAAAAATCGAAAGTCATTTCCGGAATTGAGCTATTTCACCAACAAAAAACGAATGAGCGCATTTGCTATTTCACCTCAAGTTTCCAGGCGGGAGAGTCATAGAACCAAGTCGATCAATTCTGCTAGAGCCCGTCGTCTTTCACCGCTATCTTTAAGAGAAGGTCACGCAGCATCCTCGAGTCCGATCACCCCAACCAAAGACCTCAGATCTGGCAGCACTACACCAACTGCACCTTCGAGAAATTCTTCTATTCACTCTATTCTTTCGTATGCGGTAAAAAGTGATCGACAAAATATTCCAACTGAAGGAAAAGAATTGGTATCATGCTCCAATTGTAACAAAATCGACTTCAAAGCTGTCAAACGCGCCAACGGCCGTACCCTTGTTTGTAGTTCTTGTGGTAGAGAAGCTTGATAGCCCAGTAACTGTTTTGTAAATAAATTCATTTGCATATAAACGCACTTAAGAATCGATCTTGTATACTTGCGAGGCTAAAAAAAAGAGGGAATTAGTTAACATGAGCCGAGTGCGTGCGGCGGCGGCACCTGAAAACTATAAATTAGCTGGTGGTCTCGCTCTGGGCTGAAATATGCGAATTGCACAAGTTACAAAATTCAAAATATCAGAACCCCATCAAAATTGATATCATTTTTGTAGCTGAGGCTGAGTTCAAGAGCTGAATAAGCTGAATAAGCTTCCAAACATCCCTGCCCTTTTCAAACGTTACCTGTCTTAAACGTAACTGCTTTTCTCAAATGGTCACTTTGTCAGGTTTTTTGGATGAAATTGGACTAGTCGTCCTGTGGAACGCTTCGAGAGACGTCCACTGGCTTCTGGCCATCCGATTTTTCCGAATGATGGCTTTTGGTCAAGTCTCAATCATCCTCGTACAATTTTTCAAGGCTCTTGGTATCTCAGAATCTCGAACTGGTTTGTTCATGGCGCTGACCCTTGCTGGCGACGTACTTATCTCGTTTGTTCTCACCACGGTTGCAGACGGAGTAGGAAAAAAGAAAATCCTTTTATGGGGTGCTTCAATGATGTGCATCTCTGGTGCCGTATTCGCTACTTGCTTCAATTACTACATCCTTTTGACTGCGGCCGTCATCGGTGTGATTTCACCTAGCGGTGGAGAAGTGGGCCCTTTTAGGGCCATTGAGGAGAGCTCTTTAGCCCACGTTTTGGACTTGAGTGAGAGAGCAGACGTTTATGCGTGGTATGCTTTATTGGGAGGAATTGGTGCTTCATTTGGTTCTATAACTTCAGGATGGACTTTGGATGCTCTCAAGTACACCTATGGCTTTGATGAAATTTCTGCTTATCAGATTATTTTCTGGTTTTACTGCATACTCGGGCTTTTCAAGCTCCTGGGTACAGCGATGATCTCAAATAAAATCGAAACAGAGCCCACTGTTCGAGCTGATGAGGAAAGATCATTGCTCAACTCACAAAACACTGTGGAGGCTCCTACAGTGGGAGCTGACAAGAAGAGAAGATTTTCTCGATTTTTACCTGCTTTGTCAGATGACTCTAAGCGAATTGTTCCGCTTCTTTCCCTTCTGTTTGCAGTCGATGCTTTTGCGTCTTCGCTCACTCCTACAACTTGGATTTCTTACTATGTGGCTAGAAAGTTTGATATCTCTGAGAGCTATCTAGGATCGATGTTTTTCATTACTGGAACTGTCGGGTCATTTGGGTCTCTTGGTGGATCTTCCATTGCCAAACGATTAGGCCCGCTTGTGACCATGGTCGTTACTCATCTGCCGTCTTCTACAATACTTGGTCTACTTCCTTTGCCAAACACTGCCAGTTTGACATTACTTCTTCTTATTATTAGGTCCTGCACAAGCACGATGGATGTAGCGCCTAGACAGGCTTTCTTGTCTGCTGTGGTCCTCAAAGAAGAGCGGACAGCTGTAATGGGTCTGGTTAATGTTGTCAAAACTGCCGCTCAGATTACGGGTCCTTTTGTAACAGGACATCTTGCTCAACAAGGCAGACAATGGATCTGCTTTGTTGTGGCTAGTGCTTTGAAGGTATCCTATGACCTTGGCATTTTAGCCACTTTCCTCAAGGTCAAGCTGAACAGATCAGACTAAAATTTGTTAGACAAATATAATCATTAAAATCCTAAATTAAACCATCTTTTCAAGACAGCATGTAGACTAGATATAGTTCATCATCGTTTCTATGCTACTTGTGCACTTGCAAACCTCCTTCATGCCATTTTTGCCCAGTCGACGAGAATAAACGTATCGTTTTGCGGTAGAGAGGGTAGAGAATCTTCCAACAACATCATAATCAATTATCGGCCGCGTCACCACTTGACCACCTGCCGTGGTTCCTCTGTTTTCTTGCAAAGTTGCTCGATGAGCTCGAGGGTTCAAGCACGCATTGTGCATGTCTTTTTCAATGACCTGCTGCTGAATAGCAAACAGAGTTCTGTAGTCTGTTTCTGAAAGTGTCGATACAAATGAGATACTTCCGTCATCTGACCCAATCAACGGCATTAAATCAGAACTGTCATCTCGCCTTGGTACTAATATCATGCAACGACTAGATTTACCAGTGAAAAATTCTGATTTTCTTACCAGCTTCTGGCCCTGCAAAGATGAAGGATCTTCTGGATCATATTGCAGTAAGTGCAGTCTTTTAGAAGAATCAGCTACTGCGCAGTATAGCTTACCATCTGAGACACAAAACTCAGTAGATAAAACTTCAAGATGTGCGTAATCTTTACTGAGCAAAGTCATTCTATATGGCTCTTCACCAAACCCTACCAGCCAAACAGAAGCTAGTGTGTCTGCTAAAAGAGTCATATTCCGCACCGCTTTTGCATCAACAACATATGTGTTAACATCTATAAAGGCAACAGGTATAATAGAATCATCTTCTGCAAGCGAACGCACTACTATCTTCTGGCCCTGAGCCACGAGCAAATAACCCTCAACCACTGTAACAGCTGTGGCAGCAGCTTTGACATTTTCCTTGACAATTTCTTTGAGTTTGTGTTTTGTTTCTGGCTTCCCTGGTTCTGGTACAACTCCAATCACGTCGTACACGTAGTAGTTACCTTTAGCAGCCAGATCCTCTCCTCGTACAAAGCTGGTACCAAATACCACAACTTCACGCTTTTCTTTTGAGTTTTCCACAGTAAGCACAAGAGAATCCAAGCACATGACTAGTTCATTTTCAGCCATTTCCACCTCGTCAATAACACCCCACGTGATGGGCGAAATCAGTTTGATCTTACCACGATATGAATATGCAGGAGGAAGTTCTTCATTAACTCCAGCAATTGGAACGTCGTCCTCATCAACTGCTCTGTAAACTTGATCCTCAGCAATTGCAACAATGAACGTATTAGTAGACTCATGATAACACATTCCCATGATTGTGCCACCTAATGGTATCTTGCACGACGGAAGACTATTACCATAATCCAGATTTGCATCCAGGCTTGCAAATCTGACTATATTTTCGCTAGAAATATAGACCATACCTTTATATATCGAGTTAGTATGGAAGGGACTGAAACCCTTAATAGCATGAGAGGTAAGTCGGTGCACTTGTGGAGCAGATGAAGCCGATTTTACTACCATCAAGGGATATGGACCTGTAATTACAAATCCTGAATATCCGCCAATATCACTATACGAGATCAGCTGAGGAAGTGAAGAGCTTTCACTTGACAAAGCTTCTTTGACCAACATTGTAGCAGGCTGGTTAAGAATTTTAACCAAACGTATGCTGTCGTCAACAATGATGCGGTACATCACGAAGTCGCAGACATCACTCAAAATGACTAGATAATCTTCCTTGTGATATTCATCGCCAATAGTTGAAATCAATAATTGACTCAAGTGCGGTATCTGGTCTTGAGGCACTGTGGCTTCATTATTTCCGCCATTAATCGCTTGGTTCCCTTCTGTATTTTCTGAGCCCACAGCGTGGATGATACTTGGGAAAAGTGACAGATTTTCGAATTTCACCCGAGATTTTGGATGATCTAGATTGATGATATGCAAAACATCCTCGTCGGAGACAAGTGCCAATAGTTGATTATTGGCAGGTGGTTCAGAGTTTTCTGAAGTCTTATCAGAACCTCGCTTTCTTTTCCCAGCTTTCTTTTGTCTCTTGGATAAGATAGGCGACATGAAAAGACTAGCGAAGCGAACTTTGCTAGGTGTATCCGCAATTGCTCGTTGTTTCTCGAGTATTGGCAATCCGTTCTTAGCATTATGGGAGGCCACATATATTCGGTAAGATCTGTCAGAGAAAGTTAGCACAACACGAGGAGAGCAAAGCTTGGCTGAGACCACTTCGTCGTCCAGTTCAATCTCCTTCACTTTGTTAAGTTCACTGTCGTAGTAGACAATGCCCAAAGAGTGGACTTGCACAACAACAGATCCTTCAAGAAGCGTACCAGCAGTCAAAGTCCTGCTATCGGCAACAAAATCTGACTCCATGGTGATATCTTCCATCTTATCTCCGATTTTGAATAAAGCTGTGGAATTGGCACCAGAGGCAACCAAATATGAATCGTAAGCCGATATATCAGCACCGAGGACATTTGTATCGCCAACTGCCTGATTTTGAGGAGCGACCGTCCAAAGCTGATCATAGCCTTCAGCAAGCCAATCATTTTCTATTATAGGACGTATACTTCGATTGAATATAGTGAGACAACCAGTATTTTGCACTCCAGTGGCAGCGACGATGTCATAACAATTATTGGATGGATCACCATAGTTCAACTTAGTAGTCGCTCGATCCGCATTGGACCAGCTTAGACACATGGAATTGATCGGGCCGTAATTAGGCAGATAATCGTTCAAAATAAACTCAAGGTCTTCGGGTCGTTCTTGGTTCGATTTGCCTTTTTTCGTTTTCTTCTTGATGCTGTCGTTTTCTTCCTCACCGTATATGTCGTCCAGTTCGTCATAGTCATCCGACCTTTTTGATTCTTTGGTCTCAGACAAAACAGCTACCTTTTTGTTCAAATTCCCTTCATCATCTTGCTCCACTTCGCCCTTGTGTTTCCATTTCAAAAGCTTGGCATCATCAGCAGAGCTTCCAATAAATAAGCATCGATTACCGAGTGGAGCAATAGTAGTGGGGCGACATGTATACACTTCCTTAGATGATAAAGCGGTCAATTTCATCCCAAATACTTTTCGTCCTTCAAGCTTGAGACCCACATGATAAAAAGAGCCATCTTGCAACACTAGCAACATTTCACCTGACACCGCATTGATGGTAGAAAATGTTGAACCCTCAAGATTGATACCTAGATCCGATTGATCGTGAACATTGATATCGCTGACCAACGAAGCATACTTGTTCACTGCTACACCGCAAGTATTACCAGCGGCGTCTACATGAAAAATATGGTTACCTCCTAGCAAAATGCACCCACCAATAGGGAGAGGCAATGAATGCAGTTGGTTAATATCATGCGGTAACTTGCCGACAGATGTGATTACCACAGACGATTTGTTAGAAACGTCAAGCGACAATACCAAGTATTGAACAGTATCACGATATTTTGGTAGCATGCCTGTCCACGTAGGAGTCGACTGGAATATCACAGCCAAAGTAGGTTCTCTATATTCCGGTAAAAATGCTAGTTTGATAATATGCTGAATTGACTCGTCTAGTTGCTTGGCTGTAATTAAAAAGCTTGGATGGAAAACTGACGGTAGATCGTCTTCACCTTCTTTCTCTGCAATCATGTCCTCCAAAGTGTCTTCATTATAGAAGGGTAATATTGCAACTCTATCTGCTTGATAAACAAAGCACAGGCAAGTAGTCTGTGGATCAATTGTGAAATATGCATCAAAGTTTTCATAGTAAAAATGAGCAGCGAAAAGCTCTTTCTCATAGAAATGTATGCTGATAGGACTCCACAGAAGCGAGCTTTCTTCCCAGGATAAAAGAACAAGCTTTGCATGCTTGAATGCTATGGCCAAACATTCGTTGCTGAAACCTCGGATTTTGAGAGCATGTAGATCGGTGATGTAGCCATCCAAATGCCATTGATCCACCAACACCAATCTGGTGAGAGTTTCCTCCGTAGACGTCACAACACCTACTTCAGCAGTGATGAACGTATCACCATTTGGGTCGATCGTAGTATCTGCCGCATCCTCTGTTGCTGTTTGATTGTCAGAATCCTTGACAACTTCCTGTGTCACAATGATTAATTTGTACAGCTGGAGGAGATCAGTACCCCGAACAACCAACAAATGCTCTTCGCCACCGATATTAATTGGTAGCGATTTCCTGACCACCGATGGCTGGTTCAGAACCTTGTAGAGATGCATGGTTCGGCCAGTTGGTTATGGGAGAGACACGAAATAAATTCGAGGCCTGATGGTGTAAATCAAAATACGTGAGCTCTGTTACATCAGCATTACATAAGCAGCGACATCGGAGCGGTTTTTAAAAACAGGTAGATCTATATAATCAGAGTTCCGATAACATTAGCAGAAGTTGATCAATTACTCTGAGAAAGGGAAATTTTGCTTTATCTTTTGCTGAGAAGATATTATCCATGTCTTCCGGAAAAAAAGGTGTGATTTTCAGATCCTAAATGCTTGACCAAGCTAATTCCGCCGGTAACCTTGTTCCGATCGGTGAGGTCTCGGGGTGGAAATTTTCGAACTGCCAGATTTAGTCACTTAACATAAAAAACACCGCGACAACAATGGTCTCCAAAGATTTTGAAGATGATGTGGCCTTGGCCAATGTCGGTGCTCCTCCTAAGAAGCTTTCAACAGCTGGAGGCTTTGTGGCCGGTGGTATCGCTGCTTGCGGTGCGGTGACTGTAACTAATCCAATTGAAGTGATTAAAACAAGGTGAGACTCGTAGGACTTCGAACTACCATAACTGACCAGCTAACATTCAGAATGCAACTCCAGGGAGAGCTCACTGCCAAAGGTGATACTAAGAAGATTTACACAGGCTTGTTCCAAGGTTTGGGAACCATTGCCAAACATGAGGGGATCACTGCTTGTCAGCGTGGTCTATTAGCGGCAGTAAGTATGGTGAAAACCAGTGAAAAATAACCGATCCGGAATTTGATCGTTTCTAACATTCAATAGTATGTATATCAGATTGGTCTTAACGGATGTCGGCTTGGATTGTATGAGCCATGCCGAACTTCGCTGAACAGTTTGTTTGGATATGAGCCCAAGCAACAGCAATTTGCACTCAATATTGCTGCTGGTTGTTTCTCTGGAATAATGGGAGCTATTAGTGGATCTCCGTTTTATCTCGTTAAGATCAGAATGCAGTCATACTCAGAAGTTTTCAAAATAGGAGCTCAGACTCACTATACTGGCATTTGGAATGGTTTGAGTACCATTTACAAAACTGAAGGTATTAAAGGTCTTTATCGAGGTGTGGATGCTGCAATTCTGAGAACCGGTGCAGGTTCTTCTGTTCAGCTGCCTATTTACGAGTTTGCCAAGAGAACCATTGACAAGTATGAATTTGTGGAGTCAGAAAATGGCAGAAATATCATATCATCGGCTATTTCTGGTCTTGGTGTATGCATTGTCATGAATCCTTGGGACGTTTTGATGACAAGAATGTACAATCAGAAGGGAAATCTATATACTGGCCCTATTGACTGCTTGATGAAGACCGTCAGAATCGAGGGTCCCATGGCTTTGTATAAAGGCTTCCTTCCTCATTTGATGAGAATTGCTCCTCATACAATCTTGACTTTGACTTTTATGGAAAAGACCATGGCCATGATGAAGAAATGGGAAGGTGTTGAAGTTTGATTTGACACCACCGATAAGCATGAGTACATTAATGTTTTATGACCTAATCAATCCAATTAATAGCTAGATTATCATAAACCATATATCACTTCATTTGAATGAGGTAATTTCCTACTGAGCCGTTGCAGTTTCGTCCTTTTTACTCCATCCATAGGTACTATCGAGACGCTTGTCAAGATGCTGTTTTGCTGTTATTGTTTCTCGTCCATCGTAGTTTGCACCCTTTCCTTTGATTTCTGATATCACTTTACTGGGGACAGGCACAAGAGGAACATCGTTCTGAGGATGGCAGAAATAAACAATACTGTATCTATCCTTACCACTTTCTTGGAGGTGAGCTGGAAACTTGACTCGGTGGACGCTACTTTTCAGATAACCAGCAGTCCAGAAGCTCATAAGATCGGCAATATTAATGATGATGGCGGTCTTTTTAGGATCTCGGGCAGGAATATATGGAACAGGTGTCCATTTTTTGGTCAAAGGAGACAAAATCTCCAAGCCATCCTCTCCTTCTTTCTGAAATAAAAGGGTAACAGAGCCATAGTCTGTATGAGCACCTGCCCTAATCTGCTCTTCAGGATTGGCCTTCTTCTGTCCATGGTAGTACAAAAATCGCAAAATAGATCCTGTAGGTTTATCGGTAGTGTGTCTCGAGGCAAACCACTCAGAGCCACCCTGAGCAGGATCAACATGAAGACCCATAGCAAGCAGCTTTAGAAGCTTATCACACAAACTTCTGCATTTCTTCTCAAGATCCCGCACCTGCTCGATATTTTTTTCGAAATATTCTGGAACCGGCTGGTTTGGAAGTCTAGAGGTCAGATCAAATTGACCAAAATTGAAAGCTTCTTTGGGATCACCAACTTTCTGAGTTTCCGGATCAAGAACCTCCATATTCATTTTAGAATACCCCATATTATCCTCACTAATCATCATCTTCTCTTTCTCACTAATGTCTAGATCAAAATAGCCTTTGCTCAGCTCGAAAGCTTTGGCTATATCTTCAGGTGAGAATTCAAGGTTTTCCACGAAGATAAACCCGACTGTAGAAGCAGCTTCCACAAGAGCGTCCGCTGCTTTCTGATCCATAGCGGTGATGTCTACTACAGGAACTGCTTCTGACATGATTAGAATTCCTTGCTAATTGAAAAACAAATATCTTAAAATGAGGTCCAATAGTAACTGTAGCAAAGTGGTGATGCCAACGCCTATTTATCTATTGGAGAACCGATATTATCGGTTTCTACATGCGGCTCTGCTAGGCTTTCTCCGAAGGCACACCCGACGGCATGTAGATTTAAAAATCTGCTATCTGCGATTGACAATGTTTGCCCGATTAAAAGGCTATCTTTATTGATTCAAAAAGAAACCGAAACTCAGACCTATACCGTCCAATACCTATTGATATTCATTATTTTGCTGTAAATAGCTCTTGAAAAGTTCATCCACATCATGAATTTGATCCCATCGAAAGATCTTTAATTGGTAGTCGCACCCGAGATCAAGCCACACTGGGAGAGCGGCGCCCAATTGCCAAGCCCCAGGCAAATCAGTAGAATGTTGTACGAGACGTATTCAAGTGTCGGTATTGATATTGATCTTGATTATTATGGTTTTTGATTAAATTTTATTGGTGCATGCTCCCAAGTTTAATGGAAGGTATCATTACGCTCATTGCTGACAGCCGGCTGAGCTTGATTCACAGCTCCAAACATCACTTTGGGCGCTGGGACATTCACTCACTACAGCGCGATCACCAAATTTCAGACCAACCCACTGAATCTTTCAGAACATAGTCCAGGTTTGAGATGGCAGGAGGTAAGTGCGCCATAGATGGAAATAATGGAATAATACTAACGCTCAGTACGATCTCTCGAAAGCTTTCTGAATGAGCGCCGACTTCTACGGGTATTGCCTGTATCGACTTTAAAGGGTTGCACGCTAGGAATCGATGCTAGTTATTTCGTGTCCAAAATGCTCGATTATCAGAATCATCGAGAGCCATTGTTGCCTGCTACTGGTGGATTTCCTTGTGGATTAGAGGCTTCATTGGACTCTTTCATTAGCAGTCTGAAGGAAAAAGAGATCGAGCCTGTTTTTGTTTTGAGGGGTATGTCTCTCAACAGCAGCGACTCAACCCCTAATGCCTCTGCTGCTCAAGTGGCACGACGTGAACGAGCTTGGAATCTTTACGAAAAACAAAAAGGGGATGAGTCTGTTGTTGGATTTAATGAAACTGCTAGCTATGATTCTTATAGCGATCGGCACTTCATCAATCTGCTGATTGCCAGGAAGGTGAGGTATCTCGCCGCGCCTTTCACGGCCTCTGCTCAATTAGCTTTGATGTCTCAAGACCGACAGAAATTTACAGTTGAAAAAAAGACTGCAGAAGATGGTACTGAGAGAATTAGCGTGATAACTGCTGCTGAAGATGTCGAGGAGTGTACAATTGACGCTATCTTTGGGTCCACCGATTGTCTTGTGTATGCCAATGTTGACAAACTTATTGTGTCGGTTGATCCTTCCGCAACAAATTGCCACTGGGTATCAAAAAGAGAATTTCTGTCTGATGTCAATTTGACTGCTGATATGTTTACTGAGCTTGCTGTTGCTGTAGGCTGTGAACTCAATTCCATTACTTTTCCTCTTATCGAGGGTATGTATCAACAACAGCTTGCAAACAACCAGCACATGACATATATCAAGCTGGCTCTTGACCTCATTAATGCCCATGGCTCCATTTATTCTGCTATACTTGCCTTCCCGGATACCGATGGTTCTATTCCATTTTTGAGCAGATTTGAACGAGGTGTATCGTGTGCCGAATATCAACCTGTTCTCTACTCATCAGGTAATGTTTGGCCATACAGAAGCGACTACATTCCTGCAGATATTCATGAGTTTGTTGGTCAGCGTCTTCCTGATGAGATTATGTTTTATCACTCCAAGGGTCTTATCGGTCCAGAGTTACTTACCGCGTTGATTTCAGCCGAGTTGACTATCGATGCTCCTCTTGATGGTGGTGAGTCTAAGGAGTATCGTTCATTCTTGATGGATGACCAGAGAAAACTATGGAGTTACTCACTTTCTTTTTTGACACAAATCTTACACAGATACTATCAGTTTAAGCCAGTCAAGCCCAAGTTTTGGTTTGATGCTGCAAATCAACCAGAGCACAGTTTTGAGCGAATTCAGCCTCCTCTCTATCTAAAGTTCGGCAACTCTTGGAGATTGCAGCACCCAGCTTTGATTGAGAGTAGTTTCACCGATCTGAACACCATTACAGCTGTCATTGAGTTGATAGCCACTGATGATAATCTCATCGCTGCATCTAAAGTCCGACCTGAGACTAAAATTATTTTTGAATCGGATGACGAAATCATGTTCAATACTTTTGCCAGAACGCTGCAAGCCGCTGGTTTCATTGATTCTGATCACACTCTGACCGGCTGGGGTAAAGTAGTGGCTGCTGCTCTGAGCAACTCCGACGATCCTTTTGACGAAGAGATCTTTGTAGCTATTTCATTACTAAAAGCTGGTGTTCTCAACTCCAAGCCGTTTGAACCAGCATACTCGGGAGCTCCTTTGAGAGGAACTCCGGAGGATCGTCGACATACCTTGTTGGTTTCGCGAATAGCCTCTATTCTGAAATTGCGGCACAAATCCGTTGGCTTTTCAGGACCTCTGAGCCGATCTCTATTATCTTTCCAATCATTTGTTGCATCGCAGATCAAAAGCTATAGATGGCTCACTGAATCCGTCTTGGTATCTCTGCTTTCCAATGGAGATGCTGATAGACTTTCTCGAACTGATGAGGATTGGTACAGATTAGCATATCAGCTTCCATTTTCAGAGATACCAGCTTGCTCCAATGGCATTGCTGTCAAAACTTATCTCGACGACGTTCTTGCCCACGATGGTGACTGCGAAGCTGCCAAAACTAGCATCACCAACATGCTGCAAATGGCAACCAATCCCTTGGAAGATATCTCCAGAAGTTTCAGTTTTTTCGATAGCATTGTCGCCGGTGTTCAACAAGCATCTGACCTCGGGCTCGTTTCAGAGTCTGTGGTCGATGAGTTTACCAGCACGCATAATTGGCTTTCTAAGTTTCGATTTTAACAATGCATTCGAACAAAACAATGAAGAGAAATCACTTGAATCAACTCCTGAAGAAATTCTCTTTCCAAGAATCTTTTCAAGAAAATCAATGCCGTGTCAACGTATATATAAAAAGACATATATACATATATATATATTACGCAGTTGTCATACTGCTTTTCGAATGCGATACAATAAATACAGTACCGATGGACCGAGCCCGTTTTGCTACCAACATGCACTATAACGTTAAATCATTAGCCAGACAAATGAGCCATTCCCGGAGTCAACTCCTATCAACCGCAGGCATTGTGGTGTTAGCGGTAGCACTTGTGCCCCTACCTACTGCTCTCGGTACATGAATAGGGTTTCCGCCTGGCCCTGGTCCTGGTCCTGCTGCTGCTCCTGGTCCTGTTGCAGTTCCCACTGCTGCTCCGGCCCCCATAGCATGAATAGACTGGGTAGGATGAGTAGCTGACCGCGCTGCTGCCAAAGATTGGTTGCTGCTGCTGGTCTGTGCAGATGCTGTACTGCTGCTGGTACTGGCACTGCTGGAACTGCTGGAAGAGGATCCGGAGGATGGGAGGCACCAATGTCGATGGAACCCCCAGGCGGAGAGCTGACATTCTTTGGAACAATACTTAGTTCTCTTGCATCTTCGGCACTTGGCAAACTGTCTGGGAAAAGCTTCCCACTTACCGCATTCAAAGTTGGCACATTGTCTGATACCACCTTTAGATTCGTTTTTACGACAAGAATTTCTCATGATGACACCAGCCCAATACTGAATGTCACGAGATAGATGCTTGAGAGTGAATTTTTCCACCAACGGGAAGACATTAACAGTTTCACCCAAAAATTCAGGATCAATGTCACATGTCGATTCGAAATCATAACAGTCGTAGTCCCAGTCTGTAGTTTGCATTAAACTAGGAGCTGGAGATTCTTCCCCATCAACGTCCATCATCTCTACGTCCTTGTTTTCGCAGAGATCGGCTCGGATAAGAGGTGGCGAGTTTCGATCTCGCAATGACAAACGAGGAACAAAATGAGAGACTTGGAGTTCTTGTCGAAGATATGCATATTTTGAAACAAACGCCAGAATTTCCAGAGACCAAATGACATCCTCGTCACGAGGGACAATGACATTATTCTGGAAAGAACGAACCATGGCATTTGCTTGGTTCACAGTCGAGGAGTTACTAACAGCTGTGTTCAGCTGCAGCTGAGATACTGTCTCTTCAGTGTTGACAGTGTCTTCCTGAGGGTCAGGACCATTGGTCTGGGTTAATCTCATAGCACCCCATTCGGCATTAGAATTACTGAAATCAGCCATCTGAGGTTCTGGCACTGCAGGGCGCTCTTGAGTAGCCGTCTGTGTGGACTCCGGAGAAAGAGATCGCATAGCTGCATCGTCGGAAGGTGCAGTGATGGGTGCTTCATTCGCAGGCATTGAGGGTGCGTTTTGAGGAGCCGAAGCTCTAGCATGAGCGTGATATACAGCATTTGATGCTTGAGAATGCAAATGAACGCTATTGAATGATAGAGGGTGTTGTGTGTTAGCATGGCCAGTTGCAGTTACAGTGTTAGCGGTGTAGCTTCCAGTAGCAGCGGCCACGGCAGAGGCCTGGATCATGGCAGATGCAAAAGAACCGCCAAGAGCAGAGGTAGACATTTGAGTAGGTCGAGTAGCATCGTCCGCGTTATTGGACTGAGAACTATCAGGGCCCGTGTTGTTGAAGGAAGACAACAAATTGTCCATTTGCGAAATGTCGGTGGCGACAGTAGAAGAGCTAGCTGTAGACATAATGGAGCTTTCTGAAGCGGTTGAAAATGTCGAGAGCGACAGAGTGTCTGAGACATTCTGAGAAGTAGCGTTCAAAGGAATATACTGTGCCTGTTGCTGTTGAGGTGGTGGTGCTGCTACATGTTGTTGTTGTTGTTGTTGTTGTTGTCGCAGCCCGGCCGTGTTAGCTGTGGTGCCCAAGTGGCGGGAGACCACACCAACACCACCAGTTGGCTGCTGCTGCTGCTGCTGCTGCAAACTCACTCCGTTAGCATTAGGAGGAAGACGCACTTGTTGGTGAGAAGGTGGTGGTAATAATGATGATGTACAAGTTCCGTGTGCGCACTTGTCTTTTTCTTTTTTATCAGTGAAACGCATAGTCTGTAGATAATTGTCGAGAACAGTGGTGATGACTGGTACTATGCCAGCCTCGACAACTCGTCTGCGAACGGTCTCAGTACCGCGAGTACCCAGATGAACCAAGCATTGTAATGCGAGAATCCACTTCCAAGCAATCAGCGGAGACTTGGACTTGCAAGTAATCTTGTCTTCGGGCTCAGAGTCATCTTGTTGGCACTCCTTGAGAATTGCCACCAACCGTTCCAGACCACCATCTAAGCACAAAGTCTCACGGACTCTTGCAGAGGTTGTTGCTAAAACACTGAGGTGATAAAGAGAATTGATTAAAGGCTTGTCAGAAGAGCAATCCAAAGCCCGTCGGTCATACAAGCTCGACGTGATAGACACCGCAGCTCGATTGGAAGGAACTGATCTGAAATTGCACTCTCTCATTATATTGACAAGAGAGAGACGTTTTGCAACACGGATGCTTTACGTTTCTTCAACTTCAGGATTGGCGTCGTGTTCAAGCTGTTTTGTCAATGACAAGTACAATACACAGACGAAATATCCGGGTCGTTTGTCTTATGCTCAAAGTACGTATGGGGGCAAAACAACTGGAACGTGGTGTAGTTTTGCTTGGGGTGTCCTGAGCCGGTTTGGGCGGGATGAAAAATACGCGGGTTATGATTTGCCACCTCCGCCGCCTCAGGCAAATGGAAGTTGCACGGAGATTTGCGCCCCACCCCACTGTAGCATGACGAAGGGATGTTTGAAGGTAGAGGGGGAAAATGGGTGGCAAGGCCTGAGAGGTCCAATCGCTGTATTTGCTGTAAGGGTTTATTCATTGTCGTAATAGACGCTTATTTTAAGGCTATTTTGAGGCTCTATGTAAATCAGTTCATCAAACATCCTCTGGCATTGTTCGGCCATCGGCGATGGAGTCGACTGCCGCATGATTCCCGATGGTAACGTCCCACGAGCCACTCAGATGGGTGGCAATTAGTCACTTTCAGTGTCAGTTCATGGCATTTAGGATCATGGTTAGAATTACGGCTCAATATTGGGCCTGTACTCACACTTAATGGATTCGATGCTGGGGCTTTCTTGGTTTCACTGGAAACTCTCTCGCATTCCGTTCATGGTACCCATCCATTATCTCATAGTGTCAGAATGTCTCGAGTCAACCCCAGACTGTCGGCCCCTTTCCAATTTGTTTTGTCAAACTCATGCTCCCAGCTGATCCTGGTCGAAAACGGCAATTTGCCCCTGAAAAATATTCACAAGCCATAGAGCTGGTGATCCGCGGTTCAATGCTGTGCCTATTGTGAAGAGTTTCCAGCAATCAATGCACAGTTTGATATACTTATGCTGGATTTTTACTAATTCACGCGGTTCTGTGGATACTGAACTCTATTTCTCAGTTATGGAATTTTTGGTGTCATTGTTGCTAATTTACCTACCAGCCATCTCACATCTCAGCCGATAGGATGCTGACGCTACCGCATGATAGTTGGTGCAAAAGCCGATACCCGTGGCATTGTGATTAGAATAAAATATTGGTATCTATTGGTCTTAACATCTCGATGAAAAATTATTCTGCTATAGAACAAGTAACTCAGTCTCACTTATTTTCAAATAAACGTAAGAGCTCCTCCATGTTCAAAGTCTTTGCATTCTCATGGCCATTCTTGGACTTGCTGCCTGAGCCTCCAAATACATCCTGCGCCAATGCCCGTTTCTTGTCTTGTAGCATCAAAATCTTTTCTTCGACTGTTCCTTTCATAATGAGTTCATGAACATCGACATCCTGTTTCTGACCAATTCTATGAACACGATCAATGGCTTGTTCCGATATCATGGGATTCCACCACGGGTCGAGTAAAACAACCTGGCTTGCGGCTGTCAAATTCAGGCCAACTGCACCACTCTTCAAACTGATCAACAGTACCTGAACCTCCTCGTTTTGCTTCAAAAGTTCCAGTGCTTGGTCTCGTTTTTGCTTGTTCATACTACCGTCGTATCTAGCGTACTGGATTCTGGCATTCCTGAGACACGGCTCAATTAAATCCAAGAATGACGTGAACTGGCTGAAAACAATGGTTTTCCGTTTGGGATCTTTTTTCAAAATCTTAAGCAGGTAATTAATCTTAGTGTTAGAATTCGATTTTTGTTGTGAAGCCTCTTCTTCGAGCTGAACATCCTTGAGCAGTTCAGTTGTCAGATCTTTCTCTAAACTCATTCCACCTAGTATATCAGCCAAGTCGTCCACATTTTCTGCTAATTTCTCATCCTTCTCTGCATCCTTCTTTACAAGACTAGATTGCAGAAGAATTTCATCGCTTTCCTGAATATCTACCTTACCATGTATCAAGTCAACATGGCAGCATGCTTGTCTCAAGCGTAACAATAAGGTGAGGCCTTCGAAATACGATCTTTTTCCACTTTCTGCAATCGATGCAATTTTTCCCCCTATTCGGGATGAAATAAGATCATAAACCTGCCTTTCCTCTGGGCTGAACTCTAATAGCTCCCTGTGAACATTTCTGTTTGGCAGACCAATATTAGTTTTCTTCAGAACCTCTTTGGTTCGTCGCAGCATTATGCCTTTCAAAATGCCTTGCAATCTGTGCATAGCTGTCAAGCCGGCACCGTCTGCCATCGGCTTTGCAATCTGATCAGTCCAGAATTTGTAGTTATCCATCGGAGAAACTTTAAGAAATTTGATGAATGAAAACAGCTCGTTGATATTATTTTGTACTGGTGTGCCAGTTAAACACCATCTAGAGTATGCTTCCAATTCAAAGCAAGCCTTAGCTGTCTTTGAATCTTTGTTTTTTATCGTATGAGCTTCATCCAAAATGATTCTCCACCATCTTCTGTCAAAGAGAGGGCCCTTAGACTGCCATTCACCCATGAGAATCTGATACGTGGAAATAACCACATCATACTTTTTTAACTCCGAAGATGATTCTGCCCTATTTTTCCCATAGTGAACTATGACTTTGAGCTGTGGCGCTTTGGTCTTGATCTCATCGGCCCATTGCGTAGCGAGCGCAACAGGAGCAATGACCAAAGTGGACTTGTATGTCTTCTTTATCTTCTCCTTTTCATTATCCTTTCCAGCTTTCTCGTCCCTGTTGGCAACACTGCTTTTTTTCTTTAAAAGCATCTCACCATCTCCCTCTGCTACTAGCACGTCATGCTCCTTCAAAATCTTCTTGTCATATTGTCTAGTCAGAATCAGTGCAATACTTTGAACAGTTTTGCCCAATCCCATATCATCACACAGCAAACCACCAGTAACTGGTGACTCTGGAAGCTCCCTTGATTGTAAAAAATTCAACCCGTGGATTTGATGAGGAAGAAGCTTACAGGTCAGTCCATCGACACCTTTGAAGTTTTCAACATCAGATTTGCTGAACTCCTCCTCTCTGTCAAAACTTTGCAGCAAATCTTTTACTTTGTCGAGTGCTTTCTCGTTGGAAATATAGGTGAATGAATTACCGGCAGTGCCTCTAGATGGAACCGACCACCCAGTATTCATATTGGGATTCGATTGCTGTGACGGAAGACCTCCGCTCAAAATCATATGTTCTCTTGAGTATTTATCGTCTGCTGCTGGCTTTGTGGGGGATCCAATGTTGAACGGCACGGGCTTTCTCAAAGCCGATAAACTGACTTTCTGGTTCCATTGATATGACTTTGGTGTCAAAGGTTCCATCAAAGAAGCAGAACTTTGATTAAAGCTCCTATTTGGCGAAGCCATTGAGCCATTATGATTAGATCGGCTAGGCGATGCGGGAAGATTTAAAATCGGATTGCTCCTCCAACTACTGTCGTTGTGAGGAGTCAATTTGGGAATGGATGGACAGTTATTTTTGAGAGTAGTAGCCTGCTTCTGTTGCTCTAATTTTGCAAATAATCCTTTGGGTTGTGAAGATGCGACTTTGATCACCTGTTTCTTTGGCTTGACCGACGTCTTGCTGGGACTAGGAGATGTAGCGATAGTCAGTCGGTTCATAAGATCATCCAGATCATCTGTATTATTACCAGATTTTTTAGGAGTCTTAAAATGCTTCTTGTCAATTTCCTCGTTAACAATTTCGATGCTTGAGTCTTCTTGATTTAGCGAATCGTCGGTCTTTGGTAGATCATCATCGGAATGCTCGTCTGCCGACCCAGAGAAAAGCAGCTTGTTATTCACATATTTGGCTTCAGCGGTTTTTTTACTGGAAGTTTTTGATGATGTGTTACCGTGGGCTTTATGAGGTTGCGAGCGTGACTTTATTGGTGTATTTGAATCATCCAAAGATCTGTCTGAGCTTGTAATACAACCATCCAATGATTCATCGTCGCTATCAGTGTGGATTATACGACGATTGCGATTCGAAGCCGAATTGGCCTGTCCTCCTGCTGATGAGACTTTTGCCATTTTGTGTATTCTAGCAGTTACTCTGTTTTACTGGAAGCAGTGAATTGATCTAAAGAAAATGTACAACAGATTGAAAGGGTTTGTTTATGTCGGCGGCACCACAGCAACATAGCTTCAGCCGTGTGCGGAAATCTTGGGTCGCATCGGCACCCGGAGCATCTCGACTCCCTAAGCTCGTCGGCTTTTGACATCAGTTCTCATCTCAGATGCTCAGCTTGACGATTTTCATACAAAAATGAATACAGGCTAGGGAAGGTGAAACAAAGATTGTGGAATCAACAGTGGATAGTGTGATCTGTTGGTTCGTGGCATCATAGCTGACAAGTCTGAGAGTCAAGGTAAATACTACTCAGAAACAAGTGATAAAAAATGGGGGGAACAAGACAAGGAGGGCAAGGGTACTGCCTGTGCTCTATAATATGAAAATAATGTCTTGTTCAGGGAAAATTTCACATCGCTGGAGAAATGCCGCTTAATCTCAACTGTAATGCACCAGGGAGCCGTGTTGTGGGGCTTTGGACACCGCTATTGCTAAAATGGCAGCCACACGGTTCATATAGCCGGACTGAAATACTTTGCACAGACGAAATACAGGGAGCAATATGTACAAATAAGATTGATGAGACGGAAGATCTGTAGATTGCACTGCCAATGAAAAACTCAGCTTGGAAACTGTCTCAGAATTGACGTTTGGGCCGTGATGCAACAACAGTCGGCTAGTTGTTGGTTTGAAGTTTTACCGTTGCGGGAGGGGGAATGACTCTAACAGGGACTAATTACCTAATTTGAGTGCCGCTTCTAATTGCTCGGTATTATTCCTTCTACCATATTCATGTGTGCTTATATACCGAGCAGAATTCCTGAAATATAATCTGTGTTTGGAAATTACTACACTGGAGTATCCCGTTCATTACGCGGTTGAATTTGTTCATCAGGATCAAGGTTGTTTTTCTTTGGTAAAAATCGGTTTACTATGTCCAAACGAATGAACGGCTCTAAAAATGCCGATGCTGATTCAATAGTAGCCGCTGCCAGAGAACCATCAGAGACAGAATGTCTACCAGAAAAAATACGCGATTCTAATGTCAAATTTGGTGAAAAAGATGTTGAAGTGTTTCCCGAAGGTGGTCGTGGTTGGTGGGTTTTATTAGGATGCGCATTTCTAATGAATACAAATTATGGCATGGTCAACAGCTTTGGAGCTTACCAGGTATATTATCAACAAAGATACCCTGATGTTTCGACAAGTACAATATCTATGATTGGTTCTTTACAGCCGGCAATTATCTACCTTTCATGTCTGCCAGTAATCTGGCTGCACAATAAAGTCGGGACTCAAATAAGCATTGTCATCGGGTCCTCGATAATGGTGTTTGCACTGATGATGTTATCACTATGTAACTCTATTTGGCAAATATATTTGACTCAGGGAGTTTTATTTGGTATCGGAGCTGGTATCAATTATTTCACTTCCATGTCAGTACCTCCCGAATGGTTCAAGGAAAGAAGGGCTCTAGCCATTGGTATTATAACAGGAGGTTCCTCGATCGGAGGAGTGTTTTGGCCTATTGCCATTCAACGACTCATCAAAGAGGTTGGATTCGGATGGGCAAATCGAATTGTGGCTTTCATTTATATTGCAGAATTGGTGGTCGCAGCCTTGACAGTGAAGAACAGGCTCCCCCATGAGGCACAACGCATAATGCCAAAATGGAGTGTTGCCCTTGACTGGAAATTTGCTACACTCATGATAGCTTCTTGCGTGGGATATTTTGGTTTGTTCCCGCCAATATTTTACATGGAGGATTTTGCCAACAGAGCTCCTGGTGTTCCTGAAAACACCGCACAGTACATTTTGACTATTCTAAACGCATTTTCGTTTTTCGGCCGTGTCCTTCCTGGATTTATAGCTGACAAATGTGGACGAGTGAATACATTGATTCCTATTCTTTTCATCTGTGGAATTCTTCCTTTGGTGTTGTGGGTTCCAGAGAAGCACGGTCAAGCACTGCTCCTGTGTTTCGCCATCTTTTGGGGTGCAGCTAGCGGAGCATTCATATCGCTTTTTCCTTCATGTATCGGACAGCTGTTTGGAGTAAAAGACTTGGGGTCACGGTTGACTCTTTATTTTTTGACATGCATTCCTGGATCGTTTGCGGGTCCTGGTATCTGTGGAACTTTTGTCAATGGTACAATAGGGGTTGTGGGGTTCGATAAGCTGGGAATATTTGCGGGGATTGTCATGTTGGCTTCCGCAGTAATGGTTTTAGCAGTTCGCATCTCTATATCTAGAGAACTGCGAATTTTTATTTGATCTGGCTACTCATCAGCCGATGCCTTGATCACCGCCGCATGAGTTGCATGCCAAGCTACTTCTCATTACAATCAGCATACGAAACGAAATAAAGCCATATATGAGGATGGAAGCAGTTGGTCGTTTTTTCTGAGCCATCTCAATCGCTCATCAACTTTGTCGTATTTTTTCCTAGCAGGAAATTGCTGAATTTTTAGTTTTTTTTAAGGGAGGGGGTTGTCTCTACAGCAGTAACTTTATTACAGGCCTACTTTTGAGTCATCTACTTGGATCCTTGCTATTCCACTATCCGTGCCATTCAATTTCTTATTGTAGTTCTCGGGGCCCCGGATCCGACGCCATTTACTAGCAACATTTGCTGATTAGGTTCTTGCACCATAAGTTGAGATTGACTAATTTCTTCCTGTGACAGAAATCGGTAAGTGAGGTGTTCTGCGATCCGACTGGCTCTCAGATCACCATAATAGTGTGACCAGCTCTTGTGAGGTTATGAAGGCACCTGAAAATCAGTAAATATAACCTATAATGATTGTCATGCTCATATTGATGCTATCATTCAAAATATTAAATCTTTCAGTCTCAAAATAGCTGATTTCTGTCGGTTTTTGTCTTAGGCTTAAGTATCAGCGGTATAACTCCGCCAAAGTCCGGTACCTCTTCGGATGATGTTGCACAGCCGTACTTGGAAGCCAACAACTACCGATCGGAAAAAAATCAAGCTCGATATGGTTTCGGGGAGGGAGAGAAAAAAATACATAAATATGGAGCGGTTGCAAGCTGAAAGGATTTTTTATTGATAGGTTGTGGATCGTAATGGAAAATACTCAGGATATTGAGAAGCCAGGACTCGGCGACGGGTTTAAGACAACCAGCAGTGAGGCAGGAAGCAGCGAGAACAGCGGGGTAGAGAATCTGGATAATACAACCGCGAAGCTTGGAGAAAAAGATACAGAAAAATTTCCTGAGGGTGGTAGAGGATGGCTTGTGGTTGTTGGAACTGCATTGATCATGAACACTACGTATGGCTTTGTCAACGCCTATGGTATATTTCAAGTGTACTATCAAACCAAGTTCCCGGAGGTCGATTCCAGCACCATCTCATTGATTGGCGCTCTTCAGCCAACCATGATGTATCTCTCATGTATTCCAGTTGTGTTTCTGCATAATACAATCGGAACAACTGGCACAATAGCTCTTGGATCTCTGATTATGGTGTTCTCCTTAATGATGCTTTCTCTGTGTAAAGAAATATGGCAGATATACTTGGCACAGGGCGTATTATACGGTTTTGGTGCTGGAATTAATATGTTCACTAGTATGTCAGTACCTCAGGAATGGTTCAAGGAAAAAAGGGCCCTGGCTGTTGGTATCACTGCTGCTGGGTCATCTCTTGGCGGTCTCATATGGCCTATTGCAATTCAAAAACTATTTAGAGAGGTCGGTTTTGGCTGGACTACTCGGATCATCGCATTCATTTTCTTGGTGCTATTGTCTATATCATGCCTTACCGTGAAAAATAGACTTACTCCGCACAAAAAAACCCTTATGCCTAAGTTCGAGGTACTAAAAGATTGGAGGTTTTTGTGTTTATCTCTGTGCTCGGGAATTGGGTTTTTTGGTCTTTTCCCACCTATCTTCTATATCCAAGAATTTGCTAACAGACTTCCTGGTGTTCATGCCAATGTTGCTGAGTACATCATAGCAATATTGAACGCTATGTCATTGATTGGACGTATCGGTCCTGGATATTTGGGTGATAAATACGGTCGATTGAATATCTTAGTACCAGTGTTATTTCTTTGCGGTATAATGCCACTGGTGCTTTGGGTTCCTGAGAAACATGGAAATGCTCTTATAGTATCCTTCGCAGTGATCTGGGGCTGTGTTTCTGGGGCCTTCATATCATTGATTCCTTCTTCTGTTGGACAGTTATTTGGAATCAAGGATCTTGGTTCACGGTTCACGTTCTTCTTTCTGTTATGTGCTCCTGGTAGCTTGGCCGGTCCAGCTATATCTGGTACTTTCATCAAACCAACTGGTATTCACGGTTTCGACAAAATTGGGATTTTTTCGGGGATCATGCTTTTGGTATCCGCTTTTCTTATTCTGATTCTTCGACTTTCTTACTCGCGAAGACTGCGTGTCTTTGTTTAAGGAGTATACAAAGCTTCCAGGAGCTGCGAATGACTGGAGTCGCACATATTGGAGGCAGTTTTTCTGTTCTTGATACATCAAGGTACTTTTGAAATTTATCAGGAGCACTACCAAATCTCGTGCGAATCCGCTTATTTGGATATCAAGACTCTTTGAGCACACTGGAATTATAGAAAGCCAAATATGGCTTACTCAAGATAATAAAAAATCATTACAAACGTTTGAAAAGCAAATAACTAATAAGCGATTTATATATAAAGACAAAAATAATTGTGAGCGTACATCTTAAGTTTTATCATTGTGACCATTATGACCATTGTGGCCATTGTGGCCATTGTCGTACGACATCTGCCAGTAGGTGGCTAGTAAACGAGGTTCTACATCAACTAAAACTACTACGTTCGCAAATACGACCTACAAAGTCTTGACTTTCTATCTCAAAACCAACAAATTCCTTGAGCTCAGGCCTCGATACCAGCAAATCTGGAAAAATCATTTATTTTTTTCAAAGTTCATTTTACATTTTCCGATAATATGATATAAAAAACGACTATTTGAATTTCCAAATATTAGTTCGCAATCTCATTAACAGTGCCTCGTGCGGAATTGCTATTTAAGGTGTCTCCGTCATGTACGGAAAAAAAATTTTGAACTTTTTCTTTTTGTACTTCGAAATTTCGGATTATGTGCCAAAAGAGGTAAGCTTTGTTCAACACACATCGACGCCAGCTATCAGTTATAAACGGTACAAAAGGCATTATGTTTTCATAGAATCTTACTTTCTTCATACAGGTGGACCTTTTTCCCCCTGTTACATTCCAGATTTCTAGACACCCTTATTATAATGGACGAGCTTCCAGTATCTGTACCGGCTATTGAACGTGCGGCTGCACAAATATTGTCGGAGGACTCTACGGCCGTCAATACCACTGCAGTCAGTCGAAATGAAAGTCGAATTCCTTCGATTCCGGGTACTCCTAAAAACGACCAGCGAGTCGCATTTTCAGATGCTGATATAAAAGCGAAATTGGAGGGCCTGGTACGGCCAACGTTTTCTCGGTTCAACTCACTCGCCTCTGTTTTAACTTATCATGATGAGTCGGAGACTATTGAAAAATACGCTCAAGCACCTCAACAAAGCTGGAGAAATCCAAGAGAAAATATCTGGAAGCTTCTAAGTGCATACTTTGAGTACTTTGTTCATGGTCTCAAGGATTCCGCTATAGGTGTACTGATGTCCAGCTTAGAACGTCACTACGATGTGGAGTATATGGTAATATCGCTAGCATTCTTAGCACCATTTGTCGGTTATACAATTGCAGCATGTGTCAATGACCGTTTACATCGAAAACTTGGACGATGGGGTGTTTGCATAATCGGAATATTTTTCCAGCTTTTTTTCTACATTAGTGCAGCTGCCAAGGCCCCGTTTCCTTTATTTGTCATCGCCTATGGTTCATCTGGTATCGGCTCTGGTCTCATCGAAGGCGGATGGAATGCTTGGGCAGGTAGCTTAAAGTCTTCACCTCAGGTCTTGGGGCTTTTACATGGATTTTATGGCGTCGGTGGTCTGGTTTGCCCTTTGGTAGGCAACGCCATGCTAGATAATGGCCTTCCTTACAATTACCTATACATATTTATTACTGGGTGCAGCTGCTTATCACTCTTTTTCTTAATTTTTTCGTTCCGGAAGGAAACTCCTGCAAGATACAGGGCTCAAAATGCCATTACCAACTCAAGTGGAAAAGTGGATGGTAAGCACACTTCTGCATTTTCGCTGGCCATGAAGAAAAAGTTGGTATGGTTTTTAGCAGCAACTATTTTCACATATGCCGGCTCGGAAGTTAGTATTGGTGGCTGGTCTACAACCTATATGACTAAGGTGATTGGTGAAGATAGAGCCAGTGCGGAGTACGTTGACACTGGCTATTGGGCTGGTATTGCAGCGGGAAGAATGATCTGTGCTTTTGTCACTGGCTGGGTTGGCCATTGGGAGCTCATGGTTGCAGTTTACATTGCAATAAGTGTTATTTTGGCTATTATTAATTTGACTGTCAAGGTACTGGCCGCTTCAGCGGTGAGTTTTGGACTTCTCGGTTTCTTCTTGGGCCCTCTTTTCCCTACTATGATGGCAGTTGCTACTAAAAAGCTCCCTAAGTTTCTTCACGTCAGTGGTATCGGTTTTGCTGCTGCCCTTGGAGGTGCTGGTTCAGCTGTATTGCCTTTTGTAACTGGTGTTCTTGTTCAACATTTCGGAGCCACTGCCATCACTCCTCTAATTTTAGCGTGCCTTTGTGGCATGTTGGTCTTATGGCTGGTTATCGTCAAATTTTGCTAAATATATTGAAAAATCGCTAAGCGTCAGGGGGATTCACTAGTATTATCCAAGCCTCAGTCAAAATGAAACCCGAGTTAGCTTTACTCATGACTATAGACCAAATGTCTTTAACAGTCCTATTTTAATATCATTTTATATTTTTTTGATGAATTATAATTTTTATTGCTCATTCATTGTAAATCGTTACTCATTCGAAACCAGCCCTCCCTGTTTGGCAAGACTGTAGAAAATGCTGTCGGGTTTCGCCAAGAGAGCTTGTGGTGTGTCGAATTCCACCACTTTGCCTTGATCGAGAACTGCAATCTTGTCACTATCAATGATAGTATCCAATCTGTGGGCTATGGTAATGATGGTTCTATCTTTGAACTCTGATCGAATTGTCTGCTGAACGAATTTGTCTGTTTGAGCATCAACAGATGCAGTTGCTTCGTCCAGTACAAGGATGGACGATTGGTGTAGTAAAGCACGACCTAAGCACATCAGCTGACGTTGACCCGCAGACAGGTTGGATCCACTTTCAGCCAGCTCAGCTTCTAGCTGGCCCTCCAAGGACTGCACATGCTCCTTGAGATGAGATAGCTCTAAAGCTCTCCAAAGCTTCTGGTCAGTGTAACGTCCAACAGGATCGAGATTCTGACGAATGGTACCTTGGAAAACTTGAGAATCTTGCGGTATTACTGAAAGATTGGATCTTAGATCTAGCAGGCCAATCTTAGAAATGTCGACCTTATCAATGATAATCGTACCTTCAGCAGGCTCGATCATTCTGAAAAGAGACATAATTAAGGAAGACTTGCCAGCTCCGGTCCTGCCCACCACCCCAACTTTTTCTTTAGGTCTGATATGCAAATTAATGTCCTTCAAAATCAGCTCGAGGTTTTCACGATATCGAGCTGAATAGTTCTTATAGATAACTTCTCCTTCCTGTGGCCAGTCTTCCTGTGGTCTGTTTCCTTCCACGATTTCAGCCTTCTCCATAGGAAGCTCACAATATTCTA
The DNA here is from genome assembly GCA_030561445.1 of Zygoascus meyerae. Classification (NCBI taxonomy): domain Eukaryota; kingdom Fungi; phylum Ascomycota; class Dipodascomycetes; order Dipodascales; family Trichomonascaceae; genus Zygoascus; species Zygoascus meyerae. The sequence goes on from JAKTXC010000019.1 coordinate 57,234, forward strand.
GGACTCTTTCCACTGCAACTACATTATTCTCCAGCTGAACGATAAACTTCAATACAAAGGAAAGCATTTCCGTTGCTGAAACCGTGTAGAACATCAAAACACCGACCATGCCAGGTGAGATAGCCAATTTCGATGATGCATAGACTGCAGAAATACATGTGACAAAAATTATGCATGCTGCGACTGATTGTAACCGAATATTGAGCCATCTGCTGCATGATCTAAATAAAAATAGCGATCTCAAGTTGTTGTCCACATTAACAAAATGCAGGTGCTTGAATCTGGCTAATTGATCAAAGGCCCTAATTGTCACAACACCGGTCAAAGATTCCTGAAAATGGGAGTAAATAGGACTCTTCGAAACACTTAGCAGTCGTCGAAGATCACGCGAGGCGGTCTGATAATAGCGCTGGAAGTAGAAGTAGATAGCGCTGCTAAATACCAACATTATAGCAACAACAGGGGCTGCATATATCATTGTTGCAAAAGAGAAGCATAAAGAAATGATGCATTCAAGCGTCATAATGAATGTTACCGTTAAACCACCATCGAGAGTGGAGATATCCGATGAGAACCTGTTAATGATTCTACCAACAGGTGTAGTATCGAAGAAAGACATAGGCGATCTCAAAACTGTAAGGGCCATCTTATCATGCAGCTTAGCGGAAGCACGAAGACCAGCATAAATTCTTGAAACAATCACGGAGGACATCTTCAGTATACATTGGAGACCTCGCAAAAATGCATAACCTGATAACCAAAACACTATTCTATAGTTTGCGTGGTGGTTGAAGTTGCTTTCGGTCCAAGCCTTTAACCACAATTGAGTAACAAATCCACCAGTGCCAATCAGGCCTATAATCACAAGAGAAGATACTGTGGGCAGAAATCCACACGCCTCAATGTACTTCTTGTAAACGTTTGCTTTGACTCGACCTTGCTGAGACTTTTCCTCATTTTTAGCTGTCTTTGCTTTCACCGAGTACCTTCTTCTTACTCTCTTCAAAGAGGCTACAGATGCTCTTCGAAGTGAAACTTCACTGGTACGACGATCAGATGTTCGAGATTTCAACATTTCAATATCTTCATTCTCAGTAATACCTTCGTCGTCTGTAGTCGTTGAGGAAGATTCGTCAGGGGCAGTTGAGGAACTGTTGCTGCTCGATACATTATCAACTTCTTTTGAGCCGAATTCCTTGATCAAATCATGCAAATGACCACCGTCTTGAATGACCTCAGAATAAGCCCCATTTTCTTTGATAGTTTTGTCTTCGATCAAATTGATAGAGTCGGCATGAGAGAGAATCCTGATAGAGTTGGTTGCCAAAATCTTGGTTTTGCTGGCCAAGACACCCGAGGATCCAAGAACATTATCTACTAGATGTTTTCCAACGTGCTCGTCCACGGCGGCAAGAGGATCATCCATAATATAAACATCTGCCCTAGCATACACTGCTCTCGCAAGTGCTACACGGGCTTTCTGACCTCCAGAAAGTGACACTCCCCGTTCACCAATTTCAGTCTCATCACCATCAGGCAGGATAGCAAGGTCCGGAATCAACGCACAAGCTTCAATGGCTTTTTCGTAGAACTCTGGATCATATCTATGGCCAAAAAGCACGTTCTCTTTCAAAGTAGTATTCATAAGCCATGGCTCTTGAGGGACATAAGCAATTGAGCCCTTGGCAATGACCGAGCCTTCATCCTTGTGCAACTCTCCTAGGAGACTCTTCAGCAGCGCAGACTTACCAGTACCTACTCGACCAACAATGCAGACAAGCTGTCCCTTTAAGGCCGTCAAATTGATATTTTTCAGTGCTTTGGATGTATTGCCTCCAGAATTGTCCCAAGAAAATGTACCTTCGACAACAGATACAGCAGCTTCGCCTTCTCTAGCAGGTGTATCCTCTCTAATCACAGAAGTATTGTCAACTTCTTCTGCTACAAGGAAATCTCTAATTCGAGCTGTTGATACACCAGTGTCGATGAAGTTGGTGATCAAGTTGGGCAAAGTATTAAGCTGTCCAGTCATCATTTGAAATAAGGTGACAGCGGGGAAGACGATATCAGCAGTGAGAGGGATTCCTGTTAGGTAAACGTAGCTACCAAATACTCCGACTGCAATACATGCAGGAATGAGAGTCCACATCAATGTGACCAAAGACTGTGTCCAGATCAATCTTCGGTAATTTCCAAGCTGCTTACCGTTTCTAGCTTCATCTAATCTCAATAAGAGAGCCTTTTCCCAACCGTAGAGCTTCAAGCTCTTGATGTTCAGTAGAATTTCGTTGGTTATCTTGGTCCGATTGTCGTTGTATTTCATCTGTATCTTTCGAATGGCCTTTAATCTTCTTGCTACCAGGTAATAGGCTGGGAATGTTACAACCAAAATGGGAAAAGCAATCCACACTGATGCCCCAAGAAGCAAGTTGAGAGAAAATATGCTCATAAAAAATTTCAGAGGGGCCTCCCAAAGATCAGATAAACTCCAAACCAATTCGACGACTGTTTCCGTATCGACTGACATGAGATTGACGATTTCTCCCATATTTCTTTCCTTCCTTGACTGAGCAGAAAGTCTCAAAGACTTCTGATAAACTAGAGAGGAGAGAGAACCTCTTACCATGACAACAGCTCGGATAAGATACAAAAGCAAATAGCCCTGGAAAACAGATCGTAAAAATATGATAGCAAATCCACCAAGAGCAATGTAGATTCCATATACGTATGGTTGAGGAGAGCCTTCCCAGTAAGAAGTTGCAAACAAGATTAGTTGTCGTGTTAGAAAAGGCTGCAGGAGGTCCAGGATATCATACATGGCCTCAAAGGCAGCAGCAATGAGGACAAATTGGCCAAAGGACAGAGCCAAGGCCTTCAGCAAATCGGAAACATCGTCACCACTACGCTTATCCCAGTTCTTCTTGAAAATTTCACTGGATCGCTGGGAGTCACAGCCGAGATCAACGTTTGGAAGTGCATCGTAGGATAACGAGTCCTTGCAGGCTTGCATGAGAAACGGGTTGAACCAGGTGACACTCACCCTGGCATAGAAATCACAGTTGTCAACAATAGAGTCGGAATACTCCTTTAGAACTTCACCGTTTTCATCTGTTTCTAGCTTTATATTACCAGGAAGAAGTTTGGGCAAAAAGTATTCCAAAAAGAAAACCACAATGCCGTTGGCAATCATCAAGGAATAGATGAACAGGGAAAATTGGTCAGAATACTCCGGCCTAGTAGCCAGTTGGTATGATTTCATGGACAGCATGGCAATTTCCAATGGCCAATATATGAGAACGACATCAGTAGGGATGCGACACTTGCTAGCTTCCAAGTAGTGAATGGGAAGGAGGATCAACGTACTGAACCAGTTGAGCAATGGGCCAATAGTTCTCAGATCAAACAAGCCATAAGTTGAAGCTGAGAAAAAGGATATGGCCAAAAATCCTATGCAGTGGGCAGCCAACAAGATCTAATGAAAAAAAAAGTTGAGGTTAGTTGAGAAAATTTCAAGCAGGTTGCGACCAACATGATTGAAGTGGGGAACAGTGGCAGCAGCACATGATGATATGTTGGACACTTACGAGCTTAGAGAGGTGAAGCCAAGGATGATGGGGCTGATGAAACTTGTGCTTACGGAGCAAGGTGATCAAGGTGAAAGAGCCCACAGTTATTAGAAGCAGAACAGGAAGAATCATGAGAAATCCATCCAGGAAGCACACAGTCAGGGATCCGTCGTCCAAAGTTATAGACCAGCCGCCATTCTTATGCGGGTCAGCGCACAGGCTACTGGACATAACACCAGACAGAGCGCGAGAGAAAAGATTCGAAGAACTGATCGTCATTATAACAACAGTAGCAGCACGAGCGCCTAGACGAATCACGGTTTCTATTCACGGCTATAGAAGTGTGGTTGGTAGGTTTATGTTTAGAATTTACAAAATATATATGGATTGGCAGTGCTTAGAGTGGGTATGTCGTGCGGCTCGTCTGCCTCCAGCCCACCCACCCACTGACAATGCCCATTTGTCGGGCTCCGTATCCCGTAGGGAGAGGGTACGGCGCTGATTGGCATATATGCTTCGATGCGGAGTGCGATAGAAGAGTGTCAAGCTTTTCCGTGCATTGAAAGATGGTGGAGAATAACAGAAAAATAGGATATCATTAATAATATTTTCGGTCTTTTTTGGTGGTATTTGCCCGGCGTGGGAGGCCTGTGCTCGTGGAACAATGATTACCATATCGATACTTAAAGCATGCAATACATTGAAGCACTGGGCATAAACTCAAACTGTTAGCCTGCAGCTCAGGTGAGCACCCGACGGGAAATGCATGTTAATTCGGGAATAAGCGAAAACATAGGATTCGGGTAGTGTTATTTACTACAAATGAAGATTGCAATGCTCAGAGTTACTTTTGGACTTGTTAATTCTACTCAACAAACTTCCCGATATGATTGCGTACTACTACAGTAGAAAGGGGGGAGGGATAAAGGAGGTGGCTTTCGCCGGTATCTTATCGGTTGCTGTGACAACTTTTCTCCACTTAAACGGTCATTTCTTGACCCCCATCAACGGAAATAGCACAGCCGGTCTGTGACTTATTTTTGATCACTGCAATGAACGCATCAGCAGTATCATCAATGCCAGGGGCCTTCTTTAATGGTAGGGCATCCTCAAGCTTATGAATGGCTTCTTCGCCAAATTTTCTTCCCCACTGGTATATAGTTAGTAACAGAATTAAATTGAAAAAGGAGCATGAGAATATAAAAAGCAATGTGTGTCGGTCGCTTCTCAGGTCCAGGAGCCCGTGGAACTGGAGCCACCAAATTCCACCCACCATCTAGTCGGCCCCAGCACACCCTCCCGCGGATGATGGGGTGGTGAACCAAAGCACATTCAGGTTTATGAAGGAAAAGGCACGGTGTAAGGTAACAATTAAATCATACTTACCTCGGTTAAAAGCAGACCTGGGCAAATTGCATTGACTCTCACTTTAGAGCCCTGGCTCTTGGCAAGGCATTTGACCAGATGGATCAGGCCAGCTTTGCTGCATGAGTACGCAATAGAGGATCCAGTGGGTCTCTTTCCCGCTGCCGATGCGGTCACTACAAAAGATCCACCGTCGGGATTCTTTTCCAGATAAGGTTTAGCAATCTTATAAAGACTGAAATGAGAAGTGACGTTGAATCCAAAGCAATTAGTGAAGCTTGATGGTTAGAATACTACTGGGTTGTGTCAAATGCAGGGAACTAGGCCCTTCTTGGGTCTTAGGCACCACTTACTCGTCCTCGTTGAGATCCTCAAGATCAGCGAAGTTCACCATTCGAGTCCAACCGTGGTTGGAAACAACTATATTCAATTGGCCGAATTCCTTGATTGTCGCCTGAACCAGCTCGGTCAATCCCTCTTTCTTGCTGGCATCTGCTTGTAAGATCAATGTCTTGATACCATATTGTGTTTCAACTTCTTTGGCAAGCTCTTCGGCCAACGACTTTCGGCTACCGTAATTGATGGCAACATTAACTCCCTCAGCAGCGAGTTTTTTGACGATTTCGGCACCGAGTCCAGCTGAAGCTCCGGTCACAAGGGCAACTTGGTTCTTAATATTCAATGGCATACTGTTAATGGTAGGTTGATGACTACAAATGTGGGGTCCTCCCGGCTATATATGTGTCACAACACTTATTTGACTGTATGGACGTTCGACAGACACAGAAATCCCAATGTTTCTTGGAATCGCTCAAAAACGCGCTGATTTATGTGGATGTCTTGTTTCCTGGAATAATAAGTTCTTGTCATTATCAGTTTCATTTGGCTCTTAATTGGCTGGTTTTCTTCATATGCCATCCTTATCGGCGTGGGATCGGGAAGGCCGCCCGATCAGTCAAATCTCTCGGACCGGGCGCAGATAGAAGTGGCATAAGTTTTGACAAATCGATTACTATTGCAATAGGAGTGCTGTATATGAGCAATATTTTCAGAACTCGTTTTCCACGAAATTATTTTCACCGCCAGTTTTCTTCCAAATCTTCCTCTGTTGTAGGTTTTTAACATAATTTTCATCATGATATGTTGCTGACAAAATACAGCTTGAAAGACGAATCGCTTCAACATTGAATATGTCCGAGAAACGAGCCGAAAAGGTGAGTAAACAGCCCAGTTGGAATTCGAATAATGAATTATTTTTAACATTCAAGTTTCCATTCACACCCGGCGCCGACCAGTATGTGAATAAAAACTGGAAGCCAGGTGATGGTGCCAATGATGAAGAATGGAAGAGGCACAAAAAAATCGCCATTGATCCCTATGGTGAGAACAGAAATCCCATTGATAATTATAAGCTTTTGGTTTCAGCTGTTAGTCCTCGACCCATTGGTTTCATTGCGACCAAATCAAAAGATGGAAAGCACAATCTATCTCCTTTCTCCTACTTCAATGTTTTTAACAGCGATCCTCCTGTGTTTTGTGTTGGCATCACTGTCCGATCCCGAAAAGATACTGCTGAGAATTTGCTGGAAAATGACGAATTGACTATCAATATCGTCAGTGAATGGTTTATCGAGTAAGTGTTCCAATCTTCAACATTGTTGTTTGATACTAACTATTCAGTGCTGCCAATTACACCGCTATCGATGCTCCTGCCGACAAGAGTGAATGGGATATCACCGGTCTTACTCCGGTTGATTCTACCATTGTAAATGTCCCCCATGTAGCCGAGTCCGCATTCTCCATTGAAGCCAAGGTGATGCACAAGCATGAGCTCAAGTCCAAGAAAGGCCCTCACACCTCGGGTATGCTTTTTGTCATTGAAGGCTTAAAATTCCACGTGCGAGAGGACATCATCAATGAAGAGCAGAACGATATGGATCTTGAAAAGTACAAGCCAGTTGGTCGTCTGGGTGGTGCTAAGTATACTCCTACATCCTCGTTTTTCGAGCTTGGCCGACCTTCGTGGAATGAGGAAAGCACTACAGAAGGTATCAAGAATTTGAACCTGAAATGATCAACCAATTTTTTATAGGCAAGGTAGAATTTTGAATATCGATCCCTTTTCTTCAATTTTACTGGTTGAAACACCAGCGACTTAGAATCAGATAGCTGTTGCGGAGTTGCCCTATGTAGTTTCTCCGTGGGCGCGGGTGTGAGCTGCCGCTTTTCTTTTCAGATCGGGGATTCCGACCATACCCCACTATAAAAATCATCAGTGACTACCTTTGCGTAAGTACACAACAAGCACTTAAGGGGAGAAATGGAATCTTTGACTTTTACAAAAGCTCTCATTGGAGGCAAATGGACGGATGCTCAGTCTGGTAAAACTTTCGCTGTGAAAAACCCTGCTACTCAAGAAGTAGTTGCACAAGTCGCTGAGTGCGATGTCTCCGACGCAAAGGCTGCTATCGACAATGCTACTGAAACGTTTGCCGAATTCAAAAATACTGGTCCTTTTGAGAGAGCAGCTATGCTTCGAAAATGGTATAGCTTGATTGCTGAAAACACTGAAACTCTTGCAAAGATCATCACTGCTGAGAACGGTAAGCCCTTGGCAGAGGCTCGTGGAGAAGTTGGATATGCTAATAGCTTCACTCTGTGGTTTTCCGAGGAAGCCACTAGAATTACTGGAGAAACAATCGCTACAGTCAATCAGAAGAATCGACTGTTCACTGTCAAGCAGCCCGTCGGCCCTTGTGGTATTCTGACCCCATGGAATTTCCCTGCTGCGATGATCACCCGAAAGGTAGCTGCTGTTGTCGCTGCCGGTTGTACTTGTGTTATCAAGCCTGCTGCTGATACTCCTCTCACTGCTCTTGCTCTTGCTCACTTAGCATTGGAGGCTGGTATACCCGCTGGTGTCATCAATGTCGTTCCTACTGATGTGAATACCCCCGCCATTGGCCAGGAGATCTGTGAGAATCCCAAGTTGAAGAAGGTTTCTTTCACAGGATCAACAAGAGTTGGTAAGCTTCTCATGTCTCAATCTTCCAATACTCTCAAGAAGTTATCATTTGAGCTTGGTGGTAATGCTCCTTTTATTGTATTTGACGATGCCAATCTCGATACTGCTATTACATCTGTCATGGCTTCCAAGTTCAGACATACTGGCCAGACATGTGTCTGTGCCAATCGAATTTTCGTTCATAAAAAAGTCTACAAAGAGTTCACTGATAAGCTTCTTGCTGAGGTGAAGAAATGTAAGGTTGGTCACGGCACCCATGATGGAACTAGCCATGGTCCATTGATCTCTCCTCGTGCTGTAGAGAAGGTTCAGTCCCACATCAAGGATGCTACCTCTAAAGGTGCCTCAATCGCTCATGGTGGTGAAACTCTTCCTGAACTTGGTCCCTCTTTTCATGCTCTGACCGTTGTCACTGATGTAAAGCCCAATATGCTGTGCGCACAGGAAGAGACCTTTGGTCCTTTAGCAGCCTTGATTCCTTTCGAATCAGAAAAAGAGGTTTTGGATTGGGCCAACTCTACTGAGGTCGGGTTGGCTTCTTACTTTTTCACTAACGACATCGCTCGAGTCTATCGAATGGCCGAAGGTCTGGAAACTGGCATGGTTGGTGTAAACACCGGTCTCATTTCGGAAGTCACTTTGCCTTTTGGCGGTGTCAAAGATTCTGGTTTCGGCCGAGAAGGCTCCAAGTATGGAATTGAAGAGTATTTGGTTGTTAAATCTGTAACTATTGGGCTGGCTTAAGTTTCTGATGATCGCACTTGTTTCAGTAACAGCATAAAGTTAAAAAGAAATAAACACAATATCGCATTTAGAATATCTTACATGGATTTATGGATAAAATGAGAATATTTAAACACCGCGTAGATCCTGTTTCAACCAGCTCTACTTGGATGTGGTTTTACCCTGAACATCTCCACTTCTGAGCTAACATATAGATATAGCATCACAAAAGTACTCTTACCTTCATCCTTGATCTTACCGTCTCACAAGTTACATCCTTGTGGGCACTGACAACCAGGCCAGCAGTAGCTAGATCCTTGCTGCTTTCTCCTTAGGGTACGGGGCAGCTATGGAACTTGCTATCTGTACTGAAGCCTCGTGCGTTATTTCGCTCGTTTGTGTTATGTCTATGGCGTTTCAGCCATCTGGGTAGTTTTTTGTGTATATTTTCAGCTATCAGAACAGGCTTGTCTGTTCGACTTTACGATCTCGGTCGTAAGGGCAAAATATACGGGTATTATCAGGATCGGAAAAACCTTTTTGTTTTTCACTTCGCGTTGCGCAGCGCGAAGGCTTTTTTTTTTGGTATGTGCGTAGTCACGTGACCTATATTAGACTTTGGACTTTTTCATTCTACTAAGGAATGAGCAAGTAGAATTTGAGTTTAGTATCCGGCTGCATCCGGTCACTTCTCTCAATTCTCGGCCAGTCTTCTATGTGATTGATGATGTTGAAGTAGTTCTGTACCTCGGAGGTACGCAGAGTCCTGGCATGCCCGTATTACATCCAAGTTTCCTCTATAACGCCGATTGGCATGGCTCGGTTTATTGAGTTTATTTCATCCGGTCCGAAAGCTCGACACCCCACGAAAAATCGGCTGAATAAATATAATTTTATATAAAGCTTTTCTTTATCCGAAATCTCTGAAAAATAGCCAAGAAATGCCAAGTCTTTACCTCCCCTCCCTTACCTTTCCCCAAATCTCTGTTCCCAACAATCTTTCGAGTATATTAATGTGATAGCCCCCGTTACAGGTTGAGATAAATCCCGATACCCCCGTGAGTGGCTCAACGGGGAGCGGCAGATGTAACCAGAGCTTTTAAACTGCATCGATTGCACTATTTTTCCTATTCACCTCCCTCCTCCTCCCCCCACCTTGTTATTTTGAAGCAAGCTATTGCTTGTGAAAACCCGATCTTTTTCCCACTTTACTTCCACCGAGATGACGGAGGTATCGTCGACGCAGGCTGCCCTCCAGTCGTCATCATCATCAGACGTGCCGCATCAGTACAAGTCTTCCCATATAGCTCAATCTCAGTCTTTGCCAGAGCTACGTGCCAAGCACAAGAAGAAGAAGAAATTGGGGAACAAGCCCGGCACGGAAATGCATTCAAAGTCTCATTCAAAGGCTCTTGCAAAGCCTTTGAAATCGGTTGGAGACAGCATCACCATACTCGGATGTTTCCTGGCACTAAGTAAGTTTTAATGATCTATCGCTTGATAGCTCCTCGGATATTCGGCTAATAAGATCTAGTGCCACTAATGGCCATGACGGTCACCAAACACTTGACAGTGGGAAGTAAACGCAAAGGTACTCTCCGGAGTGTTCTACTTCAAGTCGCTGCGGCACATGTTTCGACTAAATTACAGCTCAGACAACTATTGTAGGTATTGATCGGAGCCGAGCCGACTGGTGAACCTCTGCAGTCTGGAGGTACACATACATGGCCAGATTAAAGAAAAAAAACTAACACTCAGGGTGATCTCACCGAATTCTAGTCTGTCATCACTCATGGCTAAAATGAAATCAGATTACGAGGATTTGCATAATTACGCTGTCCCTTTTCAGTATCCTCTCCCTACCGGATCCGCGAACTGGCTCGTCGAGGCCGTAGACAGAAAACCTAACGACCCTGTTTTGGTTTATTTTCATGGTGGAGGGTATGCGCTTTCAGCCATGAAAGAGCATATCAGGTTTTTGGCCAAACTTTATCAAGGCATTGGCAGTGATCGCTTGAGTATACTGGTTCATGATTATACTCTTGCTCCTGACGGGGAATATCCTGTCCAACTTAGAGAGTCATACTCAATATACCAGCAGCTGACTCTAGTTGGTGGTTGTAACAATATAATTCTAGGTGGGGATTCTGCTGGTGGTAATTTGGCACTTGTTCTTATGTGCCATCTTCAGCATGGTAATAGTCTATTGGCAGATATGGATGAAAATATGCCTTCCAAGGCAACCGAGCTTGTCCGCCCTACTGCTTCTATCCTTATTTCTCCGTGGGTTGACCTAGCAGCTAAAAAAGAAGGAACTTACGCGTCCAATGAGCATTCTGATTATGTTACCTATGAAACTGACATGTACATGTCTGTTCTTTACTGTTCAAATATCGAAACTGCACTTTCACCTTGGGTCTCTCCAGTATACTCTGAGCCAAAGTTCTGGGAAGATGTGCTTCCAAAAAAACTCATGATCACATGTGGAGGTGGTGAAACTGCTCTCGACAGAATATTAGCCTGGGCTGAAATTGCCGCGGTCCGTGATAAGCTGTATATTGAGCCAAATGGCATTCATGTTTCAGCTATTTTCGACTTTGAAAAGTATAAAAAATCGCATTACAATCTTGGAGCAGCCAAAATTTTGGAATTCTGCAAGGATGTTGTCTACTCTTGAGTTTTCTTTATACCCTTCTGTTGGTAGTTACGCATTGATACATTAAATTTTTTCGTTATTTGCTTCCTATCAAAGACTTACGTATATAAGATATGGATGTCCCTTTCAGGTGCTATATTTATGCAACTAGCTGTGGTCCAGCAGTAAGATTAGGAATAGTAACCCAGAAAACCAAAGCACGAGTAGGGATGTTTAGACCTGAAGAATCAGCATAAGACTCGCCTGCCATAAATCCATCCTGGGTGATGAAATCATTGTCGCTGATTGTAATCAAGAAATAGTCGTCGTCTCCATTGAAGGTAGGAACGAGAGCAAATGATTCCCATTTGCCATACAAATCAGTGTCGTCATCAGGGTCACCATTATGCAAGCCAACTCTTTCTAATTCATGTTCGATGTTATAATCAATAAAAGGAACAGATGTACCAATAGTGGCTCCTTTAGGAGTTTTCTTTCCATCAGGGGCAAAAGCAGCTGCAGTGGCATCATAAGTAGCACCGGCAATGTCAGTAAGACCGGAAAGAGAAACCAAGTCGGCTTGTCTGAAGATAGATGTGGCATTCTTTCCACCAAATCCACGTTTGCTATCGTGAGGCAAAATCAAAATCAAGTCGTCATTCAAAAAATGCATCTCGGATGATGCAGCAGTTCTGGGATTTTTAGCTTGGTCAGGGTCCTCAAATTGAGGTAAAGCAATGACATATTCACCACTCAGAGTAGGATTCGAGCTGTCAGAAATATCATACTTAAGAAGTCGGGTGTACTCCTCTCGAGTAGCATGGGTACCACCATCTTGAACTAGAGCAGCTTGAAGGAATGCATAAAGATAAGTTCCGTCAGATGAAATGGAAAGCCCTTCAAATCCGTGATTGGCCTCTCTTCCATCATCAGGATCAACGAGGGATGTGAAATTCTTGACACCGTTAATGTGAGGAATGTAAGCATCTGGAGGGACAATGGTATTGAGAAGAGTACCACTTGTATCATGATGATAGATGTAAGGACCGTATTCATCTGATGACCAGAAAGTATTGTCTGTGGGATTGTGCACGAGACCCTCGAGATCTAGACTAACAGCCATGGTAGAGGAGTTAGGTAAAAATGCTGCAGGATAATCGATTCCGTCAACAGTAAGAATTTCAATGGCATCCAGGCCAGTAGTTCTGTTTCCTCCTGGTCCATAAAGAAGAGTAGAGCCTTGGTAATCGAATTGAAGCTGGTCACTCTTGTTCTGAGTAGCATTGCAGTAGTAAGGTGTCAAGGTAATGTCAAATGTATGGATACGACCGTTAAAGTTGACAGTTTTTTCGGTATTCCAACCTCTATCGGGTTGACCATACAAAACTCCAGAGTATGTTCCATCCGAATTCTTCTTCCAGGAAGCTTGATCGACGGCAATACCGGAGCCCCATCCACCCATTGTGTCACCAAATTCATCTCGAGCATTTGATGCAACAACTCCGGCACCAACCAGGCCATGGTTTATAAAAGTATCACCATTGACTGTAGCAGAATAAAGATTTTTGCTAGCGGGGGGTATAACACATGAAGATGATGAACTTGAAGGAGCACTGCTGGAAATTGAAGACTGAGAGCTAACAATGCTCGAGGGAGCGGAGGAAATGGTACTCGAGGCAGAGGAGATAGAGGAAGCAGATGAGGCGATAGAAGAAATAGAGAAGGCGGAAGAAACAAGGGAAGAAATAGATGAAGATGTTATCTGACTGGGAGCAGCAGTTGATGAAATCGTAGAGTTGGAGTACTTAGACGAGCCAGCTGAAGTTAGCAAGCCAATTGAAGTTTGGGAGGCAATTGGTGTCGCAGAGCTTCGAGTCGAAGAAGCAATACTCTCAGAGTTGCTAGTGGCCAGTGCACCAGTAGAGACAGAAACAACAGTTGAAATAGAAGCTGAGCCCGAAGCACTGGCAGAGGTTTCAGTGCTGGCGGTGTTAGATGGCCCCGATGCTGTCAAAGTCTCAGTCTTGACAGAAACAGCACTAGTGGACTTTGTAAAGATTTCTCCGCTCACTGTTGTCACATAAGTAGAGTCTTCGGTAGTGGTATAAGTAGTACAGGGCACTTCAGTGGTAGACTCTGAAGCAGACTCCGCACTGATAGTCTCAGAAACAACACTCTCGGTAGCGCTGGCCTCCGCAAATCCAGTCTCTGTTACAGTAGCCACATAACAGCTTTCAGATGTCTCTTTTATTTCCACCCCTGAAACGGTCGTGACATAAGTGACATACTCAGTTGTCACATACGTAGTACAAGGAGAGGAAGTCTCGACCAACGGTACAGAAGTAGTTTCAGTAAATGAAGCAGGAACAACAGTAGTAGGTGTGGCAGTAGATTCTGGGGTAGGGATCAGGACAATAACTTTTGTAGTACAGACGCAGTTATCATCTGCATTTGCAGTGGTGGCTAAGCCAAGAGCTGCAATAGAAACAAGCCCGGTTGAGTTGATCTTCATTGAAGAAAGATATAAACGAAAGGATTTGTAAGATCTAACGAGCCTGTCTGTTTTCGATGCAACTGCTTCCGAGGGCAGTCTTATATAGTTGGTGAAGGATCTACCTTTAATTACTTAAAAGCGCTACCTGCACGATTTCGATCTTTACTAAGAAGAATCCCAAGATATTAAACTCCGTTCAAGTGAAATTTGAAATGGCGGCCCCAATCTGACGTTCTCCCTCCTCACACTATTATATGATTTTAAAGTTTATAGAGTCAAGCTTCGCTATCATAACATAGCCAAGAAGGAGCGGTCTCGTCAATCACTTAGCTGATCCAGTCATGATCATAATGAACTCATGAGTTCATGAATAATTTGAGGCTTCTTAATTGCTTTTCCAATTTCGGTACTGCATAAGTCACTGACAAATGTAGCTATGCTGCTCTGTTGCTCGCTATCAACACGTGGGTGGAGCCCGACTTGTGAATGGATTTCTGGTGAGACAACAACGTCACGAAGTAGATCTGCAAAAACCGCCAAGAATCGTATTCCTAAATAAGGACGAAAGTTTCCTCATGGGGATATAAATGGTTCAATTGCGTATGTTTATAATTGCCCAGTTAACCATATCTAACATAATACATTCTCTCTCCTCGTATTTCAATGGTTGCGGCTGAGATCTCGCTGTTTTCGGGGTGTTTTCCACTACAAGGCGACTTAGATACAAATGATCGCTAGCAGATTGGCAAGATCAATGCCGGAATAAGCTATACCAAGACTATTAATTGGCAGATTAGAAAAGAGTTTGTGCAGAAACCGGCCAGTGTCAAGTCTACATGTCATTGCGTTTTATCAATCTCTAGTTTTACATTATTCAATTTGTCTATGGTGTTTTAGTGAAACAAGTTTCACAGTAATGGCACCCAGCAATAAAAGTAGAGATGAAAACAATCAGAAAAATTCAAATTGACTACCGAGAGTAACCCCATTGTTGAACTGTTTTCCAGTGCATTTCAAACTTTTGTCTAATAGACGCCTGGAGTGTTTGGTGCAGAAACAAGCATATTTGATCTGGTAGGTCGTTTTTCCAATCCATGAAAGTCGCACAATTCTAATCAGTCATAGACATATACCTATCTACTGAGAATAGCATATCAGGCTCTGACGCTAACTTGCGTACCTCAATGAATTTCGGCATCGTATAAGCCCATTCCAAACTTCTATTGCGTGTTAACTTATCCATGAATCGAGTACATGAAATACGACGTAAAGATCCGCACTAAAAAAGCAGGATTAGGTGGTTTTTTTAGCATACAAGGTTTATATGCATCATGGCTATGCTGAACTAGGCAGTAACAAATTTCATTAATAACATCAAAACTTGAAATCTTCAATATTGATACAGTCAGCAAGTAGAAATGTAATTATTCAACCAGGGCCGGTTTTACTCCATTGGTGCATTTGAGCTCGGCAGAATCTGCTTTCATTTTGGGAAGTAGATCATGCCCCCGCACCTCTACGGCTGAGATGTCGGAGTAATGATAATGCGACAACTTGAAATTCATAAGTGGTAGATCAAGTCATGTACTTGACATTTGCATAATCACAATGTTATTGAAGGGGAAAGTAGTCGCAATTACTGGAGGATCCTCGGGAATTGGAAGAGAGATATGTCTGGAGATGCTCAGACAAGGTGCCAGAGTGGCCATCAATTATTTCCCTAATGAGCTGGAAACAACAAGGGCAGGAGAGCTAGAGGTGAAGGCTGACGAGATCTCTGGCTCGAAAAATGCTTTTCTAGCTGTTCCTGGCGATATTGGAGATCCAGAGACAGGTAAACTTCTTGTTTTTGAGACAGTGCAAAAATTTGGAGAATTGAACGTCTTTGTTTCCAATGCTGGTATCTGTCCTTTCCATGAGTTCACCACCATGCCTCCAGAGGTTTATTACCGAACAGTTAAAACCAACCTTGATGGAGCATTCTTCTCAACTCAAGCAGCTGCTGCTCAGATGAAAACTCAAGGAAGAGGTGGTTCTATAATCGGGATCAGCTCCATCTCAGCACTGGTTGGAGGAGAACACCAAACTGCCTACACTCCGACAAAAGCTGGTGTGCTATCACTAATGCAATCAACTGCAGTGGCTTTGGGAAAATACGGAATAAGATGCAATGCTCTACTTCCTGGGACAATTGCTACTGATATTAATCGTGAGGATTTGGCTGATCCCGATAAGAGATCTAACATGACATCTCGTATCCCCCTGGGCAGACTTGGGGAGCCTGACGATCTAGCAGGACCAGCAGTATTTCTCGCGTCTGATCTCTCGAAATATGTAACTGGAGCTCAGATTCTTGTAGATGGTGGTCTATTTGTAAATTTGCAGTAGTAATTTACATCGTCATTCTTTTATGAATCATCTGATGCCCCGCATTGCCGATAATCGCAGATTACCCCACTTCCCGACTTCGGTGCTTCGGGATAATGAAAATTCGAAACCCTATATAAACTGGGATGAAGCTGCTTTGGCAGTCAATTAGCAAGCTACTATTCTCATTAACATTATGACTGCGCAAAGTTTCCCCAAAATCAAAGCTATTCGTACTTTTGTTCCTCAGGGCCCTGGATCAGGTGGTGATTATCACAACGTCGAACGCGGTCATTGGCTCATTGACAACAAATTCTCAACTCCAATGTCCAAATATGCTGATTATCGTAAATCTCGAGTTGATTGGGGTCTCAATGTATTGGGTTCATTGGTGGTTGAAATCGAGACTGACGACGGAACTGTGGGGTTGGCCAGTGGCCTGGGTGGTCCTCCTGCCTGTTGGTTGATCAAACAGCACTTCGAACGATTTCTCATTGGCTCTGATCCACGAGATATCAACCGAATGTGGGATCAAATGTATCGATCAAGCATGTTCTACGGACGAAAAGGTCTTCCTGTGGCCGTAATCTCAGTAATTGATCTTGCTCTTTGGGATCTACTTGGAAAGCTTAGGAACGAGCCTGTTTACAAACTCATTGGAGGTGCTGTTCAACCTGAACTTGATTTCTACTGCACTGGATGTAATCCTGCTGCTGCCAAATCAATGGGCTTCTGGGGTGGTAAAGTACCCTTACCGTACGGGCCCGATGAAGGTCTCGAAGGCTTGAAAAAGAACGTCGAGTTTCTCACAAAACATCGGGAGTCAGTTGGGCCTGATTTCCCCCTTATGGTCGATTGCTGGATGTCTCT
The DNA here is from genome assembly GCA_030561445.1 of Zygoascus meyerae. Lineage (NCBI taxonomy): Eukaryota > Fungi > Ascomycota > Dipodascomycetes > Dipodascales > Trichomonascaceae > Zygoascus > Zygoascus meyerae. Next base: position 74,279 of record JAKTXC010000019.1, read on the forward strand.
GAATGTGCAGTACCTGATTCAACTTGCTAACGAATGTCGTCATCTCAATATCAACTGGTGGGAGGAGACTCTTCATCCTGATGATATTTCTGGTTACGAGAAACTTAAGCAGGCAATTCCATACGTGAAACTCACCACTGGTGAACATGAATATACAAAATATGGTTTCCGTGAGTTGATCAAGGACAGAAATATCGATATCCTCCAGCCTGACGTTATGTGGGTCGGTGGTCTTACGGAGCTTCTCCGAGTTAATGCTCAAGCACAAGCTTATGACATCCCTGTAGTACCTCATGCTTCAGGACCTTACTCGTATCATTTTGTCTTTTCTCAGACAAATACCCCTTTCCAGGAATACCTTGCCAATTCACCAGATTCTACTGCTGTGCTGCCTGTTTTCGGAACCCTCTTCAAGGAAGAGCCTATTCCAATCAATGGTAAAATGAAGGTCACTGTATTGGACAAACCTGGGTTTGGTCTTGAGCTATCTCCTAGGGCCAATCTCATTCCTGGTGATAAACTCCTTTTTCCCGATCCGGAGAAACCTATATCACAGGAGAAACAGTAATTTTCACTATCATAAAGTGTCAATAAGATGAAATAGACTCTGTTATTTTACAAACTTCAAATCATTTGCTCACTTAATATTATACTCCCGTCTTTTCTGCATGCTTTTTCTTGGCCTCTGGTGATAACCAGTCTTCTTTTCCTATGCTTCGTTCGATGAGACCACCAATATCACCACTGGCCAGTGACTTTTTGAATGACTCAGTTGAATCGATTCGCTGTATGTCACTATTCTCTGAAGATAGATCGAGCTTCTTTGGCCAATTGAACCATTCAAAAATGTCGACATCGTTCGACTCTGCAGTTCTTCCATCATCACTTAATCCATTTCCAGAAAACCGATTTTCCGGCCTGACTCTGTTCTGCGTTACTTGTTCAGGGCCCGATTTTTCGTGTTCTTGGTCCTGGTTTCCTATGCTTTGTTGTCCCGGCTTATCTTTTAAAAGAATAAAATCTAAAGCATAAGCATTCCTGTTCATGTCTGATATTATGTCCGAGCTGGTTAGCTTCTTATCACCGCTGGATGAGGATTTGACAAGTACTTCTTCATGATTATTTGCTAAGTCCATTTCCTTTTTGTTTGTCAGAGCCAGCTGCTCCTCGCAGACCATCACCAACAGGGCATGGTATCTGAATGCTATTGGCCAGAACTGTCTCATAACCTCAAGTACTGCTAATAATACATCGAGCTCCTCTGGTAATGGCTTATTGAGGGTAATACAATCTACTAATAGTAGTCGAGCTGTTACCCATATGCACCAAGCAAAATGTGGGCCCAATTGTTTCCATATTCCCATCTCTAAAGTAACACGTGCAATATCTGACATCACTTGGCCCGCTTTAATGCAATTTTTGGATGCAGTAAGGGACACGGAGAAATACTCTGATTGGAGCTGTGAGTACCCTGCCGAGGAATTGAGACGAATAACTGAAGTCTGGTAAGTAGCATGGAGCATCAAAAGCATGGGTGGTGGCGTCCGGTGATGTGAAATATCCTGATACTCGTAAGGTAGAGAGTTAAACCAGTTCTCCAATTCCATGTCCAGCTGTCTACATTTGACTTGCCAGTCAATCACCCCCTTTAGTGAATGAACACTTACAGGAGTTTTCAAGAACTCATGGATTTCACTGAGTATCTGAAGAATATCAATTAAATGACCAAATTCGTCGAGTATTTCTGCCCTATTTTCGGTAGATGTTTTTTTGAGTGCTTTACACATTACTGATGGCTGTGTTCCAGCAATCCACTTTGAATAGATAACAGGAAAATACCTGTCAACTTCCTTGGAGGGTATTTTAAATGAGAAAGCAGTCGATATCGCCGAATATCTGTCCAACATGTAGATTCCCCAGAAAAGTCTTCGGCGAGCCTCCTGCTCGTGCCACGACTGAGGCTGCGGTAAAATGCTTGCAGATTGAGACGTTAAATAATCCTGAGATGAATGCTCACCGTTGAGAGCACTTTGATTATCATTATTAGCAGATTCCTGTGCATCTTCTTTATGAAGGCCTAGGTGCAGAACAGCTGATGTTATCAGCGGCAGTATTGACCATGTCTCTGGGCCATTCGAAGAGCCGATAAGATCAACCGCTAATACTGCAAGTGCGCACAGAGTCTCAACATCCCTTATCTCAAATGATTTTAGGATTATTTCGTTTTTGCATTGCTTGTAAATTTCAAGACTCTGATTCGAAGTCAGTCTATCTGGAGGAAGGTATCTCAGTGTAGAACATACAATAGCATACTGCAAGAGAACCTCTGGCGAACCTTTCCGTGCAACTTTGATATCTTGTTTACACATAGGGTTCAAGACAGGAAATGACGGATGCAAAGTGTTGAAATAAATGTCTACGAGTTCAGAAATCAGCTTTTTGTCTAACAAATCTGACGATACCGAGCTTATTGGGGACGGTTTCGAAGATGGAGCAGATTTTCCCTCAATAAGCCTATTCAGAGTTTCAGTCAGACTAACTATACTTTCAGAAACTTTCTGTAAAGCTTCTCCATTGATAACAGTCTGTGATTCCAAAAATTCTAGCAACAAGGTTAGATCGGTCATGCACAGCTCCAAAGCAATTATTAAACCGCACAATCTTTGCTGTTGAATCTGTTTGAATGCGACTCCATCACATCCAGTAATAGTATAATGAAACCATTCTGGTAGGTACGATTGTTCGGCGGAAACTCCAGAGCAGACTCAAATAAGAGTGATAATAGCGGACTTACCCATTCTTTCCATCAGATCTTTACCATAGCCCGCTTTAAGTCCAGGCTTTTGCTTCTGTCGATAGAGACATTCAATGTCTGCAGTCAGCGACGAGGATTATATGAACAAAATCGAAGCAGGTAGGAAAGTGACAACACCAAGGCCTACAAACCTAACGCTCCCTGATGAATGTACTCACTATTTTTTGCACAAGAATTGCAGCATGGCTTGGTACGATCACATCGAACTTTCCGTTTTTTGCAAGCGTCACAGCTGCAAAATTAAGGTTAGCGGTGAGAGGTCTGAAGTGGCTGTTGAACAATACTCACGAGCCTAGAGATGCATGTTGAGTGTCAGCAGTAGTTTCGATATCTATGCTGCCAAAGCGCTTTCGTTTCAGTGTCTGTGAGTCCATGCCTTGTACATCTACGCAAATTACCGACTTACGTTCACGCTATTCGGTTGCTATGTTGGATTCCGCGGATGATGGGTATGAATCTATACTGGATCGGTATGTGGGGTAAGATCTTCTTGAATTAAGTGAGCCAAAAAGTGTTATAGGAAACAACAAAAACCGCAAAATCAAGAACACGGGAAAGGCGAAGAGATCGTAAATAGGGTCCTAAGATTATGATTATCAGATAGTCGAGAATGGCAGTAGCTTTGATTGCATGATCCTTGAAATGTTTTTTGCTGGATAGCAAATGAAGCAAGCAACCGACCATCGGAGCAAGTAATGGAGACTATTAAAACGACCGGCTATGCGGCGGTCAGGTGACTATATCGTCATCAGACCGATCAAGCAATAACATCAACTGGGTCGCCCAAATTTTAAACAGCTATTATAAAATGTAAAGCATTATAATCTCACGAAAACGGTTGCGCTGATTTCCTGACTGGAAATCAGATCTCATAGGGGTTTTTGGTAAGGTACTTCATTTCTGTTGCCCGCAGGTATGTGCGACACGTATTTAGGTTGTGTTTATGTCAAAAAATCAAATATTCCAGACATGGTTTGAATGGAACGCAGAGGCATGAGACATGGGTTAACGGTCATAACCGATGGATGTAAAAAAAGAGAAACAAAGCTAAACCATTGCTCCAGACCTGTCGTAGTCCTCAAGCAAAAGTGATATCAAAATAAATATTCAGATCCTCAGAGTGTCTAGCATATTGCTTGTTTAATATAGTAGATCATCGAAGTTTATCACCCAGTCAACAAGGTAAGGTGGCCCCACGACGCTTCAGCTATGAGCCAATTAAAGTGTACGCACAGCCAAGCAGTAACCCGAGTGGGAGGTGGCTTGAATATCCTTGGTAAACATTACCTATCTTGACCGCGTGAGGCGGAATATTCACATGTCCAAGCCCTACGTGGAACTAGAGGGTCCAAAGTAAGGAGGAGGCGGAAGGAGTCGGCTGCAAGCAACATGATCTATAGCATAGGCTCTCTGTTAAATGTTATGGCCAAGTCTAATTGTGACTTGAAAGAACGGCCCATTAAACAATTGAGTCCACTAAAACTTCTGGAAAATTATATCACTCGACCAGCTTGGCCCGAATTTACTCGATGCCGTCTTTGTTGGAAATTTGGTGGAATTCCCCAGCCCTGGAATGCCTGATGGGGTAGGCGATGTTACTTCATTAGGTGGTTCTCCAGGGTACGGGCTACTATTTTTAGAGGCTTGCCAAGTTATTCTTCAGCCCAATAAACAAAACTCGGCCCCCTATGACCAGAGGTTTAAGTACCTGGGCCGCGCCATATTGTTACAAGTTTTTGCACCACAGTGGAAAAGAGAATTTAAAAGGCTTTTTCATCCTTCGTTCAATTTCTTTCAGCAACATCTTCCTTTGAAGTTATACATTCGCTGTCTTTATTTATCTATATTTTTTTAATTTATCCCTTTCAAAAACAATGTTGAGCGCTCTTTCTCTTGCTACTTTGTTGGTCGGTGCTTCTGCCAGTGCCCTCAAGGGATTCAATTACGGTTCCACCGACTCTTCTGGAGTTTCTCAGAGCCAGAATGAATTTGAGTCTTTGTTCAAGGCTGCTTCTGGTCTTGAAGGTGCCTCCGGCTTCGACTCTGCTCGTCTCTACACTATGATTCAGGGTGGTACTACCAATGACCCTATTCAGGCTATCCCTGCTGCCATCACCACCAAGACCAAGCTGTTGCTCGGTTTGTGGGCTTCTGGCGGTGATGCAAACTTTGCTAACGAACTCTCCGCTTTGAAGAGTGCCATCGCCACTTACAGCTCCGATATCGGTGATATTGTTGTCGGTATCTCTGTTGGTTCGGAAGATTTGTACCGAGACTCTGAGATGGGTATTCAGGCTACTGCTGGTGTTGGTGTTGGCCCCGATGTTATTGTTGACTACATCAAGCAGGTCAAGGAGGCCATCTCTGGCACTGCTCTCGCTAACGCTCCCATCGGACACGTCGATACCTGGACTGCTTGGGTTAATGGTTCCAACGCCGAAGTCATCAATGAAGTTGACTGGGTTGGTTTCGATGGTTATCCTTATTTCCAGAACACCATGGCTAACTCCATTGATGTTGCCAAGAGCCTTTTCTACGACTCTTATGACAAGACCAAGGCTGCTGCCGGATCTAAGGAAGTCTGGATCACAGAAACTGGCTGGCCTTTGAGTGGTCCTCAGGAGAATGAGGCCACTGCTTCTGTTGACAATGCTAAGACCTATTGGGACGAAGTTGGATGCGAACTTTTCGGATCTGTCAACACCTTCTGGTACACTCTTTACGACAGCGGTTCTTCCCCATCTTTCGGAATTGTTGGTGATACTTTGTCCAGCACTCCTGCATTTAATTTGACCTGCCCTGCTAGCGGCTCTTCCTCCTCCTCTTCTATTGCTAGCAGCTCCACTGCTGCTTCTTCCACCATTGCCTCTTCCACAGTTGTTGCCTCTTCTACTGCAGCAGCTTCTACCGAGGCTTCTACCTCTGCTGCAGCTGAAGCTTCCACTGAGGCTTCTTCTTCTGCAGCAGCTGCTACCACATCTGCTGCCGCTGTCACCAGTGAAGCCTCTGCTTCCACTGCTGAAGTTGCCTCTTCCACCAGCGAGGCTCCTGTTGCTTCTACTGAGGCTGCTTCTTCAGTAGCTGCTGCCACTACTACTGCTGCTACTGCCGTTGTTAACGGTGCTGTTGGCTTGTCTGCCAAGACTGCTCCTTTGGCTGCTTTGGTTGCCTTCTTTGCTGCTTTCATGTAAACAAAGATAGTGAATTTTTAGATACCCTTCATCGAATCTCTTAAAACTGTAATAATAATAATTTTGGATTATAGTTGTCATTAAATTCTTTTTTTAGGACCTTTTAATGTTGGCATTAGATAAGAAGGGAAAAATACGTAAATCACAATAAACAAGCTGGATTGACCTAAATCACAAACGTCTACAAATCAGAAACTGCTAACAACAAATATAAAAGCGAATCACATGTTCTTGCCTTCTACCACGATCTCCTGTTGAGTGCTCTCGTTCGAAGAGTCTTCGGCTGCAATAATATCATCACCAGTAATGAGAGTGTCAAGAGTAGTAGGAGCATGTGGCCAAAAATAGTTCAGCACATAATAAACTACCAGTGCGCTGTAAAATCCATAAAGATAGTTCATGTCATATAGGTGTTGTGCTCCGACTGAAATGTTATTGCTTGAATTAACGGCATGGGCAAGACCAGGTAGATTAGGACACAAAGCTATTAAAAATGCCACAAGAGCTCTCCAGTTGATACCATAGTCATAGTAATATATCCCATTAGGATCGTAGAGGGCTGGGACATCAATCTTCTTCTTCTTGACAAACCAGAAATCACAAGCTTGAATAGCAGCAACAGGAGCCAAGAAAATGGCAAGACCAGACATGAACGTCAGTAGAGAGGAAGCAGAGTTGATAATCTTCCAGGGCTGCATGACCCATCCACCAATGATAGTGATAATAATAGCACCTCTTCGGATATTGATGTATTTGGGAAAGAGAGATGACAGATCATTCGCAGCAGTTATGACATTGGCAGACAGATTAGTACCAATTTGTCCAATAACCCACGAAAATCCAACAAAAAATGAAGCAGCTCTTCCACCGGGTCCAGTCCACTGAGATGCTAAAACAGTAGGATCCCAATAGTACTCACCGTATACAACACCGGAGGCAGAAGTGGCCAAGATGGCCATGATAGCAAGGAAAAATGAAATTACAGGCAAGAACAATGCCTGGAACCACTGAGCATTACCTGACTTGACATATCTGGTGAAATCAGGAATGTTAGTGGCCATTGTAGCCCAACCACCGGTGTTAGACATGATACAGGCCATCGTCAACCAGCCTTTCTTAGATCCATGTACTTTAGCAGTCTGATCAAAAATCGCTCCAGATGACTTAGCAAGACCACACATACCAGCAGCGACCCCAATAACACAAAGAGACACGACCACAGCTTTCAAAATGAAAAACCATTTTAACCTGTGTGGTGCAAAGGTTAGGACAGGCAACTGAATAAGCCAGAAGAGAAGTTGGGATACCATCTGCTGCGAAGTCAGACCGATGGATTCGGGAATATGATTTGGAATATCCAAGTAAGAGGGCCAGATAGCAGCAATACACAAGGTGAGAGCGTATGAGCCCGAGAAGGTTTGAATTGAATGCCAGAATAAAGCAGTGATCATTCTGACGACAACTGCGAAGCGTCCGAAATAATATCCAAAACTACTTCTGATAGCAACAGGATATGGGACATGAAGAGTCGACCCGACCGCACCGTTGAGGACAAGAGGAATAGCAACGATGACCATTCCCATGATGTTGGCTACAATAGCCTCCCTATAAGTCAAACCCACCGATATGACCGAAGATGGATTTTCCCATCCTTGCATATTTAGAGCGTCCGAGAACCAGAAACCGAGAATGGTCCAAGTTGACCATGTTCTTCTCCACATTGGGGTAACGTCGTTATCGATATTTGTCCAGACATTATGAGGTGCTAAAGACGACTCTTGTTTCTCGAGATGCCATGCTTTGACGGAGGTCATTCTCTTCTTACAGGTGCTGGTAGCATTAGCCACCTTTTCTTGGACAACCATTCTATCAGGATTAAAGAAAAATTTAATAATCCAGCGATACAAAAGAACGAGATCGACACATGGTAGCATGCATCAATTTATATATGTATCGGTGAAACTGTTTCAATTTGGCGATAATCATGTGCGGCTTGAGATAACTATCGCCGAACTCAACTGGAAAAGGTAGCTTTCGATAAGACAAATATGGGTTTGCCGCCGGCAACCTCCACTCATAATATGCGGTTAAGTTTTGTAGCCGGCGGCCACCAATCTTGGAATACACTCTTCTTATGTCACAGGCCAACGTATCTAACAATTAGATATTAGAGAACAGGGACAAAGAACTTGAAATTCATCCGACTGAAAATATCTAGTTGATTTATTTTTTTAGTATTTTTTTGGGTTTTATCGTAGCCATGGATACTACTACGGGGGTTCGACCAGCTTACCCCTGCGATAGTTGTCGCAAGAAGAAATCTCGCTGTGTTCTGCCAAAATTAGATGCCGAAACTTGTATTTTGTGTCAATTCTACGGGTCAACATGTGTATTTTCTTCAAAAAAGCCCCCACCTCGCAAGAAACGCTCTGCATCTATCGTGAAAGAATCATCAGATAAACGCGCGCGCCGGCGATCCAGTACCCTGGCTGCTGGACATGTGCCGGCGGGGCCAGATACACTTCAACAGGCTGATCAGATAGAGGAAAAACGGGAGTCATCACCTCCCAATCGTAATTTTGGTGGTGAGATAGCAAGCTCATTGAAAGATACCAGCCCGTCAGATCTAAGAACCATAGGGCCAGCCCAGCCGGCGGTCGATTTTACCCACGGTTCGAAGCCGAATGCATGGCCAATACCCCCTTCTGTATCACCTTATGAGCTTTCTTTGACTTTCGTTGAGGAGGAGTTTTCGGGTTGGGATCCAATATTTCATTTAGGAGACTCATTGCTGGAATCCGAGAAGTCCACTCAAGTTGTGTCCTTGCCTGACTACGACTGGCTCAAAGAATCTTCACTTCACAAAACTCTTGGATTGCAATGCAATCGTTATCTTAGTCACGTTGGTCCAAGTGGTGAGTTAGATTCGCTCTTGATGGGCTATTATGAATACAACGAAAGGAATCATACAGAGCTTGCCATTCACAAGAGCTCAACGGACAGGAATCTAGAGACACACAGCGTCATCCGAAAGGTACGGGAATTCTTGCCTGCCACAAACAGCAATACTAGAGGTGATATTGACGCTTTCTTACTACTTGAAGAAGTTAGTCTGCCTAGTAATGGATCTATCCAGGATGATAAGCAAGTTCAATTGTCTCCAGAAACCGTTCTGGAAATCAATCAAATACAGGATCTGGTGGGCAATCTTGGGCCCAAGTTGATGGACGTTTTCCTGCGCCATGTACTACCATGTTATCCCGTACTATATAAGACGACGCTCATGGACAAATTCAACAGGACTATATTTGAGCTGTGCCCATCCATATTGGCAATTATTTACACATTTGCTATCAATTGGTGGTCGTATGATAAAGAGCTTTCGTCTAAGACTATAAATCTTTCGCGTGATGTCATGCAAAGACTGGCCGAAAAATACCTTGCACGGGAAATACCAAAGCCAACCTTGTCAACTGTACAAGCTGGGCTTCTGATTCTTCAACAGCATATCTTTTATGATCACCACCAAGGGCATGACGATTCCTGGGTGTTGCTTAGCCAGACAGTTTCGTGTAGCTATGAGATTGGACTACACCTTGATTCAGCTCCATGGGACATCCCACGATGGGAGGTATCTCTGAGAAAGCGAGTTGCTTGGTCTCTATATATACAGGATAAATGGGGCGCACTTACGACCGGAAGGCCCTCTTTGATTAACGACGATCAAGAATGGATGGTTCCAGATGTCAACTTGAATAGCGATTTTGTTGACATGTTCAGCGACGAGTACAAATGTACAAATACTGATGCAGTCAATCCTTTCACAGGTGCGATATTATTTGTGGAGCTTATAAAGCTGACCAAAATCTTGTCCAAAATACTTAGCAGTCTGCATTCCGCCAAGAAGGTTACACACCGGGTTGACCCCAATGATTCTGCAGCTATCACTCAAAAAGTGTTTGAAGAGCTTGAGATTGTGAAAAAATTTCATGTTTCACTAAAAGACTGGTTCCAAAGTGTTCCGAGTCGATTAAGAATGGATTCACCTAGAAGCAAAAAAGGAGAGTTGTCAGCAAACTGCAATATTCATCTAAGTTTCTACGCAGTAGAGATCGCCCTTTTCCGACCTCTGATCAAGCTGCTTGCTGTCACTAATAAAAATGATTTTTTGGATATTAAAAGAAACATTTTTAGTCATGCTTTTGAGCTATTTTCACATGCGTCAGAGAGCATTCGAGATTTGACAATTCATCATTTGCAGACGTTTTGGTACAGTTTTGCAACAGCAAATTTGGCCACAATAGCTACTTTTGGGTTTTTACTTTTCATAACTGCTGAAACGAATGCTCAGAAACATGCGTGTCTGGATAAAATTGCAGAGTATCGATGGTCTCTTGCACTCTTTTCGAATGCCGCTTCTTTTTTCAAACCAGCTATGGATAGAATCGACAGCTACTATATGAAATTGAGTTCAGAGATTGCGAATGTTAAAGGAAAAACATGAGTGATGATATTTTTGTTATTATTAATATTTCAATTACGAGCATAGACCACCGAACTCCAAGAGTTGATGCTCCATACCTCTGGGAGCTACAGCAATCAGAGTGAGGCCTCTGATATTCAAAGGTTCCTTAATAAAAGAGTAACAGCTGCTGAAAGCATTTGCCAAAAAGCGAATTGATTCATCTAGACAAGGCAATAAAACCAAGTCATGTCCGTCGGAACCTTCGAATGAATTTTCAATGACTTTGCAGAGCTTGAGGTGATTCTGCTGAATTTTGCAAAATTCCCAAGCAGATATTTCTGAGGATTTCAAGCTTGTTAGACGTTCAACTCCACATGTAATTCGACCTTCGTAAGCAGAGCATAGTAGCTCTTGAGCGTAGAGCACTTGAAAATCTGCTGCAGCTGTTTGCCAGCTCTTGAAATCTATTTCTTTTGTCTCAAGAGAAATACGGCGATTTAGCCTTTCGAAGAAAACATTATATCCAGTTTTGATGTCCGGGGGAAGGTCAGATGTGAATTCCTTCGACAATACACCGCAGTTACATTTTCCACCTTCAAATCCTCTGAAGTCTATTGCTGGCGTAGGAAGACTTCTATAGTGAGAAGAAAAAGGATCAGAGGGATCGTACGATAATAATTTGGACCAAACGTGCCTAATGTCACCAAAGCCAGTAGCAATGATTGCCAGCTTGTCAAAACTAGGGCATTTATAGACAATACCTCTTGATGAAATAGAGCCATGAGAGGGGACCAAAGCAGCCAATTGACGAGATTCGCCTAGGTCCATATTGAATGTTTTTATAAAGGCCTCACTAGAGTTCGTTGTTAATACGAACGTGCAAGCATCGTTTTCAATAAGACCACGAATGTTTGACATTTGGTCCCCTGGGATGATACCTAAATGGATACCACCTTGAGATATTATATCACTTACAATCTTTGAGCTCGATTTTATATCATCGGTAGTGAAAAAAGGGATTCCAAAAAAATAAGGTAGATCTGTTGGCTCAATGATGTTTAGCAATCCTTTTGCCTGAAGAACATAATCGTTCAGGAGGAGACTATTTTTGAGTTTTGAATGGGTATTTAAACATTCTGTAATCTCACTTAGTATGGCCATCAATATCTCGGGTGATTGCAGGTAATTGGACCTTAGTACATCGTAGGAGAAAACTGTGGACGATACAGAAGGTGTAACACTGTACAAATCAAAAGCTGCCATGACATTCGCGGCTTCGGCTACGTAACCAAAAAGGCCGTCATAAGCACTGAAGCCCCTAAAGCTCTGCTCAACAATGAGATCATCGAAGCCTCCTGTGCAGTCTTTGATAACGCAGCCTTCAAACCCACGATCATTAGCTTCTCGAAAAGTTGTAGCTACACAGCACTCAGTTGTTACTCCACAAAATAGCAAATGAGTGATACCTCGTGAGGTGAGAATCTGGTAGAAGTTCGTGTTGCAAAATGAACCTTTTGCAGGCTTGTCTAATACAATCTCTGACTTCAATGGCTTCAGAGAATCAATGATATCATGCCCGTATTCACCTTGAACAAGCAACCTGCCCAGTGGGCCTTTATCTCCTATTTTAAGTCCATGGCGAGCGGGATTTGTAGTTGACTGTCTCAGCAACTTTGTTGCATGACAATCTGTCAAGTCCTCAGGATGACCTTCTCTTGTGTGGATAATTTCGAGACCAATTTCTCTGGCTTTGATGAGAAGTTTTTGCAGTGTAGGTATGATACTCGCAACTCGCTCGAAAACTTCTTTTGATGGGCATTGGTATGACCCATAACCTCCATCCTCTACAAAGTCACGCTGCATATCAATAATTACCAGCGCAGTTTTCCTTTGAGGAAACGAGAAATTTCTTGGTGTTGCTTTGATTGAGAGATCATGTTGAACTTTCGCCGAATCTTTCACTGGTGCCATGCCAAATAATTTTCGTAGATTTGAAGAAAATGAGCAAGAGAGAAATTCAATCGTATATAGGTATCAGACAAAATTTGGCCTAAGGCGCGCCGAGGATGTTCATTGAAATTTGCGTCTTACTTGGTTTGTAGAAAATTGAAATATTGGCCGCCGGCGGCTTCTTAATTTTTTGATCACCGATAAGATAAGAAACGCAGAGACCCTTGGCACTAGTCGCTCACCACTATATCATAAAACGGTAGGAACCAACATGTCTAGCACCACTTCAACCTTATTACGCAACAAAAATGACTAACACTATGGAAGGAAAAACGTTTAAATCGTATTCTGGTACTATTGTAAGAGAATACAAAAGTTCTATTGCTCGAGATGCAAGGCTTGGTGAGATTCCTGTCATCAGCTTCAGCCAGCCCGAAACTCAACTCTTGGAGCAATTAGAGTATGCCGTGACCAAAGTTGGATTTTTTTATTTGAAAGACAGCGGAGTTAAGACAGAAACAAAAGACAATCTCATGAAAGCCGCAAAAGAGTTTTTCGAACTACCTGAGAGTATTAAACTGAAGTACGATATTCGAACTACCAAGCACTTGAGAGGATATGAAGGGTTCAATATGAACCACATAGAATTAGATCTGAAACCAGATATCAATGAGCAATTTAATTGGGGTTACGATCCGCGATTAGATCCCGATAATAACAGTGAAGAATTGAAGTGGGATACTGGAAATCCCATGTTTGGTGAAAATCGATGGCCGGAAGAGTGTGAAAATCTTGAAGTAGCTGCTTCGGCCTACATGGGGGAGATTTTATCACTTGCGAGAAAACTGGCTGCATGCTTTGCCAAAATTCTCGGTCTGGAGCACAATTTTTTTGACGAGTGTCTCAAACAGCCGGGGTGTATGGGTCGAGTCATCCATTATCCCTCACAAAACCCATCGGAAAATGCTCTCGGGATTGGCGCCCATACAGATATCGAGTGTTTTACTATTCTAATGACTGACATGGTGCCGGCTCTGCAGATTCTTAATTCTAGCGGCGAATGGATAAAGGCACCTCCGATTCCCGACGCTTTTGTGATCAACATTGGCGATCTTTTAGCTCGCTGGTCTAATGATCGTTTCTTATCCACTATACATAGAGTGTTGAATATCACTGGGAATGAGAGATACTCCGTACCTGTGTTCATCGGGCCCAGTTACGATACAGTCATCAAGCCTCTGGAAACATGCATCGCCGAAGGCACTAGCTCACCTTACAAACCAATAGTAGCTGGGGAATATGTTCATGCACGCCTCAAGCATGGACGTAGATTAGATGATTGAAGAGTGTGGTCATTGCATGTATTAATGGGTCAGACTAACAGCGCTGTGTGCTGCCCCAAAAAGGAAATAAATGATAAACACGACCGCCGGCAGTAGAGCCACCAATTGCATCAGGTTAAGCTATTTCAGTGGGGAAATAGGATGTGAGAATAGGTTAAGATAAAGGTGTATAAGTAGAATTAAGCAAGGAACACACAAAAGAAGCTTTATTCTAGTTCAAAGTAGTCTTGAGCCCGATAGCCAAAATATTTAAACGGGAAGCTTCAAACCCAGTCTGGAGATCCAGACGAGAAGCATACGTAGTAAATGAACATTACATATTCAAAAGCGGAGAGCATCGAATTACAAATATGACACGAGAAATATACGGATACTTTATTCAGACCATGCGACTGATACTATATATGCGTGACATCAAAAAATACTATAGAAGTGTTGACTTTTTATAAATTGTTCATCAACTTCTATATACTATGTATTGGCTGCACACCATAGACTACACGCAACCAATATGCCTGTCATAGCATCTCGATGCCGGCATTAACACAGGTGACATAATTGACAAAAAATTGTGATAGCTTTTGAGTAAAAGCTGGGTAGTCTTGATGACTAGATCATACGATTTTCTCCCACTCCGAATCGACCCAGCTGTAGAATTCTGTCAAATTTTCGGAAATAAAGAAATTAGCTATGCCCCGAGACCGAGTTTGAGCCACGCGTTGACGCACGGCTATGACGGCCAATCAGAAGCAACTAAAAAATCAAATGCATTACTTTCTTTCTCTAACCAAACGAACGCCATGAGAGCAGCTCAACGAACTCGACTGGCAAATTCGCTTTTTTCAACGACTTTTGTCATCTCTGTATTGACGGTTGCCGCCGGCCAGCTTCTGCCATGTCCAGTACCTAATACTGTAGGTGCTGACAGCGCAAGCTCAGAAAAGAGTAATCAGGACAAGAAAATTGTTATTGCCAGTCGACAGTAAACGATGATTTCGTTCGAATGTCATGGCAAATTTCTACGCATTGAAGCGATTGTCTCTAAAGGTTCAGTCATTAATGTTTCGCATCAAAAATATGCCATTCATCAACATTCATTGTTTTATTTTGGAGCACATGCTTTTTTAACGGGCTCCTGGGCATAATCTTCCATCAAACATCTATCCATCAGCATTTCTTCATCTTTTCATAACCACCTAAATACAAGGTTCAGGAACGACAGCTCTCTAGATCATCCCGCCGTCAGCCTTCTTATTTATAATGCAAAATTGTTATATGTACATAGTATGCTAATATCACTTGATGATCAACATGCCCAAGTGCCTATTTTACCGTCGGTCCTGCCTTCCACTAGGTATCCTTCACTGTATCGTGAGAAAGTCACAACTGCTGCATTTTCGTCTTCTTCCCCAGGGCCACATGACCAATGCTTCCCTTGTTCCCTGTCGTAGATTTTGACGGTATTTTCCCCATTAGTCGAGACAATTCGGCGAGCATCAAAGTGCAACGAGCTGATTGGGTTTTCATAGGCAAAAGCATCCGAGATAGTGCCTGTACGTAAATCCCAGATTCTCACTGATCGATCAAGCGATCCAGTGGCAAGATGAACGTCATCAAATTGTAGGCAGGTCACTGGACCTGTATGTCCAAGTAAAGTTCGATGCACTTGACCTGATCTCAGATCCCACAATCTTACGATGCCGTCTGCAGTACCAGACGCAAGTGCAGCATCGAAACATTGTAGAGCGCCGACAAATGAACTGTTACTTTGAACTTGAGGATCAACCTTCTTTCCAGGGCTATCCAAATACACTCCTGTGGCGGTTTGTGCAGCAGCCCAGAGAACATCTAGAGCTTGAATACACTTACCGGACTGTAAATCCCATTGACGAATAGTCTTATCTTCTGAACCAGTGACCAGAGTATTGTCGCTGAAATGTAAAGCTGAAATTTCGTTGAAATGCGCCTCCAGAGACTCAACAAGTGGATTGTCCAGATCACTGATATCCCATACTTTGGCAGTGCCATCTACTGAGCCAGTAACAACGACATTATCTTCTAATTGAAGGCATCTCACAGATGCATTGTGTCCAGTTAGTGAACCAATGTGTTCGCCTTTGCTCAAATCCCAGACTTTGACAACAGGGTCCAATGAGGCTGAGACCATAGTTCCGAAGGGAATATCAAAGTCTAGTTGAGTGATTGATTCGCTATCGGCCTGAATGACATTTATGGAATTACCAGGTTCATAATACTGCTGGAGAGTGGGCATAGTTTTTCGACGGGAGGTACTATGACGATGAAGACGCTTCTGCTTCCGAGATTTCTCTTTGTGAGCCGAGCCCAATTTTCCGTAGACTGAAGCCGATAGAAGAGCTTCAGCAGCCTCGCTGTCACGAATCGCTTTTGTATTGACAGATACAAAAGAGGGAGCATCGTTTTCGGCCTCCACAAGCACGGGCTCGTCGATATCCTCAAGATCAACAGGAGATTCTGAAGTGAAGCCTCCATCTTCCATTCTGTTGTTGATTTTTTCCACCAAGTTCTCAAGTTCCAGTTCTTCTTTCTCAAGAGCAGCAACTCTATCGAAAACAATTGATCTCATGCTCTTAAGATGAGCGATCCTCTGATCTATTTCTTGAATCTCATTTGCAGCCAACTCTTTCCGGATTTCAAATAAGTCAAGCTTATGTTCCACTAATTTTTTCTCTTTTTTTAGGCCGTCAAGGGGCAATGCTAGTATATCATTGGAAGATAGTTGCTTCTTGGTCCGTTCTTTAGACTGACCTTTACCATCAACAATTAACGCCAAAAGATCACTTTCCAGTTGATTTGTAGCTTCTTGTTCCTCGGTAGCTGTGAAGCCTTGAAATAGACTGAATTTTTTCTCACTGTCGGGAATATCTTGTAGCAACTCGTCGGGAATGCTAGTGAGCACCCTATGCTTGATATCATTTTGCCGTGAAATGGTCGACCTAACAAGCTCCGAAGGAGTTCTTTTATTGAATGTGAAAAGACGCTTTTGAAAGTGCGGCCGGCGGGCAATGTCACTCATTGCATCTTGGAAATGAGTATGGCTCAGATCTCCATAGGGTGACGATACCATGCTCTGGGCCGTAGAACCAACAACTTTCGACAACCGCGAAAGGTTGCTATTAGTAGCAGCAATTGTGGATGAGAAGCTATCGCCAGCCATGATCCTCCTTTGATGTACAGTTTTGTTCCGTTCCGTTGTTGAGCTTCTTCGTCTGAATTGCGCCTCTGGCTGATAAGTTCCTCGGTGATCTGGGCAAGTTAGTTGGATGGATAAAGTCAAGCTGTGGCGGGCGGTGATTGGGCGTCGCCTACGTCGATGAGAACGTTGAGCTCACAAGTTATGAAAAAATTCACAGAAAATCTTGAAATAAAAAAGAATACCCTCCAAGAAT
Organism: Zygoascus meyerae; assembly: GCA_030561445.1. Taxonomy (NCBI): domain Eukaryota; kingdom Fungi; phylum Ascomycota; class Dipodascomycetes; order Dipodascales; family Trichomonascaceae; genus Zygoascus; species Zygoascus meyerae. Next base: position 91,471 of record JAKTXC010000019.1, read on the forward strand.
CTTCTTTCAAACATCCATTCATTTATATATTTGCTGTCTTGCGTTCTTTCCATCACCTTCATCTGTCCCTCCTCTTCCCTCCCCCTCACCATCAGTCAAAGGTGACTACCCGGCATATATGTCTCCTTGTTTGTGTCTGCAAACTTTACCAACTTTTACACCTACTAACCATCAATTGCAACAAAACTAAAATACTAAACCGAGTTCTTTTGAACAGGTAAACAGCCCAAAACTAGTTGTGCAGTAAGCATTTTTGATGAGTGATCCCTCGAAACTTATTAGTGACAGTGGCACTGATTCTGTCTTGTCCGAAACCAATGCTGTTGCGAATAAACCTTCCTCCAGTCCAAGTGCTCCAAGTACTCCAGACCCAGACACAGCCACAGCCACAGCATCTACAGAAGGTGGCGAGTCTGAATTAAATACTCTTACTCTTCAAAAGTCCATTGAAACTCCGGAAGCTGATGCTAATTCTGTTTCTCAAGTATCGCCCGGTGCCACCACGCCTGCCGTCGACGCAAGCTGCATTGAGAATTCCACTGACAATCAACAGAAATCCATTTCTCAGCCATCACCGGCTAATTTGAATGTAAAAACCCCAAATTCCCAACCCGAAAGCACGCCTCAAGATCATAAACCTGCCGACAACAACCAGGAAAATAATGATGTTGATGATGATGATGATGATGACGATGACTATGACCCGGAAACTTTGATGACGTTACCCCTCGTTAAACCCGACAGCACCGAGACTACCCAAGCCGAGTCATTGCTCCAGTCTGTACTGTCAGAATTCGGTAAAAAGAAAAGCCAAGTGCCATCACAGCCAGAAAATAGAAACCCGACATCCAATTCCACTGATTTGCACAAGCTGTTGAGTTCTTTGGAACCCGGTGACAAAGACTCAGCGACCCAACGTAATGATGGAGAAGATTTAAGCAAGAAGAAACCGGAAAAAGTTTACAGAGACCTCGACTTAGATTCCCCACAGACTCCGGAGGAACAGAAAGCATATGAACAATTCTTGCACGACGAAGGCGAATATCTGTCGGGAGGAAAATGGGACATATTTCCATATGGGTCCCGTCTATTTGTGGGGAACATGCCCACAAATAAGATTGAAAAATGGCAATTGTATCGAATTTTTTCCATATACGGACCAATTGCACAGATTTCCATGAAAAACGCATATGGCTTTGTGCAGTTCAAGAGCCCTGAGAGCTGCACCAAGGCTATCGAACACGACCAAGGTCTCCCCATACGAGGCAATAGCCTACTTCTTCAAATATCCAAACCTCAATCAGAAAGTGGCACTGGAAGAAGAGAGAGATCCCGATCGCCACCCAGGAGGAACATGCGGGACAAGGGAGAATATGGTCGTAATTCAAATTGGCATGATCGATACGATAATGATCGCGGCCGTCATAGAGATAGATCACCAGGATATCGTGGAAACAAGCCTTCGAGAAGAAGAGCAGCGCCTGAAGTGATGATTTTCTTAGCTGACCGGCTAAGCAGAAATTATATCAATTATGTCGAAAACGGATTTAGAAATGCCCGTATTCAGATCGAGGTAGAGGATATACCCCGCCGAAATGCTCTTAGCCAAGTGATTCAACAATTGGCTTATGATGGAGTCCATGGAGTTGTAACGCTCAACAGTGGATTGGAGAAGAAGGGACTAGTCAATATCCAAGTATTCCAGAGAAACTCTAGTGGTAATATCCGCTATGATGATTACTTGAAGATTGAGCTTCATGCAGCCATTGATTTGGTTCTGCGTGCTATTAATGGTGGCCCACAATCAGAGAATTCCACCAAACCATCACCTCCCCCTTATACTCGAGGAAACGGTGATTATGATGGCATGGGTCAACAGAGCCAGTTAGTTAACACACTCCAGAATATGGATCCTGCTACTCTACAACGGGTGTTTGCAGCAGCTCTCCATCAGAACCAACAACAGCCTAATCAACCCATGTCCTATGGGCAACAAGCGACAGCACAGTACGGAGTCCCATCCAATCAACAATTTAATCAACAAGTATTCTGGAACGACGGAAGAGGTTCTGCTTCGAACTATGGCCAACACCCTGGCAATTACAATGCATATAAGCAGCAGTCCCCAGTAGTGCCAAGCTATGAAGCCTCAAGTGGTTCAAACACCCAAGTACAAAGCATCATGGATCAATTGGCACGTTTGCAAGGACAACAGAAGTGATCATGTAAGTCCCAGATATATAAAGCCGTAGGTTTGATGCGTCATCCAAGACGAGTATTTAAGATTTCAATCTGTAGTTAGTAAACTAACAAAAAGCTGATATTTTGTAAAACTCAAAAATCCTTAGTCGACTTACTTCACGATGCTTGATCTCGATTTCGCTTTCAATTCTGTGGATATCTTCTTCATGCTGTTTGATTAACGCGTCTACCCGCTCCTCTGTGTCGTTATCAAAGTCTCTTTCTTCCAAAGATGACGCCAAGGTGGTGAGTCTTCGCTTTCCATCTTCCACTACTTCTTCATAGTGCAGAATACTGGAGTTCAAACGATTCCATTTCATCTCGTAGAACTTGAGTTTATCGTCCAGACCCTGAATACTATAAGAGTGAGCTAGCTTCCGTAATGCTTCACAGAGAGCGTCAAATGACCATTGCTTCTCATCTTCTACTGCCGTTTGCTTGTGCCGTAGTTTAGCATGAGTGTTGTTGTCCAGGGAAAACAAAGCCTGTTCTTCTGGATTTCCATCCTGGATCAAAGTAGTGATATCCGGCTTCAATAAAAGGGCATTGGTGAAGATTCCCTGATGCTTGAAATCCCGTGATTTTATGGAATTGGCACTTTCCAAGATTTTTTCAAGATGAAAATTGCTGTCGGTCATTTTGCTAACAGCAATCTAAAAAAAACAGGGGTTGTGGGTGAACTTTACTTCTGGGAAGGATAGTTTATGAGCGGCTGTTGAAATACCAGGCCTAGTCGATTGCGAATGCGATTGAAATATAAAGGAGAATGATGGGTTGTTCGGACAGGCGCCCGGATTTACGTCGAATGATTTCGTGCTCCGCGGGTTGGTGATGTTGATGTAGAAGTGTAGTAAGGGAGCCTGCTGAACTAAACTTGCCCAAGAGATGAGCCATAACATCACGAAGTCACCACAAAGGACGGGTTTTGAGCATTGGAAACCTGATAATGGTTTCCCCAAGTACTTATAAATAATCACAAGCTTTTACAACCGGCCTCCCGAGTAATGAGGTCATGCTGAATAATAGATAGGGTGGTCTCAGGGGGATTTTGTTTTGGTTATAACAAGCTACTCATCTCAGCACCTCCCAAATATGGCATATTGTGAGCATCACCATCTGCCATATTCAAGCATAGGTTTCAGCACATCACAGCACATAACAGCATAGTAAAGCATCAAAGCAAGCACAATGCCAACCGCAGATAGCAAGATCAAAGAATTGAATGATCTTTGCCATTCACTATTTATTCTAATAGAACGATTGCAGAATTTCAGTGGAAACAAGGCTGTTCAGCAAGAGTTGTCGGATGTCATCAGCCAACGTATCGAAGATTTTGCATCAGAAGTTGAAGGATTAACGTTGATTTTGGAAGATGAAGGGGAAAATATGGGGCAATCCCATCGAATTGCTTTGGATAAGCTATTGGAGGATTTAAGTAGGAGTAAAAGACAGTTCCGAAAGGCTCAAGTCCAAAGCAAGAGAAACGTTCAAACACAATGGAGGGCAGAAAGAGAGCTGCTGTTTGGAAACCGAACCGAGCCAACTAACGCTATTAAGAAAACCAAAGATGAAATGATCACATCAAAAAGCGAAGAGATCACCAACGCCTTGCGACAAATGCATCAGATGGCTCAGGCCGAAGTCGCAAAAAGCGCATTGAATGTTGAAGAGCTTGAATATTCAACGAAAAATCTCAAAGATTTGCAGAAAAAATATAGCGGGTTTGATTTACTGCTTAATGGATCCCAAATTTTGGTGCGGCATCTGGAAGAAGCCGACAAATGGGATCGCATCTATATGCTGGCATCTATGGGGTTTCTAGCTCTGGTATTGGCATGGATTGTATGGCGCCGAATTCTCAAGGCACCAGTAATGATACTCGTATGGAGTGCTACACAAGTGTTCCGAATATTTTCCATCTTCGGAAGCTCTTCGAAATCGGCACCAGACCAGATAAGCTCGATATCGTCAGCATTACCAACTATTTCCACCGTACAAGAGGCAACCACAGTATTGGAAAGCTTAACAGATCATGTTTCTTCCATCTCAAAACAAAGCACTGTTTCAGCAGCCGAGGCCATGTCAACGGCCATACAAAATCTGGAGCCTTCGTTATCGGAAATGACTGTACAATTCTCGACTTTGATCAGTGACGAAACTGATAAAGTGACGAGTATCATACAGCATGTAGATCTGTAGTCAGAACGAGTGATGTTACAGATGGGGTTTTCTCTCTACATTCTTCAGATTTGCATTCTTGACCTTTGGCCCATGGATCAGGTTGCCAAGAGCTAAAATATTCGAAGTGGCTCAACAGATAGGTGGCCAGGGCAGATGCAAGTAGATAGAGCTGGGGCCCTTTTATTGTGGACCAAAAACCAAGCAGAAAAACGAGCAGCATGGAAAAAGTACAATCTTATCCCGTGTAAACAGACATTTGCTTTCCGGCTTTGCTAATTATCTGACAGCTCATGGGCCTCAACCAGTTTTCCTTATCCCAAGTGTGATTTGGTGCATCTCTCATTCTTCGTAGCATTTTGGTGCGATCTACTGTTACTCAATTAGGCATCAACTAATTTTACAAAGCACTTTAAGCTCTGCTTGTGGCTTATTGAGCGGCCTTCTGCTGCAATTCATCTGTTCCTTTTCATTAAAAATTGAAGATTTACTCGTCGTAATCTGACTATTCGACAATAATAATTCAGAAAACCAACATTAAACGGTTTCAATAAAGTTAATGCTATAATATTGCTAAAAGTCTTAGACAACCCACCCCATCCCCTGCTTCATTCCACCAGCGACCTTACCATGTGCGCACATGCGCGCAGGCTCCTCTATTATGGCCCAAAACCACAAAACCAAAACAAATGGTGCAAATCAGCCTCTCCTCCATATTTTCAGCGAGCTTTGGCAGCACAATAAAAAGGGCTGTCTTTTTTTACCATCTACCCTTGAAAAACAACTAGGGCTAAGCAGTGCTTTTATTTTTTTTGGCAGATTCAATATCCCCTGAGGAGTTTCTAGCATATTATCAGACCCACTGTATCTTCCTGAGCTAACTGGAGCTTAGGTACTAAAGGACCCTGCTAGATTACAGTTTTGCTCAATTTGGTTTCCCTGACTACCCGAAATATTTATTTGCATCGTTCCGCATTGGCAACGCCAATAACCTGGTGTTTCAGGTCGTCCAGGCTCAAACTCAATAGTCTGACTGCAGCTAATTTTTATTGACAAAGGTTCGCATTTGGATACTCGTCCGATAGCATCAGCTGTCTTGCGCAAAGTCCGGCTTTTGCTCTTTCATTATATTTCCTGAAGACTCGACCTGAAATCTTACTCATTTTAACCGTAGACCTTGTTTATGGATATCAAATCACCGACCATGACCACTCATTCACGCACTGTCTCTCGCGCCTCTAATGTATCTAATGACAGCCAAAGCTCCAGTAATAATATCAAAGTGATTGCGCGATTCCGCCCGGAAAATGAGTTGGAGCGTTCGCTAGCTGATCATGGTCCGATTGTGGAATTCCCCACAGAAGACATGGTCAAACTAGATTACAAAGATGTTTCCAGTACTTTCACATTTGATAGAGTTTTTGATTGTGATTCGAAGCAGAGTGATGTCTTTGAATATTCGCTGAGGCCTACAGTGGATGATTTACTTAAGGGTTACAATGGAACCGTCTTAGCATATGGTCAGACAGGCTCTGGTAAATCCCATACAATGATGGGCCCTTCAATGGATGATCAGGAAATGAGAGGTGCTATTCCACGTATTGTTGATCTCATTTTCGAAATGATTGAAAAGTCGCCGTCTGATATTGAATACATGGTCAGAGTCTCCTACATGGAAATTTATATGGAGAAAATCAAGGATTTGCTGCTCCCTTCTAATGACAATCTTCCAATTCATGAAGAAAAGGCTAGGGGTGTTCACGTCAAAGGTCTTACAGAAACATACGTCAGTTCAGCAGAGGAAGTATTCGAAGTAATGAGGCAGGGTACTTCTGCAAGGTCAGTGGCATCTACGAATATGAACTCTGAATCATCCAGATCTCACTCCATATTTTGCATTGTTGTTTCGCAGAAGAACATCACCACCGGTAGCCAGAAATCTGGTCAATTGTTTTTGGTAGATCTTGCTGGCTCTGAGAAGGTCGGTAAAACAGGGGCTTCCGGACAGACACTAGAGGAGGCCAAAAAGATCAACAAGTCCCTTTCTGCTCTGGGAAATGTCATTAATGCTCTGACTGATGGCAAATCAGTGCATGTTCCTTATCGAGACTCCAAACTCACAAGAATCCTACAGGAATCACTTGGTGGAAATAGTAGAACAAGTTTGATTGTCAACTGTTCTCCTTCTTCGTATAACGATCAGGAAACAATTTCGACTTTGAGATTTGGAACACGAGCCAAGACCATTCGGAACAAAGCTAAGATCAATGCTGAATTATCACCAACTGAATTACGTGCTATTCTCAAGAAAGTACAAGGCCAGCTTGATGCACGACTTGGATACGAACAGAAACTGGAGCATGAACTTGTTCAGTGGAGAAATGGTGCCAACCCTACTAAAGTTGATTGGGTTGAGTTTTTGCCAGCACTGTCTGCCAATTTGAATCGACCGTCTTCTCCGACCGTGGCATTATTCAATTCTCCAACAGCTTCCAGATTCCAATATAACTCATCACCAGTGCAGACTCCGTTGAGAAGACTGAGAAATATTGACAGTGTCACTTCACCTGGAAATCTAGCCTTCTCACCAGGAACCGACTTGGATCCCATTGAAGAATATCTGCAAAGAGAAAATGATTTGCAGGATACGTTATCTGCTCGTGACAATCTAATCGAGGCATTACAGAGAGAGTTGGAACTCCGGGAATCATCACACAGTGTAGAGTGCGACAGACTCGTCTACGAAAAGAAGGAGCTTGCCATCAGGTGTAATACTTTGGAAGAGGAAATCAAGAGATTGACGGAGCAGATTAATACTGCTAAAGACGAAGCTGATAAGGCTAGATGGGAAGGTCAGGAGAAACTCAAATCTTTAGAGCTGAAAGCTGCTGGAGAGAGCCGAAAGGCGTCTTATATTGCTAATGAAGGTGTGGTTGATGAAGGAGTTCAGTTTGATCTAGCACCTGCCGAATCATGGAAGGGTAGAGAGGTGATCAAACAGTATGAGCAAAAATTTCAAGATCTTATCAATCGGTACCAAAAACCTTCTTCCGACTCCGATGCCATGGAGTTGTTCAAAGAGCGTTGCAATATAAACGACGAGACGATTGCTTCACTGATGTTGGAAATTGATAATCTCACTAAGGAGTGTAATAATCTGAGAATTGGCTCGAAACTCAGCTCTGCCAATTCATCGCCTCTTCTTGGAGATGATTCATCAAGCCGGCGCTCATCATTCTCTTCCACAACGACCACCAACGAAAGAATACAAGCTATGCAGACACATATTTCTCAGTTTGAAGGAATGAGACAGAAGTTGATGCGTGATTTGCAGGATCGGTGTGAGAAGATTGTGGAATTAGAAGTCTCGCTCGATCAAGCTAGAGAACAGTATAGCCTTGCTTTCGAAAGCAACAATTCCAAGCAGCAGCAACGAAAGATTTCAATTCTTCAGCGAAATCTCGAGCAATTGACCCACGTTCAAAGGCAGGTTATCGAACAGAATTCAGCTTTGAAAAACGAGGTTGCTGTGAACCAAAAGTTGTTGCAGGCCAAGAGCCAGAGAATCAAGGAGCTAGAGAGATCTCTGAGCCGAAGCGAAGCGGAGCTCGCTAGGGAACAGAATAGCTATGACACCAAAGTAGGATTTTTGAAGGATCGAATAATGGAGATTCGAAACCATAAGCCGGTACCTACTGCGAATATGGGGCTGAAAATTGTAAAGCCTTTGAGAGGAGGCGGAAGCGATTAATTCAGACCAATGAAACTAGTATTTAATTCAAACTTATACGTAAATCTGATTCAATACGTAATAATGCATCCATGTATATTTGAAAATTCTACAAATTATATCATGTTCAGCGTACATTACCGAGTACCGTTTTGAAATGCAGAAAACGGAGATCCAAGTAATGAACTGCTGCAATTATATCTTGACAAAAACACACAATAAAGACAAAGCACGCAATTCACTCAATCAATAAGAAGAAAGTCATTCAAATGCATTCTCTCCTAGTTTGAATTGCAGGAAACTCCTGACATCTGTGGTATATCTCAGAGCCTGAAGCAAAGGAACTAAATATAACAGTGAGTGATCGCTTGGATCACTAATCCAACCTTCAATGGCTATTGCGTTTTTTGGATGCATGGAATAGCTCACAGGAGAGTTGTCAATAATGATCATTTTAGATAGCTCTGTGTCTATTCTGCTCAGATCTTTGACATAACTGCCATTGGAGGTTTGTGTGCAGTGCTGTCGGTAAAAACGTTGAGAGAAATATTTGCCTTCTCTCTCCAGCCAGTCTATCATCGGATCAGCATATGCTTGTACGGAAGCTGTGAAGACTATCAGATTATACCATTGCGATACGTTTCTGAGGAATTCGTCGCAAAATGGTCGCTTGTTGACAAAGTATAATGTAGCTAGCTGGTTTTGAAGCTTCACTTCGACCATGTGACCGGCAGAAAATTTGCTCCCACGGCTCTGGGAATGAATCAACGTCTCATCTAAATCCAATACTAGCGTTTTTTTGGAGTAACGTTTGGACATCAGCGGTCTTGGAGGGGGTAAGTAGACGGCAGTGCTGTTATTACCAAACACAGCTGCCAACGAGCCAGACCCATTTGAATCTATTGTAAATGCAGGTTTTGTTTTATAGTCATTGAAGGAATTTGATTGAGCCCTTCTATGCTTTTTCGAAGTGAAATGAGCGGATGGTGATTGCAAGTGTAATTGGGCAGCATCGATGTAAGATGATGATCTCGTTAGTCTCCGCGGTGTTATGTGACGCATAATCGCGGAAAGAAATCCAAAAATAAAAGCCAAAAACCTCGATAATATCGAGCGAGGCTTTTGATGAACCGTATGTGATGGTAAAGAGCTTCCTATATCGGAGCTGCTGTCAAACTTATTGGGAGCGCCTTTTGCTGTCGAATCATCTATAACAGCCTCGGGTTTTTGTTGCTCAATAACGACAGTTTCCTCCTCCTGTATGCTCTTCAATCTCTTCCGTGGCTCTGTTCCTGCTTGGCCGATGACCTTATCAACCTGAGTTGAAAGGTATTGCAGAGAATTCATTGAAGAATGTAAGGAGCGAAAGGCTGGTAAACAGTAATCTTTTTCTTACCAGTGATGTTGACCAAGTGCGGTGAAGAAGACATTCACGTGAGGTGGTGGTGGCTTCTCAGCCGTGGACAACGGCACTGTAGAGCAAGCCAAACTATGGCTCGTCGAAACCTTCAGAACCCGCTGGGAAATTATATTTTTCAAATCTGGCTCTAGTGTGCTGGTGAGTATTTGTGATAGCTTCTCAGAAAGTATTTGGTCATTGTTGAACTTCTCCAGTAACGGCATGGAAATGGTAGGCAGATCATCAGTGTCAACATGATCTGCGGGGTCTCTACATTGAGTCTTGCCATGCGGGCTAATGACCGGAACAGTTGGGCATAGCACCGGAACGTGATAAAACAATGTCGAATAAGCGAACATAGTAAAGCAGTAAGCAGTGAGGTTGATGATGGCGCAGCGATACTCCCAGACTTGACTTGTATTACTCAGACATGGTTCTTCGTGATTGAACTGCAAACTCAAGCAAATGGAAGTCAATCTGGAAATCGGTGTTTCTGTTCCTTTGGAGATCCAACCATCGGTTTTCACACCAGAATCTATGTCTAAGGAGCGACAACACGGCCAATTGATTAAGCATAATATGACAGCCGTTTGAGAGTCGATTTGGATTCTGGGGTTATTCCAGTATCTGGAGTTTCTGAGAGATGTACCGAGATCACGTAATATCTGTAATTTCAAGTCATTATTGACATGATCTGGAATAACGACGGATATGCTCAACGAAACCTGTTTGGCGGGAAGTATCGCACCACTAGAGTCATTTTTCACAACGGTAAAATTTCCACTGAAACAGGCACTCAAAAAGAAATCTCCAGGATAAACTACTTCTACTTCTTCTACTACATATACTTCTTTTTTCTGACGCTGTGACATTGCTGAAACTTGGTTGATTCCATTGAAGACGAGACCGATGTTTTGTTATCGGAATTGCCGTTTTCGGAAACTTTCACTTTGTCTATCGGCTTGTTCATTCTCCCCACAAAATTCGGATTCACACACCTCGGCACGGAACAAGTTTCTTTATATATACCACATATAAAAACAATTGCTGGATTACCGCATAGCAGTAACATCAGCTCAAAATTCGACAAAACTAAATCCTCACATCGTATCAGTATGTCATCATCCATTTTCCGACTTGATAATAAGATTGCATTAGTTACTGGTGGCTCTCGAGGTCTGGGACTCTATGCTGCTGAGGGGTTCCTTCAAGCTGGTGCTGCAAAGGTTTATATTTCATCACGAAAAGCTAAAGCTTGTAAGGAAGCTACTGATTATTTAAATGAATTTGCTACAAAGAACAGTTTACCTGGAAAAGCATTTTATATTGCCGCTGATCTCGGTACTCGTGAGGGTAATGAGCATCTTTTGAAGGAGTATCTCAAGCAGGAATCTCAGCTGGATATTTTGGTTGCCAATGCTGGTGCTACTTGGGGTGCACCCTTGTCAGAACACCCTGATTCTGCAATTGCAAAAGTTCTTGATCTCAATGTCAGAGGTGTTTTCTCCAATATCCAGCTCTTCGCTCCGTTGCTGGAGAAGTCTGGTAAGGTTGATGATCCCTCAAGAATTATTATTACTGGATCAACTATCGGACTATCGGCTGGCTCGGAAGGCTACGTCTATGGCTATCTGGCTTCTAAAGCTGCTGTTCATCATCTTGGTAAGAATCTTGCAGTTGAGCTTGGTCCTCGAAATATCACCGTCAACATCATTGCTCCTGGGTTTTTCCCCACCAAGATGGCCAACGGGCTGATTGAAAGCTTTGGGGAGTCGTTGGTGACTGGCAATCCCCGAAAACGACTAGGTGAAAAGCGGGATATTATTGGCGCTGTAGTATATCTGACATCTCCCGCTGGCAATTACATCAATGGCACTGTTCTTCCCATTGATGGAGGAGTTCACATAGTACAAAAGTTATGATTTCATGTATTAAGGTGATGATTATTGACAGAATTTGAATAAATATAAATGAAATAGTGTGTAACCCAGTTACACGATGTCCTCACCAACATCGCTCTCACAATCGTCCTCTACAGTTGTGCTGATCACCGCAAGCCTTCTAAGTATTTCCTCCTCGTCACCTGCATCTTCACCACTGGGCTTTGACAAACGCTCCTGTGCAGTATTGTAAGATCCACAGTTCTCACACTTGAGGCCAAGAACGTGGAACGGAATACTGCTTTTGGCAGAGCAGTCATTGCAGATGATAATGCTTTTCCACTCATTGAAAGGTTCTGGCATAGGAGTCGCATCAATCTCGCTATCCAGAATTCGAAACTGAGCAGCCATGTTGATAATAGTTCTGGCGCAAGTAGGGCATTTGTAATTATTTTTAGTGTGCTTGTCGAAGCAGCTCTGATGAATGCTATGGCCACATTTCATGAACACCACTGTTTCTCTAGAAGTGAACATGAACTCGCCACAAATAGGACAATCGCACTCAGTACTGTGTTCAATACATCTATGATTGTTTTCCAACTCGAGGCTCATGCAAACGTTGCAAGTCTTGCAGTGAAAGTAATCAATTCCTAAGCCCTCGCCGATTCGACAAAGACCGCACTCAGCACAGTGATAAATCGGATTATCTCCATGCTCATTATTTTCCCACAGCTTGCATATTTCACAGTAATAGAAAGCGAATTCTTTGTGGCAATTTTCACAATTTGCGCTGGGCTTCTGAAGGGCTTGACATCTCATGCACATGATGATATCTGTAGCACCTCGATCTAAATTATGATCCACAACGTCCTCATCATGACAAAGACGACAAGTATAAAATTTGGCGCATGTAGGGCACTGAAGTTTACAAGCCCGAGAATAGTGCTCACATCCTAAGGAGCCCAATGATGTATGGGTGGGGATCAGTTGTGCCGGATCAGCGTCCAACTGGTCTTTTGCCTTCTCAATCATATGATTCCATGAGTCTCTGCCAGATGAAATTTCGTGATCATCGTCGTCTTCCAAAACAAGACCGTTGATTCGATAATAGTTCTCAGTCATAAGACGTTGTACTCGAATATCTCTCTCACGATCTGATAATCCTAAGGACGAAATTTGCATGATTTTCTGCCGCAATTCTGGCTCTGTAAGCAGTACCTTTTCTTTAGCATTAGAAATTCTTCTCAAATGCTGCATTTTCCGAGTGTTTTGAATTTCACTAGGAGCATCGCTGACTGTGCGAACCTCGGTCAAAGGTTTGGATGGAGTAGGCTCAGTTGCGGGTTCTATGCCCTTTGGTTCTCCCCAAGAATGTAGGTATCGCTTGATAAGCCAGTGATAATGGTCCAGAGTCATTAGTCCAGGTATCTCCAAATGAAGACTGTTCAAATCATTCAACGTCGGTAGTCGGCCGATTTTGTCCATCTCCTCGTCGTCAGATTCATCGTCATCCTGATTAGAATCCACAGTCTGTTTGCTCGAACTGCCGCTAGCAGAAGAATCAGAATAGTTTTTCTCTACCAGATCATCTTTTGAATAAAGATAGTTTTTGACATTGTCTAATTCTCCTTTCACTTTTGTGAAATATGCCTCCATACTGAACAGCAATCAGTTGAATCCCCCCGTCAGCAAAGCCGCAGAAAGAACTCAGTATTTGAATAAAAGACTCTAGGTTATAGTAAGCAAATAGGAAAAGCAGCGAAAAGACTACTGTCTTGGATTGCTCCTTGGTTAATTTAGAGTTATATGTATAAGGACGACCGGCTTGGGTGCCGAGCCGGGACCAAAATGTATTTTATAGTACGATCAGGTGTTGGCAAGTTGTGCGAGCACAACTTAAACGTGCATATCCAGGAAAAGAAGAGAAAAGTAATAATGCGAGGGATGATGGATATTTCGCTTATTTTAGAAAGTACCGGTAGATCTCAATCAAAATATATGTAATGATGTGGCAGGGCCTGTCCAGCTGCTGGAGAAGTCAAGCTGGAGAGATGAGACATCGACGATAGCATTGACCAGTGGAATACCAAGCTTTGAAGAATTGCATATTTGACCAATTTTATTTGTAGAAATATAATTTTCATTACTTATTATCTTACTAGAGATCTATAAATCACGAGAAATTTATTTCTTCATTTCTTTGACCGAACCGACAAACGTCACGTTACCTTGGATACAATTAATGATCGATCTAACAAGACCCTGCATGGTTGAGAGCTCAACAGCACAGAGCTCAACAGCATTGTTTTGTGTCAACAACCAACATCTGCCGATCAGCACTAGAGGGCAATGGATAGAAAGGTAATTTTATCGTGCTATCGGAAGATAGTTCGGTATGGGCTGCGTTCGTTGAACTTCAAATCACCTCAAAAGTACGCATTCATGAAAGCAGTTAGAGAGCGGTTCAGATCTCCCGTGACTGTTAGCGTGGAAAATCTTTTGAGAACAGCCACGCTTTTTGAAAATGCTGGAAAGTATACAGGGTTTGAGAGTGCATTAGTTGCAAATATGGTGCATGTGGCTTACTCTCGCCAAGTCAATCAGGACTCAATCTTGAAGCTGGAATATGGAAAGAACAAAAGCGGAATCAAAGAGATCTGGTTGGGTAGTAAGGAACACTACGATAGCTTGATAGAAAAGGTCAACAAGGAGTTTGGGCTTTGCCTTTAGTTTATGCATTATCAATAATATATTTATTCGGGTATACCCCAGAGATCTGCAGCAGAGAACCCATATGTTTCTTCAACAATTTCAATTAGTAATAAACGGAACTTATAAAGATGTCATGACAGTCATAAGCGGATTGTTAAAAAACAAGTCGTGTAAACATGAAATCAAGGCAGGTCAGTCAAATTTGCTTTGAACATGTCCTATGCACCCTTGTCATTCATAACCTGTTTAACAGGCTCACTTTCGTTAACGTATAACCCATGCTCCATGATATACCGTATAACTGAGTTAGGCAGCAGATATTGTACGCTCATTCCTCGTCTAATAAAAAGTCTAACCTTGGTAGATGAAATGTCGTTATAGATAAGCTGCTTGATTACCAGGACGTTTCGACGATGCTCATACATGATATCATGTGACAGCAAAAAAGATCGGACATCACTTCCAGTTCTTTCAACGATCAGACATCCATATCTGCCAAGAATATGATGCAGATCATCTTCAGCCCAGACATTAGGTTCGCCCATGGATTCAATCAAATCGCCACCAGCTAGCAACATGATTTTGACACCTTTTCTTAGACCTGAGGTCGTTGCAACTCCGCCTCTTTTTATATTTATTTCCTGGTTGAAATGATCAAGCACTAGTGCTGTCCGTTGGTAAGTGGGCTGTAAACTTTCCCATGCGTCTACCATCAACCAAGAAGAGGTTCTTTCACAGGCCAATTCACACATTCGAACACGATGATGGGATGGAGCCAAGCCAGCCTTGTGATAGTTATCTGAGACAGGAGAGTAATAGCCTCCAATGATTTCAAATCTAGTATGCTCTCGGACGGCATCTAAAGCCATCTCGAACATTCTCAAATGCAAATAAGTGATGGGAGAGAAACTTCCACAAGCAACTAGAACAAGTGGAGACTTTTCATCGTCAAGCATTACATCAGAGAGTCTGTGAACAGGAAACAAGTAATCTTCAAGCTTTTTGGCTTGTCTGGTGACGCCTAGAGGAACCTCCTCGAGGTCGGCACTCTGAATATAAGGCCGGACTCCACTTGGTTCGTTCATGTAATTGCTCAAGTGCTTCTGATTGACGTAAGGATGATGAGATTTTGAATATATATTGTATTTTGTAGTTGCAGATGAGACAGTCGCAGCAGGACTAACGCCTCTATCCAATGACTCTTCTCTGTCAGAGAGACTATCAGGAGAGTTATTCAAAGAAGTTATCTGCTTTGGAATATGAGATGGAACGTCGACATCCAGTTCAAAAGTAGGACGACCGCGGCCACCATCATTTATCGGAGTACGATTTCCGGCGAGCGGCGGTTTAGTCACCTCTTCGAACATGAACGGCTGGATAGGGCTTTGGTTAGGGATCTGGCTCTGAGAAACGACTCTTGGAATTGGGGCATTGGGATCCTGTTCGGAAGGGGGCACGAAATCGGGAGCCAGTGTTGGATCCATGATGGAAAAAGTGTCCTAGAGAAGTTCAGCTGCCGTTTACCGGAAAGTAAAGTTCAAGAGGGGAGAAGTGCACAAAGTTGAGTTGAGTAGTGTTTATTAGATATCAAAGCCGCACCATTATAATTGCTTGGGAAGGTTGTGCCGCTGGACGGAGTATGAGCGGGATGGAGAGATATCGGACCGATTGAGCTCTTTTTTTTAATTTTGATAATATTTTTTTTTAAAATTCTACTGAAAACGTAAGTGGCCTAAAGTGTTCTTTTCAATGCCGGGACTGCTATTTCAGAGTCTTAGTGATTTCCTCGTCAATCTAGACTGCAGCCTTTCAGCCCAAAGCTTACGTCAGCCATAGCCGCTAGCACAACTCTAACTACACACTGTTGGTTCAACGGCGGGAGGGGTTGCTCTTGTTGTCAACGGGCTTACGGAAATCTTGCAGGTGAAGCTCCTGTTAAGCTGGATATTGCAAACGGTTGGTGATGGACTCCGATAACCGTGATTTTACACAATGCGGCGCAACATGTAGATTATTGTTGAATGGTATTGAATTTATTTCCAGCTTGCGCAAGCATGGAGGCTGGCTTATATCATTGTGGTATATTGTTCAGTAAAAATCTATCCAACACTAGGGGACCACCTTGTACATCTGATGCTCCTCCAGCTATAGCAAATATATTACGAAAATCTGAAGTTTGTGGTCAGGCCAGTTTATTCATAAGATTCTGGTGTAACAATAGAGCCTAGTTGAACTGTGAAAACATCAGAGCTCATCATACCATGTGTAGCGAGCGTTCTTATTGTCCAAATCCAGTTGGGTCCAGCGGTCTGGGCCTAACATTAGACCCAAAACGGGCAGCAAGCCCTACCCCTGGATTAAGCACAGCCTATTACTATGAACCCATGGCAGAAAAACATAGCGACGTTCTAAAGGAGGATTAACATTGAACATAGGAAGTTAGGGCAAAAAACACAAGTCCCACAAGGGTTTCAACGGAGCAATTGCTAATAAATTTACCACAAAAAAGTGCGACATTACAGTGCTGGGACGCAAGTAATGCCGGAGGTTTACGAGGATAAGACCAAGCAGTCAAAACGGTATGATCGAATAATCGAATGATCGGGCGATTGAATCCCGAAAAGCTCAACAGAGCCCAGCTATATTCATTTGAAGAGAAATAACTCTCAGGAGAATCAACCTAGAAAAAAAATAAATGGATTTAGGCAATAAAGGTGTACATAGCAATTAGGTCTGCAATGCGCTTGGTCGGCTATGCATACCCACTAAGCAGGGGTTCGCTAAATAATAAAATTCGGACCGCACTCCTGGCTAGGCTGCCTATATATCCCTGGCTTGGAAGGTAGATAGTTGTCTAAGATGGCGTTTGAGCCTACACGGCCCAGCATATGCGTATGGTTCTCACTTGTACGCAGTGTAACCCCCCCTCCTTTTTTTGCAGTAATGTATTGTGTGCGCCTTGGCTACAGAGCACCAGGGGTTTGGTAAAATCACATGGAGGCCAACAGGAACCGCAGGGCCCGGAATGAAGAGCACCCCTTAGAAACCCCATACCAGAGTATTTGGAAATCAGAGCATATACGCCTCCTTTCAATATCATTCCCATTATTTCCGTAGAACAGAGCACGAACGGAACATCGTTCTCGGAGCAGCATTGAACCGTGCCTTTGAGCTTGATTGATTTAAACGTTGGTAGCTATCTTAGGCCAGCGACTTCACAGACATATGCATCTTAGTACATGAGGCCGCACAAGGCAGTCCTCAAGCAGTCAACAACTTAAACCGAAGTAACCCAACTGCATGGTCGAAAAGTCGTTCTGTGCCGAAGTTTTTTGGCTCTTTTGCCTATTTCTGTTGTCCTACCACTTCCTTTCCCTGAACCAGACCCGCCTTTTGCTTCGAGAGAGGGGGGGTGGTTCTCGGTTTGGTGCTGTTAATATGGATGGTAGGCTGGCCCAACCCTACTTAAGGAGGTTTCAGCCTATCCCATCTCAGTGATCGTCACCCACTTGCCCTATGGGGGTATACCGACACATGGGTACAAAAAGCACTAATTGCAAGACTAATTAGATATAAATCTGGAAGTACCCACCTTGGAATAAGCTTACCGACAAAATTTTCAACAGAACCCTGGCTGGCCAGCACTTCATTTGTACGATTTGAAATCCATTTTCCGTTCCTTTTTCTAAAAGAATTTCAAATCTTTCACATTCCTTAACATACACACACCTACTAAGCTCCTTCAATATGCATACTTTTTCTGTTCTTTTGGCTCTTAGTGCCTTTGTAGGCTCGTCAGTTTCTGCTGCCGCTGCCCATGAACACCATGTACACAAGCGAGCTGTAGTCACGGACTACGTTCATGTCACTCAGGTTCTTTATGAGAATGCTCATGTCTGGGTTGATCTTAGTGGTGTCCCTTATTCTACTAGCTACGAGCTCGTTAGCACTGCTATTGGACAGGATTCTACTGTTGCCCCATCTACTGTCACCTCAGCTATTGAGACTGCTGCTGCAAACAACCTCGCTGCTCAGACTCCTTCTGCTGAGGCCGCTGAGACTACCTCTACTTCCAGCGCTGTTGAGACTTCTCAGGCTCCTGTCACTTCAACTAGTCAGTATGTCGCTCCTACCACATCGACTAGTCAATATGTCGCTCCTGTGGTCACTTCTTCGTCGGCTGTTCCTACCACTCCTTCTACTACATATGTCGCTCCTACTACTGAAGAGACTACAAGTTATTCAGAGCCCTCTTCTACTTCAAGTGCTGCTGCTGCCACTTCATCCTCGTCTTCCTCTGGAGGAGACTTCTCCGGTGATGCCACTTACTACACTCCTGGACTCGGTGCTTGTGGATGGGAGTCTTCTTCTACTGACTTGATCGCCGCTTTGAATGCTGACCAGTTCCATTCTTTCGGCTCTATGTCAAACGGAAATCCTGCATGTGGTAAGTCTGCAACAATCACTCGAAATGGTAAGACTGTTACTGTTAAGATTGTTGATTTGTGCCCTGAGTGTGCATACGGATCTTTGGATCTTTCTCCCTCTGCTTTCGATGAGATTGCCGATGAGGCCGAAGGTAGAGTCGAGATCACTTGGTCCTGGTCTTAAATGGTCCACAAGGTTTATACGGCCCACAAAGCTGTTTAGTTTTTGCTTACTACAAGATGCCGGCCATGTACAAGTAGTGCAAGACACCATTCAGTTCGTCACGAAGAATATTGCAAAGTTATATATTACGTTTCTCAAAAAAAAGAGCTAGTCAAACAGCTTGTTTACGACAATGATACCCTGAAAATTTGTTTACCCTTTTATATATGTTCAGAATTGAATATAAATATCACAATAGAATACAATAACATGATTTGATTCCCTGTTAACATGTACAAGACTATAACCAACACAATCACTTTTTGTCACTGCTATCTTTTTTATTATCAACCAGATCATCAAGATCCTCATCATCATCGCTCTCTCCAATAAAAAAGGCATCTTTATCATTTTCTGCAGTTGCATCAGTGTCTGCCTTCAAAGGTTCCCATTTGGCGGTAGTGGAGTCTCCAAGTGCTGAGACTGGCTGTACTGTAGCGACAGATGCAGTTCCCACCGTGGGTCGCTTAGGAGGAGGCGGAGGGGGCACATCTTGGTCTTCTTCTCGAAGACTGATACCATGGAAATCGTCGCTGATCTCATCGGTATCCCTGTCAAAATGTCGTTCTCGTTGAGCTACACGATCTTGATATTGTCGGTCGTCGTTATTGTTGAACGCACTAAATAATCCCTTTCCTTGCCGTTGATCCTGGTTGATCTTGTTTCTGAAATTAGCAACCCAGCTATTTACCTTTTCTTTAGTCTCATTGAAACCTTCTTCTAATGAACGCTTAATCTCTGGCAAATCATCATCGAAAAATGACCTCTCCTGTTCAGCAGGTAAGGGGTCGTCATATCGTCCTGTTCCGAAAGATGTTCTCTGGCCCGATCGTCTAGAGCTACCACCAGTAGAGTATTGGCTAGCCAATTGACGAGCTAAACGCTCATCTTCCTCGATCTGTGCCTTCTTCTTGGAAGACAAGCTTCTTTCCTTCTCTGCTGATGCTTTTCTTTCGTTGGCCTGGGCAATTGCTTCCTCAGGCTTGAAGTTCGGGTCGCTCATACTCAGCAGAGCGGTGAATGCTGCCTCAACATCACCACCAGACGCCACCAATACAGCCCGTCGAACTTTCGCATCAATACTGGGAAATGCCTCTGCCAATGTGGCCTCTCCCTGACTGAAAGGTGAGGCAGGTCTTGCAGGCATTACAGGTGGCGGTGCGTCGTCTTTGGTAACGGCCGGTTTTTGGCCTGTAGCCAAGTCATCCGATTTCTTGCTATCTTCAGTTGGTTTGAGCACACTTTCGTCTTTAGTGCTTTCTACGGTCTCATCCTTTTTTTCAACTTCAGCCTTTTCCTCCACTGGATTGGGATCGACCTCCTTGAGTTGCGGTTTGTCTGACATTATAAGCGAGAAGGGGGGTAGTTTACTGCAAGATGGTAAACAAGAACATGGGGTACTTGGCGGGAGTACACCAGCTAAAAGCGTTGATAAGCACGAGAAGATATAGACAAAGCCCGACAAGATTGGCGACGAAGATTTCTCTGTTTGTAATCAGAATAAAAGTGGAACATAGTATTGATCTACAATAAAGATCAACAGTCAAGCCAGAAAAGATGTGGAATGCCGTCAGATCTGTTGGCGGTGAGCTCAGTAAAAAGATTTGCTTATCTATAGGAATTGGACTATGGCATGAAAAATATCTGACATAATTTTTTTAAAGCTACACTGGTCATATAATGCCAATGTGGCTTGCCCTTTCCGTTTACGCACACGGTGTAATGTTCTAATGCCGAGCATTATGTAGAGTGAGCCAAAGAAATAATATTACCTCCGCACTGTCACTTGATTCTCATGAGATCTCTAGTCCAGGAATTTTCCAATTTTTCAGAAAAGATCCAATAATCGTTTCTTGAAGCAGCATGCTCATCTCTTGTCGCATTATAGAAGAGCTAATTACAGCAGCTCTTTTTGTTTACTGCGGCGAATTATATCGCTCATAAGTAAGCCTAGTCCAAGACAATTTACAAATGCGCTTTTTGATGCCATTATCGATATCGGGATCCTGACGGCCTTCGATGACACAGGGAATCAGCTGGGATGTTGAAATCCACATAAGCTGAGATCTATCCACCAAAGATTATTTAGATTATTTGATGGAGAATTGAGCAAATTCCAACTAAACCTCAGACTTTCCTATAAAGAAATAGCTTCAGATATTTTCCTTTAACTCTAAGCAGATGCTATTTGAATGTTTTGTCTCAAGAGTTTGATTTTTGGAGCAAAAAGCTTTAGAAAATTAGGAAAAAAATCGCAAAAATTAATGGAAAATAAGAATGAAATCGGCATGTAATATATTTTTTATGAACTGAAATGTTTAATAGGGGTTTCTATCAACAATGCCGCCTTTTGATTGTACAATTGAACAACTAGGTTCACAATATCTATGTCTCAGCCACGGTGGGCTTGGGCATTGAGAATTATTCCCATAAGATGTTTAGTCGGCGCCATCCTTTGACTGGTTCTTCATGCTCAGGATTGTTCCTTATATCTGTGAAGAGACTTTGGAGATCAACCTCCGAGGGTTTAACGATCTTACTCTTCAGAAGTACTTTCCCCACAATATATAGACCTGCAAAAAGAGGAATATTGAAGTATGCACCAAAGAAAGTTGAAGTTCTCCAATGACCATGCATAAATGTCGTGAAACCACCAGTCAATAAGAAGAGACTAGAACCAATCAATCCGAACCAGGCGGCGAATGGGGTAAATCTAGTACTCCAAGGTAATTCCTTGCGAGAGAATCCTTGAGCTTTCAGCGCTCTGTCCATGGCTATGTGGTTGTGACACATAACAATCCAGCTTACCAGAATTGAAGAAGCCGTCAAGGCCTGAAACCAACTGAATACAGTATCGGCGGTGGAGTCAACCGACATATAACCGAGTGACATAAAGAGTAGCTTGACTATGATGGCGACATAAGGAACGTTGAATCTGTTGGTTCGCAAGAATATCTTAGGTGCTTGGTTTTTGGCAGCAAGGGCATAGATACTTCGAGATCCACCAAGTATACCGGAGTTAGCGGAAGACCAGGCAGAACTTATCACCACCGCATTGATAATATGAGGTAAAACTTTTATGTGAGCGCGTTGGGCAGCAATGACAAGGGGCGAAGAGTTAGCGTCTCCTGAAGAATTGGCAAGAGCTGGATCGTTATAAGGTACAACAAGAGTAACGATGAACAATAAAACAATGTAGAAAAAGAAAACACGCAAGAAAATTCTTTTACAAGCACGAGGGATATTTGTTCGGGGATTTTGTGTTTCAGCAGCTGAAATAGATACTTCGTTGACACCCCCATAAGCGTAAACTGCAGCTGATAATACATTCCAGAAGCCGACGAATTTACCGACGGATCCCGGTACAAGAAATGCGGCAAAAGGACCAGGGTCTCTCCAATAGTGGAACCCAAGCCGTGGAGTACTAGTACCTCCTAAATCAATGATCAAGCCAAGCAATATTAGGCCCACAATTAGGAGAATTTTCAAAGTGGAGAAAAAGAACTCCACTTCACCAAAGAATTTTACTGGTCCAATATTTGATACAGCCAAGCAGACGATAAGAACTGAGATCCAAAGCGCAGGAGTGATTGAAGTCCAGTATTGAAAACAAACTGCTGCTGCTGTAATTTCGGCTGGGCCAGAAACTAATGTCGCGTAGACTCTATTCCAGCCTATTGCAAAACCATACGCCGGGTCAACGAAGTGCTCTGCATGTCGAATATAGCTACCGGTAACTGGCATCAACGTTGATGTTTCAGTGATACACAATTGTACAGCTAGTACGACGGTTCCAACTACAATATAGGCAAGTAGAAGACCCACTGGCCCGGCTCTAGACAAAGCTCCGCCACTGGATAAAAAAAGACCTGTTCCAATGGCACCTGCGAGCGCGATCATTTGAATGTGTCTTTGCTTCAGACCTCTCTCCAGCTGGCCATCGAAAGCGAAAGCGCCTTCCTCAATAGCAGTATGCTGGATTACTGTGGCATCCCTATCTAATGAGTCCGTTCCTACGGTGTATTGATCTTTTTCGATGTTTTTTTTACTCATCTCAGCTTAGTGGGGTATGCTATGCTAATCAAAATGGATGCTGCCTGTATTTATACAATTGGCAGACCGGAAGCTCCACTAGATGAATTTAATACTCAGCCGACAAATTATATTTTGTTATCTTATCAAAATATTGTGAAATCACCCAACATCCGCATACAATAAAGCAATTACGACACTAAGTGAATTTATATAAGACTTCGATGCGATTGGCTTGTTCGCAACAGCCTAGCCCTTTTTGATGAGATTACTCCGTCACTATATTTGTATAAAAATCGAAGCTTATCAAAGCACTGGCAGAGAATTTATTGAATCTCTGTCAGTCAGGTTCTGGACTCGTGCTTCATCTCTGTGGTCCCTAAGTCAAACGCACTCTTATCTTAACAAGCCTCCAGACTTTCAATCGAAAAACAGAGAGCTCCTCACGATTTCTTTGGGCTGCAGTCAATTGACAAATATGGTAATCATTCTAAGATCATACTATTGTGCATAAAGACTGTAAGGAAATTATAGATAGGCAGGTAGGTTTGTGCCGTTCGGTGATGCGGGCCGACTTGGGTGATTTTCGCTGATTCTGCCAAGCTCGGAGCGATGCGGCGTAATGATGCTTAAAACCCTGGCAGGGCACACGTATACATACACCACCGATAAAGATGAACATCATCGTGCCAACATGATAAGTGATGAGCAAAACCACTACGCCAGCTGCATCCCTGGACCTCGCAGATGTGATTTAAAGAACAAGAGAGACCTACCACGTGGTGCTGATATTCCAATTCTGTATATTGCCACGATACCTGCTCTTTAGGAAAATATCATTCACTCCAAAAACTCAACATGTATTCTGGTTGCGCTTAGAACAGCATTACTAGGGTGGAGCAAAAGAACGAGCGATAGCCAGAAAAAGAAAAATTGCTACAGTTGTGCAGCATATCAATAGATTAAAAATCAGTTTACTCTGACTACAGAAAGTATGAAAGAGATTGACCCAATTTACCTATAATAAGAGATGACGGTGTGAATTATCAGCCTCTGCCGCATTCAACTACCAATTCAAGTCACCGCGCGCCCGCACCCGCGACTGGAACGACTTTGACTTTGACTGATAAGATTAACACAACTCTCATTGCGACATTTCTACTATGCATCTGTCATTCCTGCTGAACCGAAAAAAAGACCTTTTTAGCCGCGTGATCTGTTTATGCGGTTTATTGGTGGATGATATAGCTAGCTCTAAGGTTTTCCAATCATGCCAGTTCCCAACGACTAGACAAGTCTGTCCGCAGAGTACTGCACACCAGAATCTGTTTGTTACACAAACTTTCTAGCCAGGTTAAAGAGATGGCGGTACATCAACAGTCACTGCGGTGAAAAAGAAGCCGGTCTCTTACGATTTAACTGAAATATGACCTACAGAAGACAAAGGTTCTCGGGGCAGAAGGGAGGGATTTCGTTAATTCACTTAAACCACCTTCTCACTCACCTTTTTTTTTTTCTTTTTTTCTTTCCTTGATAGCTGTGAGCTTTCATCTGACATCACAATTTAATATCTTTTATTCACTAATCCCCAATCTAGGAGCACTTAAGCAATGAACAGTACGGCTGTCAGTCCTTAGCCTGGATAGACCTGCCGAAAAGACCACTGGTACTCGCCGAGAAATCTAAGGAGACTCGTGTATTATAATGGGAAATTGTCAATTTTCAAAATGTTCGCCATTTTCGATTAGTGGCATGCGGATATAGCTTTATTAGGTACTTCGCGGCGTACAATCTGTGGTGAGGTCGTATATGGAAATCTTACTAATGAATACAAATTGCTCATAGAGTTGCCCACTATAAAAGGATCAGACTTGGAAAATTTATTTCTTCATCAACCACCTCTGACATTAGCTAGAGCCTTTTAACAGAAGACAAGACTGTTTTAGGGTGTGGACAACAGAGGAAGATCGAAAAGGGGGATTTTATATCTTGGTTTCAATTGCTTATTTTTTGTTACCTCTAGAGTGCCTCTGACATGCCAATTCATGGCCATTACATTATTTGATCGATTCAGGCTTTCAGCTACGTACTTTCCATAAACTTCCACTAGAAATATAATTTGCTATCAATCATTGATTATTTTGTATACGATAGTTACATGTTGTTTTTCAATTCTCGAAGCTGAGCCATGACGTCCACGGGATCGGTCTTGTTGGTGGCCTTGAGGATTTGTGGATCAGTCAATCGCACAAAAGGATTATATTTTTTCTCATCAGCAATGGTGAACTTGCCAGTAGACTCCTCATAAGTATTGACAAAATTCTCGAGACTGTGGACAGCATCATTTTTCAAAACTGTTTTCACAAATCGGACGTTATCTTTGGTATATTCATGCCCCGGATAAATGATCGTGTCGTCTGGTAAAGCAGTAATCTTCTCCAACGACTTCTTCATTTCTTTGGCTGTTCCCTCGAAAAATCGGCCGCAGCCAGCAATGAAAAGTGTGTCACCAGTGAAGACAGCTTTTTCATCGGTATTCAAGTCCTTGAAATACCATGTAATGCTGTCCTGGGTGTGACAGGGAGTATGAATTGCTGTGATCAAAACGTTATCTCCGAGCTTATGAGTTTCGCCGTCAGCCGGGGTTTTCGTTACCAAGGGACTGTCTTTACCAGCAACTACGGGCAAATCGGAATAGAGATGATGAAGTTCCTCATTTCCTCCAGCATGGTCATAATGATGATGGGTATTCATGATTGACGTCAGCTTTATATGTTCCTTCTTGAGAGCTTCTAAAGGAGCCTGGACTTCTGCCGGCTCAGCAGGATCAATGATTGTGGCTTCCTTGCTCTTCTCATCAATTACAATATAAGCATAATTATTGCCTCTGCCCCATCGCATACGAATTGGTTGCACCTTCATTGCTAATGATAATGATAATCTCATAAAACTAAGCAGTTGAGTTTGCTTAGCAATAGGCTGGGCTGAACTGGAAAGCAAGGTATGCACTACACAGCCGTGCTTATGTAATTTACCACGTGGAAAATGGGTGCGGTAAGTGATAACAGAATTGAAGTGATTTATTTGAGAATCCCTGTATCGCCTCAATATGGTAGTTACAGGGGAATCGAGGTGCTGATGTACAGAGTCAATGCATAATACTTTAGAGGAAAAAAACAATTACATGAAGATCAGCTGCCATAAGACCCTCAAGATATCTACTGATACGGCACGACACTTGCTTCAGAGTCATAAACACTCTAAATGACCCCTCTCTCTCTATTTGTACATCCAGTAGAGTTGGCTCTCAAATATTGAACCAATTGTGTGTATCTTTGATAGTCAAGTCATTCGCTCAAACTTTAGAAGATGCAACTCCAGACATAGAGCCACGGAAACATGCGCACTTTCATACCCTAGCCACTTCTTCACAACTTCAAGAGACTACAAGAATATCAACAAAAGAACTTTCTGACTTGCAGCATCTTCTGCCTGTTTGCAAGAATCACAATTACGGAGCATATGAGGCACTATGGTCATGTCAGCTAGAAGGGGTTAGACTTAGTCGATGCTTATAATAAGAAAAGTAATTATCTGTGAGAGATTTCGGTAAGGTCGCATTTAGGAAAAGTAATTATTCTGTAAGAGAGATCATAGGGTCGCTTGGGAAAAGTAATGAGATGTAGAAGTGTGGAGCGAATGGCTAGTCGTTAGTCGTAATCTCATCTGCCATTGCCAAGCCAAAATATCCCTTAATACTCTTCAGAGATATTTATCACCTCGAGGTTCTTCTAATTGACATGTCATTTCATTTGTTCTTATGAAAAAGCTTAATTATTGTTAAAACTTTGGATCTATGACCGGTGAGTCGACTAATCATGAGCACCAGCCCGCCAAGACTTTTTAGTAGATTGTAGTTTTACTGGCTGTATTCTAACCATGATCGCATGATCGCATTACTATTTTCCCGGAGCAGAAATTCAAACAAGCCCAAGCCTGAAATGCACTAGTTCATGGAGCCAAGACCTTTAATGTTGATCAGCATGGCTATTCGTCATACCTGGCGCGAGCATAAGAGAGAAAAGATGATGATCCATGTCGATCAATAGACTTCACCTACAGCGGTTCTTCCGCATACGAAGATGCGTAAAGAAAAAGATATGACTGTCCCTTTGTCTACTACAAACGTAGCCACCAGCAGCGAACTCTCAAAGTATTATCAATATTGTGAATACGCATCTGTAAAGTCCATCTTCCTTTGTAGTTCCAGCCCGTCACCACTGCTCTCTGCTTATCAAAATTGAGCAGGAAAGTAAAGAAAAAAGAAATGTCATCAAATTGGAGCCGAAGTGAAGCCCCGGACTTTTAATAAATAGAAACCTAGAGCTTGATAATTTGGCCATAACTTGTAGCAAAACTTGGAACTCTCGTCGTTTGACTTTCAGCAAATATATATATACATATATACCGCTACCCGTCAACAAAATCTTATTTTCCTTGGCAATAGTTTTCTGCAACATTACACCACGATCTAATCATGAACCTATTACGACTACAGAAAACTCCAGATGAAAACCCCTCCTACCTATTAGGGCTAGCGTCCATCTACTGATTTGGCCGCGCTACCGTGAAGCGTTAGCAGGACAAATCCATAAACGATCACCTCATTAATGCTTGGCCCTATATACTAGTCGATAAGCCAAATAAAATATATATAATACGGAAGGATATCGCACCCCCCTTTGATTTGGATAGAGAGTCTATTATCTAGAAGGCGTGCAAATGAGTATAACTATCAAGTGTTTGAGCAGACCGCGACGTCCAAGCCCGTTGTTAGTACCGCCTATGCAGGAGGACTACAAGCGGGATTTGAAAGAGCTCCGCTCGTTTACTTATCGCATTACCCCAACCACCGCCACTACGCCGTCGTATTCAGTATGGGGAACCCGCGGTTTACCAAGTGCTATTAACAAGCTCACCGAAGATTATCTTTTATTTCAAGAATCACCAGCGAGTCCTAATTTTCATACAGTAAGTCCTTTTGCATATATACAGACTCCGCTGTTTCGGCCACGGTTTTTCTCTTCAAATATATTATGCGGTGGCCCGTATTACTTAATCAAGCCGAGTGGTTTGGCATGGCTAACCTTGTACTTCTCCACAGAAAATAACTGTGATTGAAACCCCAATTGGCCTAGTCGACGGAGTCAGGGAAGAACACCATGCAGACACCCAGACTCATGGTGAGTGCAAAGGTTCTCACTCCATATCTGATAGTAGTTCAGCTAGATATGAAAAGGTTGCAATCGTAGAAAATGAAGCACGCGACCAGAAGGTTGTCGCAAGTAGTGATTTGGCTCTCACAGCCTTTTCTAAAGACCGGGAGCAGTTACCTACTCAAGGGACATCGTCAAATGCAGAGACGTTAATTATCAAGATTGGCGGGAAATTACAAAATAATGGACTTATAAGGGCTAGCAAAGTCACTCTCGACAGCAAGGTTTTTTCTGTTTTACTAGTGTCTGAAAACGAACAAGCTAAAGCAAGGAGCAAAATTCAAAAAATAGCGTCCGATGATACACTGTCGGTGTCTGCATCTAGCTTAACCGGCTCAGATGAAGATGAAGATCAATATGTAGACCCATCATTATACCAAAATGGCACACCTGATAAGACACACAATAGGCCCAAAATTCTCCAAGCTATTGCTGAAAATCCGGAGCTATTGAGCAAGATGGCCAAAAAGAAGAAAGGTTTTTACAACTGCAGTCACTGTCCTACCAAGTTCGTTAGCATGCTAGAATTCTTTGAGCACATGCAGGAAAACAACATAAGTAGGCCTTTCCGATGTACAGATGTATGCTGTCCATGGCATTATATCGGCTTTGAAAAGCGAGGCCATTGCAGAAGACATCAGCGAACTCAACACGGGCTTAGCTTATCGTGCTCTTACATTTCATGTGAAAAAACCTTCTCAAGAACGGATTCGCTGGCGCGACACATTCACAGATGTCATTTGAACAAGAAAAAAAGAATAAGCAGCAAAACTGCGAGTCATAGAGCCACGAAGCTGCAGAGCTCTAACGGTTGCGGCACTGGTGAAATTACCCCAGAAGAAATGATGAATAGCGAAGATGATTTTCTCGTTGACCAAGTGACGGATCTGCAAGATGTGATGATGTCTGAAAGTCACTCGTCCAATAGCCTAGCGGAAGTATCTGTCATCGACCCAGATATGCTAGTCGCTGCTGCATTGGCCACTCAATAGAGTTCCTGCACCGTATTATATCTTCGACAACGATAACTATAGAATTCCTTCTCATAATGCTAATTCCACGTAATTAAAGATAATTCACAATTCATATTTTTTTGATGAATGGTGTAAATGAACCTCAAACTATTGCTCCTTTCCAAGATAGTCGGGCGATAACAAGCTCTGCTTTTCTATATCGTCGAGATTGGGGAAGAACATGACGGCATCAACATCAAACTCTTCTCCCACCAGCCGTTTGACGGTTATCATAGCCTCATCGACTCGAAGATAAATCATGTGAACCAGAATAAGCCCAACAGTACTAAGTTGGCCATCGCTGCTAAGCAAAACTTTAACGTCAATATGTTTCATGTCAAATGGCAGGAAAGCATCAATGTTGTTGTCCTCCTCTTCCAAAACATTTTCATCTCCGTCTAAGTCTGATGGCTCATTTTCAAGTTCAGAAGTATCATTCATCATTCCAGATCTGGCTTTCAATATGTTGAGATGCTGTAGCGCCATATGAGAGTGTGTCACGCTAGGTAATGGTTTTTTGGACTCCAATGCAACCGATATCATGTAAACTATGGAGAAAAAATCCGCACTTAGTCGCGAATTTGTCCAACCAAATCTCTCACACATCTCAGTCACCCAGGTTCCCGGGTCATCTAACTGGTCGAAAACATGATACAAAAGATAGTATAAAACAACTATCTCTGTTTGTAGATCAAGTAGCCGTACATATTTTGAACGAGGCCAGATGCCTGTCAATGGTGGCTCATATTTCAAAGCTGACAATAAAGGGCCAGTGGATGCAAGCCTTCCAAGAACCAATCGCATTCGGTTTTCTAGCAAATCATTTCGATTCTTTATACGCAGTTGAGGATTCTGTCCTCTTTGTATCGCAAATTTTCCAACGTCACAATGTAGATTACCGAACTCGACCACAGACCTTCCAATAAGCTTTCTGATAGCAGCTTTTCCTGTTTTAGGCCGTGGAAGTATAGCTGGAAACAGTCCAACAAATAGACCAGCAATAACAGCAACCAATCTCATCCAGGCAACGCGGAATCCTGTGCCTATATCATTACCTACAGGCAGTGAGGTATCCACCCATGAAGTTCCAACCACAAGTAGTGAGGTCAATGTGAAAATGATGGCAGAAACTGGGGTTCTGTGTAGTGAAAAATGTCTATAGTAAGCTACCCAAACGTAGATGACCATCATTACTGCGCCAACGCCAATGGGATTTCCACGACTGATGTACCAGCCTACCATGCCAATAATGCAAGCCAAAAAAGTATAAACAAGCTTGGAAAGGAAAGAGTAGAAGGTTTCGGCTGCAATGTCTGAAGCGCTGAAAACAGTCATAATAGTCACCCAAATCAATCTGTTGCTATAATACCAATGGCAAGTTGGCTTGCAGTAGATAGGCAATAAAGTAGCAACTCCTGCCAAGGCGAATTTGAAATGAGTGAATAATTGATATTTTTCAAGACTTTTCACAAAGGAAACGACTCTTGTTCCAAAGAGGTGAATGATGTTTCTCGGAGGAGAAGCGTCTGGATTTCTTGCTTGAGTTCTTTTTCGCGGCTCAAAACTGGGAAGCTCAGTATGACTATCCTGGTCGATATCTGTGGCCTGATGCGAGGACTGCATCGTCGCACTAGATTTGAGATGTCTTGATTTAGAATACGGCCAAATAAATTTTGGCTTTGGTCTCTCCTTATCCAGAGATATGAATAGATCCAGAATACGCAGTAGCGAAGTTGTACTTTCGTCAACCAAGAATCCATAAAGCGAGCTTTGAGATATTAGACTAAGCAAGAGTTTAGGCTTCTCTTCTGCAACCTTTTCAAGCGCATGCCGTTTTTTTTCCTGCGCTTGAACAAAAGCAGCAGAAAGAGATTGTCTGACCGTAAGCAATTTCCCAGCCTCTTTCTCTTGCAGGGCTTTAGATTTTTCTCGTGTGAACCAAGAGTAGATACGAAACTGGTTTGCCGCAGTAAGCCAAGATACCAGAAGAGTAAGAGCCTCACAATATATCTGCGTAATTTCTCTGTAGATATCGTCGACGATCTCTAACACATTATCAACCTCTGAATCAGAAAGCAATGTGTCAGGTTTGCTTAGTTTCATAAAATGCTTCAGTTGCCGCTTTTTTTCTTTTTGCTCAAAAGCTCCTACTGGTTTATAGGATTCATGAAGCATCATATAAAGCTTTGAAGTGCCCTGGTTATCCACAAAACTGGAAGCTCTTCTCTGAATACTGGGTTCTTGAGAAACATTGGAGGCCTCTTCATGAAGCTGTCTACTTTCTTGAAGATTTTTGTAAAACAAATCGAAACCCATTGTTGTGTTGGCTAAACGTTTGATGATAGATCTCAGCTCACCAACATCACCAATGTCAAACCGGCCATATGAAAATTCCATTCTTACCATTGCGGCATGTAAATCGAGCAAGGAAAGAACCTGTAAAGCCTTCTTTCGCACTTCGCCAATTTTTTTGTACTTCTGAAAATCTTCTGGACTTGAGGTACGTCTAATGTCCTTTAGCAGATTTGCTTCGAGCTGCACAATTCCCTCGATCATCTTTAATACCTTGAGAGCGCCATCATTGTATTTGTAATTGGCAGTAACTGGAAAAATCAGGAAGCCAGAAACTAAAACTAAACCCAATACAACAGATACTGGCTTGAAAACTAGCATTCCAATCAACTTCATGTCATAGAAAGGCAAAAGCGAGTTGTAGGCCATGTTGACAACAATAGAGATGGCTCCAGTTATGAAAGCAATGATGTTGAGTGGACTGAGTCTTTTGATGCTTCCAAACAACATATACGTTAAAACAAAAAAAACAATATAAATGATAGTTGTTTTTGCACGGAGATAATGGCCAGAAAACATAACTTTCGAAAAACATTTTGCCAATGTTTCAGGGTCGTTTTCACAAATTCCTTGCTTGATAAGATCAGCCATGACCTCCATTCTGGTAGGGCAACCACGAATTTTCCATGCAATTGCGTGAGCTATGGAAGCAGAGGCCCAGCCCGTTAAAGTGGCTGTAAGCACTAAAAATACCATCATGGTTCCAGCTATCATAGTGTTACCACCGGGAGCAAGCATGGCAGAGTAAATGAGAAGCAAATAAGCAGCGTTCGCCATCTCAACCTCAGTTTTGTTAACACATATCAATACCACAGCAGCAGATCCCACAATCCAGGTCCGGAAGCAAGTTCGAAATGAATCATAGTCCAGGTGATCCAAAAAATATGAAGGCCGCAATTGGTTCCACGCCAAAGTTGAGAATTTCTCCCTATCACTCATTAGCTCAGCTTGTTCATGCTCCTCCTGCCTCGCTTTTTCTTCCATAGCTCGGTCTGTCGCGACTCGAGAAAGACGTCGAAGATGAGCTTCTCGCTGTTGCTCTTCCTGTTTGTCCTGAGGGTTGCCAGTATAAGCTTCGGGGTCCGGAAAGTGCTCCTCTCCCTGGTCCGCAGTAGCAGTCCGGGACATCGAGGAACCCGGCGACTTCTCCTGGTTCGCAGACTCGTCCGAGTTCCGAACATGTTCTTCTGCAAGAGCCATCACTTACAAAAAAACTGCGATAGAAGAATGCGGTGCAAAAAGAAGGCTGCTAAGCTGTGGTCCAAGAAAGGATGGGGGGAGGGTTTTGTTTATTTTAGGAAAAAGCAAACTTGGCTTTCAAAATAAAGTTTGTAAGGCTAGAGTTGTGCATAAGCTTGCATGAAAACCTGAGCTAGATATTTTTTTGCTAAAATCAAAGGAGAATATCATTATCATTAGGTGTAAAAGTCGAGTATGACCTCAAGTATGAACAATAAATTATAAAATGTTGTTGGTAGCTGCTGAGCACCCTTGCGTCTGGATAAGGTATTCTGCTGCAATAGGGTCCCCATATGCTGCAGCCGTGCTCATCAGATGCCTTATAACGGCCATGCGGACAGGATCGGCTTTGTCCGGGTCATCCCAACTCTGAATATGCTCGGTCAAAGAGGACTCGAATACATCGCTCAGCTTGGAAAAGGGCATCAGACAAAGTGGAGTTGAATCCGGATGGCTCATGAGTAGCAGAGCCAGTTCTCTTTGGCTAGTGAAGTCCCCTTCTCTGGCCGCAAAATACCAAAGCTGGGCACAATCACGAAGAGTGCGATCACCCAATAGTCCAGTAGATTCTGTACTGAGCATTCCTGTGGTGGTTTGAAAAATTGCCTGTGCATAGTCAACAGTAACTAAAATCATCTCTTCTTTGAGACTCAGGGCAGCTAAGCTCACATCCCAGAAAGCTTTGCCCATATCAGTCATGTCCAGCACATGAGGGGGAACAAACGCTGCAATGAATTGCAAATCTCTAAAAAGTGTCTTGGACTTGATTCCATTGGTTTCCAGTACCCTTCGAATTTCCTCGGCTATAGCATCAGTGTTGGGCCCCATTACTCGTGTCCCGGCAAACTGTTGTCCGAGGCTGCTACTACGTTTGGCCTCGACTGTAGCTATAGTTTCACCCAAACAAGTTAAGGACGTAGGAAGGTTGCCAACACTATTGAGGCTGTTTCTACCTGTTCCTAGCTGATTTTCTCTAAAGCGATCTGTTATTGAACCGGTAAAACGATGTCCATATGGGCTATCAGAGCTTGTAGATGATGAAGCCATTGCTGAACGATGCTGTCTAGGAGTAGACTTTACTGATGGCCCATAACCAGAAATAGCCATGGGATTGCTGCTCAGGGAACTCACAACCAGCAATTCCAATTCATGTAAAGTGTTCAATTTTCCAAGAGGTGAAGGGTTGACACTTAGTCTTTGTAGGATCCTTTTGTACGCATCTTCAATGTGGAACTGCCTAGGAGCGGTAATAGGGGTATCAGCTGAGTGCTCATCGGTTGTCCACAAAGACGGTGCCAAAGAAGAAGATGCCACAGCTGGTGTTTCTTCGGAAAAATTTTGTAGCAAAATTTGGTCGGCAGATGAAGCAGAAGACTCCTCACAATCTATCGACCGATGGCCAGATAGATCCTTTACTGGTAATATCGGAATACTTGGCAAGTTCTCTTTAATATTTGACCTCAATGATTCCTTGTATTTGAGAGCTTCTTGCACAAGAGAGTCATTAAGCCATTTGTCTGTTTCACTCCCTTGGTTCCAACAATACATGCCCAAGTCTGTATATATGAAACTGGTCAATCTCATTTGAATATCAAAAATTTGCTTCTCTAGCTCTTGTTTTCTGGCTTCTGTCTCAACAGCTTCTTCCTCTTCTTCATGAAAAGAGTCTCGTAGATCGGCCTCGGACTCGAATTCGTGTACCTCGCTCAAACTCTTGTTTCGACCATGTCTATTCCCTCCTCTGGATGAATCCGACCAGTGAGTACTTTCACTTCCCATATCTTGGCTCATCCCATCCGCCTTCCTGGAACTGAAATCCAATGAGCTGAGCATGTCTAGAATGTTAGGAGACGATTTCTGTGATCTGTGTCCAGGATAGCAGTCTGCTCCTAGCATAGACCCATCAACGCTCTGCCTCCTCAAAGTCTTGATACTCTCTGAGTCAAAATTCTCTGTAGTCAGCTGCATGGAGTATCGTTTATGAGGATTCATACCAACACTATAGGCTGTAGCAACCGAGGAGGAGCTTAATCTTGAGGGACCTTCTAGCTCGATAATCCTCTTCCAAATATCATTCCGATACAAAGAGCTAGAGCTCAGAATGCTGTGGCCACGATTCTTCCTACTGGTTATTGTATCTCCCATGACTCTCTTCACAAGATCGTCTACTTCACAGCAAAACCTCATGATTCTTTCTTCACCAGCACAAAAGTTTTGGATTGCCTGCCCCTCAATCCACTTCTTTGTGGCCTCCGACTCCCTATCTGAAAGTTTGTACTCTCCAGCAAGCTCTTTTGGAGCAAACATGCCCTCTGAGACTGAGCTAACAGTAGCAATAACAGATTGCCGTCGATTGTGTTTTCTTTTCGATCCCCCCGTGAGCCTTCTAAAAGACAATCCACTCAGCCTATTTTCGTCTCCACTACCAGATCCTGCAGATGACTTAATTGAACCACTGCTACTGTTTCTTTCGAGTTTCACCGAGGTTAAAGTAGGACTTGTTGTCTGTGAGGTTGCAATAGGAAATTGGTAAACAGATAATGAGTGTGCTTGAGCCTCTTTTTCCAGCGAAAGATAAGGATAAGCTAAAGAAAGAGCTACTTCTCTTGCACGGTGCCACAAAGGCGTCGTGCGAACATCATTTGAGTACCAAACCTTTGCGCGAAACTCGCTCAGATGCTCCAATATAGTATCGCATTTACGTTTGCAATATTCAATGTCAGCACTAAATGGGATGCTGCTATTCTTGCAGTAGTGCAAGTTCCTGAGGCAAGTTTCTTTAGCAACAGATTTTTCCTGAGAGAGACAGATTATAAGGTAATTGTTCAAAGCGCAACAAACTTGCTCATATTCAAAAACGTCGGCATCAGGGTTTGGTAAGAGCTTATTCAGGCACTGGATAG
Source organism: Zygoascus meyerae (assembly GCA_030561445.1). Classification (NCBI taxonomy): domain Eukaryota; kingdom Fungi; phylum Ascomycota; class Dipodascomycetes; order Dipodascales; family Trichomonascaceae; genus Zygoascus; species Zygoascus meyerae. The sequence continues at coordinate 127,076 of JAKTXC010000019.1, forward strand.
CCGTTGAGTAGTCTTTACTGTCCAAAAATCGTCCACTGGCCATCGACCTTTCCAGAGACTCTTGTAGAAGGTCGATCAGGTATGTAAGAGATGTGGAAAATTCACCGTTGAGAGAGCTGCCCTGAATGAAAGGAAAGGGAGATGCTTCCTGAACTATTTTGTCAAGTGCAAGTTCTACAGCTTTCAGGAGGGCTCTGTTAGACATGGTCAAAATGTTGCCCTTTTCTAGCAGTATGTTTTCAGCTTCCGATTTTTTTTGCGAAGAGGATACGTTAGGTAGAAAAACATTGCTGTCCACAAGATTGTCTAGAAATACAGGTGTGAAGAAGTTGCTCTCATCTAGGCGAAATACTTGCCATTTTTCATTAAACGGACCAGGAAGTTTGAATAAATATGACTTGTTTGGTCTCAAAGCGTGAATATAATTCATCTGTTCCCTTTGCTGGATATAAGGGAAACGAGTGGCCAGCTCATCAATTGCAGGTTCGATGTCGCTTTTGATTTCTTCCGACTTTATTCCAATATCTGTTGGAGCCAAAGGAGCTATAGGAACTGAAGAAATGTCCGTTACATCGATTTCCAGAGATTCTGATTGACAGACTCCTCCAATGTACATTGCTTTATCGGAGAAACCTGTCATATTTGCATTGGGCATTTCAGCAAGACCACTAGATGGAATAGCAGAGGGACTGACATAGCTAATAGAGGAAAATGATTCACCTTGATTAGGTGAGTAGCCTGATCCTGAAAACTTGGGTTGCACGGGGATATTCATCACTGCTGAAGTAGAAGAGGCATATGAATTGAGTGAAGTGAGAATTGGTGCATTTCTTGAAGGCTGATCAATATTTCTTGGGCCACCAGAAGAGGGTCTTCTAGCCGGTGGGAACAATGCTTTGAATAGGCAGTAAACGTCAGAAGGCGAGAGTACAACATGCGAAGTGGTCAGCAATGATTCGGCTCCCCTCAAAGAAGACGCTGTTGCAAAGACAGGAGACCGTGACAAAAGGTCTAGCAAGCCATTCAAATGTGCCTTGGCATTTGTTATTCCTGTTCGTTGACGACTTTGATCGTAGTAGTAAGCCGCAGAGACTATAAGCTTATACAATTTGTCGAAAACAGGTGCAAGGATCTTTTGTCGATGATTCTCTGTCAAATAGAAATCCTTGAGTATTCCGATTTGCTCTGGGCTCGTGATCATTCGTTGAAGATATCTGTTGAACAAATACTTCACGATAATGAACAACATAACAGACTCTCTTGCGGATTCATGTAGTTTAGAAATAGTCAATCTAACAAAGTTGAGAAAAGGGCGAGGAATCGACTCTACGGACGAGCTATCCAGATATTCAAACAGAAGATTTACCGACTTCTCCAGAAAAAAAGACATTTTTTCTTCCAGGCACTCATCCACAGAAGAGGCAAGAGAAATAGATGCTGATTTCAAAGTCGGACTACTCTTAGGCCGTCTGCTGCTGGTGGGTATTGGAATTGCCGTGACCATATTTGCGGTTTCCGCGCTAGTTGTTGTAGTTGAGGTTCCATCTTGGGGTATAGGAGATGACGAAGACTGAGAAGTTTGTGCAGTAGAAGACTTGGCATTATTAAGTGTAAGAAAAGCTCCGTCCTGCAAAATTGTTATGAGCACTAGTTCCAATGCCGATGCAGATGGTGTACCGGAATGGTCCATGAATTTATCAAAGATGGCAAAGCATAATCTCTCGCCGCGTTTCGACTCAAGTAACTTTGCACATATAGTGGAAAAATAATCTTCCTTTTGTGATAATGAAGTATTGTTCGGGAATATCCCGTTAAATAAGACGTCAATTGGTTTGGCTCGTCCCAAACCAGCGAGACCCTCATAGAGATCTTGATTTCGAGGGCCAGTAAGAAAAAGGTCCAGATCTGTAGTACTCAAAGAAAGCAGAGTAGAGCTAACAAATACCGGATCCCTAGTTAAAGTCAAAAAATCACAAATGCGGTTCAGAGTTTTGGCTTTTAAATGCGAGCCGAACGGGGCACCAGAGTATCTACCAGTGTCTTTCAATACTGCCGTTGATAATTCCATGGCTTGATAATATAATGATGCAAATTTTTGAGGTTCGAAGCGAGAAATAGTAACCAAATTTTTGAAAAATTGGTCCAGAGAAGTGAAAAGACGGTAGACGACTTGGCTGTGAACGACACTTTCTAGGAGCTTAGCCGACGCGGCAGACACAGCATTGCGAGTATTCTTGAATTCCAGATCAGATTGAACCAAAGAGTTTATTGTCAGGGAGTGCTCTAATACAGGTCTCTTCAATGAATCTGATATCCTGGAGGTGTCAAAACTTGCAGGGATGTCGTCATGTCTGGTTCCCTCACCATCGGGTGTTATGCTATGTAACGAACTGAACGAAGACGCTGAAGATGAAAGCTGACTGGAAGAATGATTGGCAGGCTCATCACATCTCAGCTCTCTAGGGATATCTGGAAACTTGAAAGTCGAAATCTAAAGAGACTAGTTAGTATTCATGGGGTGCCTAAGTTTCACACAATGGAGTCATCAGAGCTTCAAACCTACCATATTCGACTGGTACGTGCAACACCAGGATATTTGTCAACTTTTTTTGTGCAAGAATCAGAGAGGAACTTGAAAAAATATATAATCTGACTTTCAACAAAGCCTGCCCAATCTGTCTTACAACCGTAAGCTATGTTTCAGTATGAAATTAACCCTTTTTCGTGGGTAAAGGGGGGGGTTATAGAAAATGGGATGTAAACAGTGCTGCGGGAAACGTGCTGGTGGGACTTAGGGGGCGGGAGACCGCCTGAAAATTCAGGAATATTATACCTGATACAAAAGACAAAGAATAATGGGTTACCAAGCTATCTTCTCTTTGCTGGGCAAATATTTTTGTTTTTAATATTCAAAGTCGTATGAGAATTTCAAGAATCATAGATACTATGTTTAGATCTACTGCACGGCTGTGGTATGCACAGCCGGGCCATGCCCCTATCGGGCAAGATAGATATCCCCTCAGTACACTTGAGCACGACATCCCTAGACATAGGTTTACTGAAAAATTCTATCCCTTCATCACCAACAACGAAGACCATGGCTCCAGTTGCACGACCCGAGAATGTCCTCAAGGTATGTATGGAAATGTCAGATAAACATATTTGAAGTATGACGACGTCGGATAAATTATTAACCTGCCAAATAGCGCGCGGAAGAGCTGATTGCAGTCGATCAGGCCCCCGCAGCCTTGGAGCTTCTCTACGCGACAATGTCTTCAAAGAGAACTCGAACTATTTCTCAGACATCATTTGAGCCGATCATTTTGAAGCTTATTGAACTCAGTGTTGAATTGAGAAAGGGAAAGATTGCTAAGGATGGTCTCCATCAGTACAAGAGAATGGTTCAGGCCACCAACATATCGTCAATCGAAGTGGTCGTGGAGAAATTTCTTCAAGTAGCTGAAGAGAAGCTTGCTTCTGCTCAAGAAAAGGCTGACAAAATTACTTTGGATGCGGATGATGATTTGGAAGCTGGTGATTCTCCCGAAGACATTTTGTTGTCCACCGTGTCTTCTGAGCAATCAAAAGACCGAACCGATAGAGAGTTCGTTACTCCTTGGCTTCGATTCTTATGGGAAGCTTACCGATCTATTCTCGAAGTCTTGCGAAATAACTCCAAGTTGGAGACCCTTTACAAGAACGTTGTCGAACGATGTTTTGACTTTTGTCTTAAGTACTCCCGAAAGACCGAATTCCGAAGACTCTGTGACCTTCTGAGATCCCATCTTCAGGCTGCTGCTTATCAAGCTAAGCTTCCTGCTCAGACTCAGCAGCTTAATCCGATCGATCTCGGTGACCCAGAAACTTTGCAGCGATACTTGGACACTCGGTTTGACCAGCTTAATGTAGCTGTCAAGCTGGAGCTTTGGCAAGAGGCTTTCAGATCCGTGGAAGATATCCACACTCTTTTGACTGTTTCTAAGCGACCTGCTAAGCTCTCTTCCATGGCTAACTACTACGAAAACTTGGCTAGGATTTTCCTTGTCAGTGGTAACCTTCTTTTCCATGCTGCTGCTTGGTCACGGTACTACTCATTGGTTCTTCAGGCTCGTTCTGTTCCTGAAAATGAACTGATTAGAATTGCCACTTCTTACATGCTCTCTGTTTTGGCTATTCCTCCTACTGGTCCTATCAACAATGGTGCCATCATCAATGGAAGCAACAGTGTCTCTGATGAGCAGAAAAATAGATACACTCGACTCTCCAGCTTGCTCAATCTCACGAAGATTCCTACTCGAGAATCTTTGCTCAGTAGTGCTTTGAACAAGAATGTCATTGCTCATGTTCGACCTGAGATCAAGGATCTGTATCGAATTCTTGAGGTTGATTTTCACCCTCTCAGCATTAAGAAGAGAATTTCTCCTGTTATTGAGAAAATTGGTGCTGATAGTAATTACAGTGCTTATATTCGAAGTTTGTATCAGGTTATTTTGGCTCGACTTTTCCAGCAGCTCAGTCAGGTATACAAAACTGTCAAGTTGGATTTCGTTGTCAAGCTCGCTTCTTTGCCTGCTCCTTTCAACGCCACTCCTGCTGAAATTGAGAAGTTCATTGTTCGAGGGTGTCAGAATGGTAAGTTCGCCATCAAAATTGACCATGTGGCTTCTTCCATTACTTTCCGAGATGATATTTACGAAAAGATTGTGAGTGGAAACAGCGAGTCTCTCTCGTTGCAGTCCACTCCTTCTGAGATTGTTCAATGCCAGCTCTCTAGCCTTGCTAAGACTCTTTCAAAGACTATTTCCACAGTCGACCCCATATACTTGCAGCAAATCCAGGCCATGCGAAAATTGGCTGTCGAGCGTGCTAAAGGTGGTCTTGCTCAAGAAAATGCAGAAATTTTGGACCGTCAAGGACGAATTGAGAAGCGAATCAAAGATGCTCAGACTGCCCAAGCTCAGAAAGAGGAAAAAGAGGCTGAAGCTCGTGCTGCCAAACTTGCTGCAGATCAGCTTGCTGAACAGCAGCGATTGGCGGATGAGCACAAGAAGCGAGAAGAAGAGCGTCTCATTAAGGAGAGAGAAGCCATCAGCAAGGATGAGAAGAGATTGTTGGCCGAGCAGATCAACAGCAAGGGTATCATTCACATTGACATTGATAACCTTGATGAGGTAGACACTGAGAAGATGCGAAAGATGGAAATTGAGCAGCTCGAGAAAGAGAAGACCGGTCTCAACTACCAGAACCGAATAACTGGCCGAAGAATTGACCACCTTGTCAGAGCTTACCGATTGGAAGAGATTCCCTTCTGGAAGAAGGATGCCGAAGATCAAGATGCTTTGGACAAGAAGCTTTACGAAGCTCGTATCAGTGTGTTGAAGGTTAAGTCTAAGCAGCAGCATGAGGAGGCTCTTGTTTTGCGAGATCGACTTGTGCGGTTGGTTCCTGAGTATAAGACATTCCGAGCTGAAGTTGAAAACAAGAGACGGGATATTTTTGAAGCAAAGCGACAGGAGAATGAGAAACTCTTAGCTATTGAAAAGGAGAAGCGTATCCAAGAGGTGCGAGCCCGACGAGAACGAGAAGCCAAGGAAGCTGCCGAAAGGGAAGAGGCCGAAGCCATCGCTAGAGAAAAGGCTGAGGAAGAAAGAAAGATCCAAGAAGCCAAAGAAAAGGAACGAGCCGAGCAGGAACGAAAGGCCGAGGAAGAGCGAGCTTCACGACCTGCTGCTTATGTACCTGGCATGCTCAGACGAAGTGCTGTTCAGCAATCCAAACCTGCATCATCTGCATCTGCACCTACCCCTATTCCCAGAACTCAGGCTCCACCATCAACAGCTACTCGAAACGATCCGTTTGGAGGTGCAAGACCAAGAACTGAGCCCTCTAGAGCCCCAGCTTCTTCGCAAGAAGCTACGCCTTCAGCTGCTCCTAAGAAATCAGCTTACGTTCCACCCAGTCGAAGAAGATGAATGGAGTTCTGCTTATAGGATAATCCAAGTTTGAAAAATAAAATTAAGTGTTTGTACATTTTGTGAAAGTATGTCATTATTTCCAGCCTTTGATTCATCCTGGTAGGTAAATATATTTTAGATCCGTCTACCTTTATCCGATTTGGCTTTGCAGCCGTGCGTGGCTTACGCATCAAGGGGATAGCAGAATATGTACGTTAACACGTCACGTAAGATACGTAGCTATAAACCATCAGCAAAATAGAGTGAATATGACATTTTTCGACGATATCAAGAAGGATTTCAAGGACGTCAAGGTGGCCGACGAGAAAATCAACACCAGTGATTTCCTCGAGGCATCTGAGGGCCTCGTCCATTTGTTTGGTTAGTATAGAACATACCAGCTGCGACGTTTAATTAATGATAAATTAGCAACTAATCGAAACAGATCTATTTGGAAACGCAGCTTTTTCTGTAGTTCAGAATGATATGAAGGGAAATATCGAGAAGATCAGAAAGAGACAGTTGGCTGATCCCGCTAAGGGTGAAACTTTGCAGGACATTGTCCTCAGCGAAGTCACCGAGAAGAAAAAGGATGCTACTCAAGGACTGTTATGGCTCACTCGAGGCCTCGAGTTTACTGCAGTGGCCATGCGAAATACATTGAATAATCCCAACGAAGAACTGAGTAAGTCTTTCACCGACAGTTACGCTGTGACTCTCTCCAAGTATCACGGTATGCTTGTGAGACCAGTTTTCAAGCTGGCCATGAAGGCTTGTCCTTATCGAAAGGATCTCTTTGAGAAGCTTGGAAGTCCTTTGGAAAAGGTGATTGAGCAGCTTAAGGAATGGTTGGGTGCATTGGAGAAACTGGTTAAGATCATTCAGACCTTTTTGACTTCTGGTAACTATGCCAAAGGTTTGTAAATCTTTAAAATAAGTGACATAATGAAACACCTTTAAATATGACAGATGCAGATATCTTTTGTATTTTTTGTAGACAATTGTAGAGTTTGACCAAGGTTGACAAGGCGTGATCTCATCTCACTGGTTCCACCACCTATATCTTCTACACACATCACCTAGTATAGCATTTTATTCACAAGCAACAATGCCTGCTAAGTACGACCCTAACGATGCGAAAATGTATCCGAACCCGTCATTTGGTCTATCGATATGGGGGCCTTTAGTGCCAGCCAGTGACTGCAAAAAATGTATTTATTCATTATGTGGTCTTCAGATTACTGGAGGACTGTATTTGTTCTGGAAGCCAGGGAGAGGTCCTGCAGCCCCCGGGTCCACGAGGATATGGCCAAGAAGATTGTTGAGAACTGGATCAATTCTTGGCGGAATTTATCTGATGGGTCTTGCCGGATTGGAGTTGGTTCGTTTACAGTTGAGAAAGGATCCTTGGGCCGAAGATGCTAAAATAGCTCGGATGAGAGCCGTCAAAGCAGGAAAGACGCCAAATTTCTGGCTGGGTCCTACAGGATATCAAGCAATAGATTATGCAGAATGGAGAAGACGAGTTGAGGCTGATTTGAAGCGAGCAGAAATCGTGGGGTCTCGAGTTGAAGCTACAAAAAATGTCTATAGTGAGCTCAGAGAGAAGAATCGGGAGACTGCCAAACAAATCTTGGACGAACTGAAGAAAGAAAACGAGCCAAAATTTAAGTCTGGAGTCACAGAGCATTTAACGCCTGATCCAGAGTGGGACATTCTTGAGCCTTGGGAAAGACTCTCGGAAGAAACGGATATCGTTGTTCGGTTGGTTATTCATAGTAGAGTAGATGCTGATCTAAAGACCGGGCAAGAACCCGAGTTTTCCAGCAGCCCTAAGCAGCTCAAGGCCGCATGAAATATCTGGGCTTGATTTCTTATTAAACAGCTTGTATATATTATAGACGTGCTAATTAAAAGGCTAATGCATTGAATTTCAGTCAGTTTCCTGGTCGGATCAATTCATTCTAGTGCAAATCTCTAGATTTTCTGGTGATGTCAAACTAACCCATCTATCTGCAACGTCAAGATGCTTCGGTCTCTACTGCTCATAGCCATCGTGGCCTTGACATTAGTATCGGCAGTATTTGTCGATGAAGCATTCAATGTTGACTGGGCCTTTGAGAATCTTGGTCGTATAAACAGTGTTGAATATGATGATGATGTTTTGGTGGTATCTTCCTACTCGTTCACCACCGGTCTCAATGCCTCTACAGGAGACTCGATCTGGAGGAGACCGGTACGGTCTGAAGCTGCGTATCTGGTGAAATCTAAGGGAATTCAAGCTGTTTCTTTTGTAGTTGCTGATGGCAACTATGTCACTAGTTATGACAAGCTTGGTAGTCTTGAATGGGAGGCATACTTGGAATCGAAAGCTGTTGCCATTCAAACTCTTGAGGATTCGGTTCTGGTTTCCAGAGAAGATGGCTTTGTTACTAAAATCAACTCTTTGTTTGGAACTATCGGTTGGACTCGTGAATTGCCCTCAGGTGTGCTTGTTGGAACCAGTAGTTCGGGCTTTGTATTGAATGACGGTGGTTTCCTCAAGGATACTCGCTTTGATACCTCCGGTATACCTAGTAAAAAGGACATTGGTGCCTTTAATTATATTGGGCTTTTGGGCGACTCAATTGTGTATTCTGATGAGTCAGGTGCCGTGTATACCAGTGCTGATGGTAAGACTACTCTGAATGCGCCTGTAAATATTGATCTAGGCCGACAGCTTCTAATTGAAACTGCGGAAGATCCACAAGATACATTACTATGGAGAATTGGTGAGGGTCTTGTTGAAGACCAGTCGCACGAATACGATGTAGTTACTTTCACTGCTGGAGACTCTGGTCACTTGTTGGTTGTCAGTGACACAAAAGTCAAGCTGCTTTCTGAAAACGGACTTGAATGGGCTCGTACTATTGTTTCTGCCAAGAATGTTTTTTTGTTGGATGTTGAAGAGAAAGAGGTTGAAGCAGAACTTCTGTACGAAGAAAATGCCGGTGTCGTTCAAGGCTTTCTCGATAGAGTCCGGCGACATTTATCAAAAACAGGCACATTTGAGAAGAAGTTTCCCAGCTCATTTACCAGCGATACTGAGCGTTTTTTTTCAAAGGTCATTGTTTTCGTAACTGACAATGATGAGCTGTTTGCTACTGATGTCAAAGGTGCAGAGTTGTGGCATGTAAAGTCTCTCAAAGGTCCTTTCACTATGTCTAATAATCTCATTTATAGCGAAGATGGTTTTTCTATTGATGCTGAGGGAAACACCCAAGCGGCCTTCAAAACTCAGGTTGTTGAATACGGTGTGGATCATGATGATGAGAAGGTTTTCGGCCTAGCTGGATATGAAACTTGGACTTACAGTATCGAAGGATTCAAAGTTGAGGCTCTAGCTGTTAGAGATCCTGCTGATATTTCTGCATCGATTGGTGTGATTCTGCCTGATCGTCGAGTTCTTTATAAGTACCTCCATTCAGGATCGGTAGCAGCTGTGTTGACAAATGACGAAGGTGTCGCTCGAGTGGTCATCCTAGACAAATTCACTGGTAGAGTCCTCCATGAGAAGGAGCATCAAAACATCCACTCCGGTACAGTTGAACTCGTATTCGGTGAATATTGGATTGTTTATTCTTTTGAAACTGCTATTGGTCCTCAATTGGTTGTGTGGGATCTTTTTGAAAGTTTGACACCTAACGAGCGAACGTTCACCACAGAGAATTACACGTCTTTCGAGGAATTTCCTCTGCCCGAAGTAATGTCACAAGCATTTTTGACTCAACATCCAATCACGGCACTAGGAGTTTCTCAGACTCGATTTGGAATAACTTCTAGAGACGTCATCGTTGCCTTTTCCAACGGCGAGATTGTTTCTGTGCCCAAAGCCATTCTAGACACCAGGACACGCAGCTCAGCAGACAACGTTTTATTGATAGATCCAAACTACGTGATTACCCACGAGCGACAGATCTATGTAGAGAAAATCAAATCAGCAGGAACCTTGTTGGAATCGACTTCTTTGATTGTTGGTTATGGAAACGATGTTTTTGTGACAAGATCAACACCATCCCAGCCATTCGACAGACTTACAAAGAGTTTCAGCAAAACATCGCTGATTAACACAGTCATAGTACTCATTGGCGGTGTTTTGGCTCTGAGGCCTGCTGTACAGCAGAGAGCATTGACAGCAGGTTGGAGCTAGAGGTGGAAGATGAGCAGAAACAAAATTTGGAATAGGAGTTGGAGTAAAATGATCAGGAACCGCTGAACCTGCTAAATTCTTATGTGATGTTACGGTCTTGTGACATATGGCAAATAATTTAACTACAAAATAAAATCAGGTTGGTCTGTTTGAAATAGCTCGTCAGCCTCGAAGCGAAGCCGAGCCTAATTTGGAAGAAGCAAGAAGCATACTAGCCGCACTGGTAAATTGCCAAAGAACACCTCACGCACTAAGCATCTAACCAACAACTTTGATATATTGTCAACATGAAGGTGATTAGTTATTTGATTTCGCTCATTTCTATCGTTTCGTACGTCATTGCTGCTGAGAAGCTTAAGATTGGTGTGCTCAATAAAGTCGAAGACTGCACCCAGAAAGCCCGAGCTGGTGATTATGTCAGTGTTCACTACACAGGAATGCTAGAAGATGGAACTGTGTTTGATTCGAGCGTTGAAAGAGGTCAACCTATTGAGTTTCCCCTTGGAGTAGGGCGAGTCATCAAGGGATGGGACCAAGGAATCTTGGGCATGTGTGTTGGTGAGAAGCGAAAGCTCACCATTCCTCCATCATTAGGCTATGGTGAATCTGGGGCTGGGCCCATCCCTCCTGGAGCCACCTTGATTTTCACTACAGAGTTGGTTGCCATTGAATCTCCTCAACATGGCGATTTGTAAAGAAATACTGAAAAGTCAAATCGATGTAAACCATTTCATAGAAAATAGCAGTCTTTTACTGTATGCTACAGGTTCTGCTGCTTCTGCTGGTAATGATGTAGTGGTTTTTGACAGCAGTTTCAATCCTCCGACTGTCGCTCATGAACACATGGCGCAATTGGCCAGGAAGTATGGTAAAAATTTATGCCTTATGCTCAGTGTTTTGAATGCTGATAAGCCTGTTGATACCCCTTCGAACCTGCAGCATCGTGTTAATATGATGAAGTTGATGACTGGGTGTGAGGACGTTGATATTGCTCTTGCTAAGGCACCTCGCTTTATTGATAAGCTGCAATTCTTGTTGCAATATGGCAAGAAAGTGACATTCATTATGGGGGCCGATACTTTGATTCGAGTCATAGATCCCAAATATTATCAAGATCCTTCTGGCTCTTTGACGTGGTTTTTCAGCAATTGTTATGTCATCTGTATGTCGAGATCCGGTGAGAAGGGGCCCGTTGTTGACTCTGCATATAATGCGAAGATTGATTACATTGAAATGGATGTCCCCGTATCATCTACTCTCGCTAGGAAGGACATTTCATCTCATGGCTTTACAGAATTTGTCAATCCGGAAATCATGGCATATATACAAAAAAACCGGCTTTATACGGGCCAATGAAGTTTGATCTTCAAATTATAGTTGAAGGACGTTTTATAAGATCGATTGTGCATTGAATGTTTTACTGAATTGATATCTCATGATATTTGATTAGTTCATACCATGCTAAATACTTTTTCGAAAAAATCATCATAACTGCTGTACCTTGAGACATCCATGGAATTGACGACATATTCATCCATGATAGAGCTTGGTGGCTTATCTGCGGGTCTATGTTCGTCCAAGTTGTTCATCTCGACGGGGCCTCCCAAGTTTGCATTAGTAGAAAGGCGGTTGACAGGCGCATTCCCCATGGTTGTCTGTGGCTGCATGGAAACACCATGGTTTGCGTGAAGCTGATTTGATTCCACTTTGATGTTGGAGGAATTGACATTATCAAGCTTGATATTATTAGATGTCTCAATGACGTTTTTGATTATATTGGCGATAGAATGAGTAATGTCTCGTGGTTTGACACCAAGGTGCGAGATATACCAATATACTTTTGTCATTAGTATCAAAGTTCCTTGATGATCCGGAATATTTGTCTTGCACAATATAATGCAGGCATATATGAGAATGCACAGTGGGTAATTTGGCATTGCTTCAATAGAGCCCGCCGCTAGCTCCAGAAACAAAGCTATCACTGATTTACAGCTTTCTGCAACAAAAGCTGCTTGCTCTGCAGTTATTTCTGCCTCTGGTCGATGAGTAGCAATCACCAGAGCATAATAGTATGAGATGGCCAAAGACTTGGCCTTATCGCTAGGGAATAAAGGTAGAGCGCTCTCATACCAATCTTTGATGAATGATAAGATATTCTTGTCCATAGGTATTTGAGTCAATTTAGTAAGGAGCTTGATTTCCGTCACTGTTATGGCATCATTTTGATTCGCACCTTCTAAAAGAACAATTTTTGAGCATTGTGCAAGATAATCACTGGGTATGACTACTTGTCGACAAGAAGCTCCTGCATATTGGAGGTGACACTGGCATAGACTGTTCCAGAGCCTAAATAAATACAAGTCATGTTCAGTAGTATGTTTGAGCGGGCTTTCAGTTCTGGAGACAATATCTGCAAAACGCACTGACAGAATGTAAAGTTTGATTGCATAGCCAGTCAAAAGCCAGCTATCAAAGATTGGTTGTAACGGTTTTCGAGCAACATTGAAATGTGCCATATACATCATTGCCTCGATGTCATCATGCCTCAAGGGACTGGTCATCAAACCAATGGCCAAAAGATTTCTGACGAGAGGAAAAAGCTGTCGCTGCAGATCATCATGAGTAGATTCCATATCTAGACGCATTCCTTGAAGTGTCATAACACCAAGTAACAGAGGAGAACAATTGGCTACAGAATGCCTTATCACGTATCCCGCACATTTTTGGATGAAAATCGCCGACATTTTGTGGCAGTACTGAGGTCTCTGCTTGATCCATTGAACAAGCTCAGAAGAACCTTCCTGCATAGGCTCATAACGTTCATTCCGGCTGAAAATCTTGTAATCAATGTTTCGAATAACAGTCATCGGAGCCAATTCATTTCGGACGTCAAGCCCTCCTTGTCTTAAAGCGTCCAAACTAGTGGGACGACTACCGTTGTCTCCAATGTCTCTCGAATCCGAGGAGGACTGACTATGGCGTCGATCCTCGGATTCAACATGACTCTTGGACATGAACATATCCTTCATTTCTTGGATATTTTCTTCGATGGACTTGAGTCTTTTCTCAAACACCACGCCTTCATGATCCTCGTCGGGTTCCTCCTCACCTCTCACGGCCGTCAAGCTGCATGGAAGCCGCAGCATGTGGCATCTATGACATTTCTTATGAAGGATATCGTAATCACAGCGTGTTTTGAGACGGCGGCATGTCAAGCACGAAAGTGATCTTCTAGATCGCTTCTTGTCCATCTTGGGCGAGATAACACGCTATGATATTGAATAAGACAGAGAGCGGCAAGCTTCCGGGGAGCAGTTGGGTGCCGTGTAATGATGCAGCTGCTGACTTAGTAGTGCCTTCCTCACTTCTACAATAATTGTGTCTGATGGCTATTAGTCAAATCTCAGTTGTTGGTTAGTGGTTACCCACAATGCCGACGGTGTACACTGAGTGATAAATAAGCACGGGTGGGAGCACAAGCGGAAGTGGTTGAGCCCTGGATGCATCCAAACACAATGATAAGACGTCGGGGGAAAAGATGGGAGGTTGAAAGAAGGGAGGAAGGACTGGGGGCCACGCAACTAATAGCCAAGCAAAGAAGGAGAGGAAAAATGACCTTGGAGGCATGCATTTGCCAGTCGACCTGACTTTACTAGACTGTACGGCACCAGCTGGCAATGGTGCGGGTATGGGAAGCTAACAGGCACGGCAACGGACACAGGGCCAAGGGGCCGCTGGTCGAGAGATGTCTAGCAATATGCAGTGATTATGAATTGGGTGGGAACTTGAGCTCTGAAGGGAAAGGGAGGAAAGTGTGTGCCGTTTGTTGAAGATAAGCTGCATAAACATGACTAGCGATGATGAGTCGACCGAGCCGATGACCATTGATAAGTGGGATGACTATAGATAAAGTCACCAATGGTTTCAAAAATACATTATTGATAAGAGAAGCAACGGTCTGGTTTCATTTTTCTGCAGTCAATCTTGTTTGATTGATTCAACTCCTGAGCAATTGCCAACTTTGGGCTTGCCCTGCTGCAAAATGCCGACTACCGAGGCCCCGATCAAAATACAATTGGATTGGTTTGCCAGCTTTCGATTACCTGGGAATAATCAGATCATATTCTGCCACTGGCAACAAAAGTCTAAACAGATGCGGTGTTTGCCCGAACTTCTTAGTTTAACAATTGGTCCTCCGCTAACGGCCCATTGCCTAATCTGCACATTCAAGATGAGAAATCAAGATAACCACACCTGAATAAGGTTCTTTAACCCACTGCAGCAGCCTCAGTTGACAGTGTGTCTACTGGGTAAGAGCACTTGTTGAATTAATCTGTATCTATTATATCTGATAAAAAATCGCCAATCCCACGTTCTTCTATTGTGCTCGGACCATTAACTGGATGAACACTGAGGTAGTCTTATCTAATGATTAGCTATCTCCAATTATCACTCAGACGAGTTGATAGAAGCCCTTCACTCATTTCTACGGGCGGAGAAATCCTCAACATTTCAAGCAAACAATCGGCTGAATATGATCTTAATAGTTCCCAAACTATAGTTTGATCGGGTGTATGCTAAAAGAAACCAAACGTATAATTTGAAGTGAGCATATTAATATTTCAAGGAGTCTCGTGTGAGACTTTCAAGTTAGGTTGATGAGGGTTAAAGTTATGTAGAAAGGTTTGTTGGTAGAGTTGCAGCCTTCAGCATGCTTGACGGCCTTAATCTAGCAACTCCGCACGAGTTCTTATCAGAACATGATAATTATATGAACATGGAGGGAATACATCGACAGCACAATAAACATCTTAACTCAATTCAATTTGATCAAAAAAACACTACAATTAATAAAAAAACTATATATTATTGACGCCTTCAGCAATAATCCTGCGGTGCTCGTATTAATTTGATCCCTACTCACCTCAACTCGTCAAAAAAAAAGATGAGAAGTGAGAAGAAATGAGCAAGTACTGTAATGTACAATACGTGAATTATGCTTCTTCAACTTTTAAATCCCCGCCAAAAAACGAAGAATATCTGAGGTGAGGCCATTTTGTTGTAGGGTTCAGGGTCAACAGGCATAGTCTACTGATGATGCGAGTTGCTTAAACAAATTGCAACAAAAAGGCACCGACGGCACCAACCAAGGAGAATCCTTCAACAACGGGGAGACCAGCAGCACCGTTCTTCTTGGAAGAGCTGGAAGAAGATCCAGTAGAATCGGCAGAAGTAGAAGCAGCAGCAGAGCCGAAAACGTGGCCGGAAGCAGTGCTGGTGATAGCAACAGAAGTAGAAGAAGACTTAGCCTTGCAGACATAAGAGTCACCCTGAATGTCTCCGTCAGAGTGAGCAGAGTTCCAAGAAGAGCAGTTGAACTTATCAGAAGAAGACTCAATGTCAACACCACCCTTAACCAAATTCAAAGAAGGCAAGCTAGCAGAGCTGAAGTTACCAATGATCTCAATGGCACCACCAACAGAGTTGACCTTGGGGAAACCCAAAATGGAGCTCAACTGAGTGTTGTTAGCAATCTGGAAACCACCACCAACAGTCTTGAGAAGAGGGAAACTGGCATTGGTAAGCTTGCTGTTAGAAACAATGGCCAAAGATCCACCAATCTCAGTCAACTGAGGAAGAGCAAGGCCCTGAATGGTGTTGTTAATGAATCCAAGAGATGCGTTGACCTTGGTCAAGTTCTGCAAAGAAATGGACTGAACATCCTGGAAGGTGATGTTGTTAGCCCATTCCAAAGAGTCAAAAGTAGCCTGGACAGACTGGGAGTTGAAAGAGATATCCAAGGAGTTGGTAACCTGGGTCAAAGCAACAGAAACATCGCTCAAGTATCTGTTGTTGTTAATGTTGAAGGTAGCACACTTGCCAATGTTAATACCGTCCAATGAGTTAAGACCAGTATCAGAGATGACGACGCTGTCAGCCTCAGTGACACCAGTGCCAAAAGTCAAACCGGAGATGGCAGGCAAAGTGACCCAGTTGATGGATCCAACACTGCTCAACTCGGGGAAGTTCAAAGTAGAGAGAACGGTAGCAACGTTGATAGTGAAAGCACCGTCAATGGTCTGCAATGAAGGAGCGGCAAAAGCATTGAGAGAAGTGACATTGTTCAAGGTAAGGTCACCATTGAGCTCCTTGACACCGTTAAGAGTGGCATCACCAGAAAATCCAGTAACGGTGATATCACCTTTGTAAGTGGAGCATCCTGAAATGCCGTCCAAGTCACTCTGACTGGTGACATTCAAACCTCCAGAGCATGAATTGCTGGCGGCAGCTAGAAATGAGTTAGTATACAAATAAAGCCAGAAAATACACAGATCCAAAGGTTCCACTCCCAATCCTTCAACATTAATCTGCAGGTGCCGTCAATTTCAATGTCGCATCTTTCTATGTATCGTTACCACCACTCTTCTGTTTCAATCAAGTAATAAAAAGCCTTCAACCCGTGGGTTAGGTGGTGTACCGTGTGCCATTTGTTATGGTGTAAACAATAACAATGTCTCAATCTCTTCTGATCCATTCTGCCCCTTAGAGAAAGCGACTTCAGAAGATGACCACAAACTCGGAAAATTGCCTGTAATTTCTTGATGGAACAAATCATTTTTCTTTGTGCATTGCAATGAGATCCACCGTGGAAATCCATATTGCCTATACACTTTGTGGTTCCTGTCGCGAAAAGGGGGGCAGTGCGGTGAAGTCCCAACGACAATCATGCAAAGCCGGCCACCGATTCAAAACAACACTCACACAAAAGCAAATGAGACGTAAGAGAAAAGTAGCAAAAGATATTCAGGGAAACCAGTTCCAAGCCAAATTTTTAGCAAGGAGATAACCAAGTGGTTCGGGCCTTGTGTTTGCGCCTAGAACTGAAATTACTCTGTCGGATCTACAGTGACAGGATTACGTCTTACCTGACGATATCGGCCCTCCCCTATTTTACCCAGTTGGCACATCCTTGGAAGTAACGTGTGTCGTTTCCAAATATAGCGCAAATGCCACAGTGCGGTGCACCCCGACGCCGCAGCCCACAAACCTATTCGAGAATAGTCTCAGGAAAACCGAGGGGACTCGAGGAACCAAAAACCAGAAACCACCAGAAAAGAGTTGGGGGCAACCAGTTTAGCCTAGGCTATGAAGAGGGGAAGAGAATAAACAAAAGTCGAATGAATATGAGGGAAAGTGAAATCAGAGAAACGAAACGGCAGAAGACCAGAAACGCGTGATACACGCTGCAGTATTTCGTGTCTGTTGACAAGGAGTTGTGGTGTCTAGTTTCACCAAACAACGCTCGGAAAAGGAATGACAACTATGGTTATGGTAGGATACTTACAAGCAACAGCAGCGCTGAGAGCAGAAAGCAAAGCGATAGAAAACTGCATGATACAATAAGACGGTCAGAAGAATAAGATC
This sequence comes from Zygoascus meyerae, assembly GCA_030561445.1. NCBI lineage: Eukaryota > Fungi > Ascomycota > Dipodascomycetes > Dipodascales > Trichomonascaceae > Zygoascus > Zygoascus meyerae. Next base: position 144,644 of record JAKTXC010000019.1, read on the forward strand.
TAAGCGATTGGATGGTAGCAGCAAGAGTTGGGCTTGGATAAATCAAGGATTTGCACGACTCAAAGCACTTCACTGGTCAAATGAAAGGTTGGTGAAGAAAGAGAAAACAAGAAAAAGGAGACCAGAGGCTTTTTCTGTAGTTTTGTACGATTCCGAAAATTAAAAAAATGCGTAACCCTAGAAAAATAAATTCCACCGAATCCCAACCAGCACAAATGCAAAATCGGGGGGACTATTCGCTTACCTAATGTTTACTTATTTCCAAGAAAAAATTCCTGACTATGGTGAAGGAGGGAATTTCTGGGGGTGCCAATAGTAGTACAGTGCAGGAGCGGACAAACTGCTGTTGACAGATTACTGAAAGCAGGGAACGAGAGGTTTACAGTATGCTGCTTCCGGACAAATTCTAAAGCAAGTCAGCGCAACTATTCTTTATTGATCTATTTCTAACTTCAGCAGTAGCGGCAATGGTGGTGGTGACAGACATGTTTGCTTACAGGTTTGACAAGCAACTAGGCTAGTTTGGATCGCCTGTGATCTCGTCTTGTCTGAAAAACCTCGCACATGCCAAACTTCCAAATATTACTGCGTGAGCCTCGTACAGACACAAGTGAGCCAAATACCCGAAAAGTGCATCTAAAGCATTAAGCCCCCCATTCATCATGTAGCAACGGTGCCGCACAACATCTAATAATTGGGAGGGAGAATGAACAAACAACAGCAATGGGCCAATAGGAGACTCAACAGAGAAAAGCTTATTATTGGTTCTGTTTGCATGTGCTAAAGTGTTGGCATTGTTTAAAACTCAAAACGAGATGTAGCCAATAATCTGCTTCGCCCGTGTGCGTCTTAAGGCTGTGCCAAAAAAACGCATGTCTCACTTACAACATAAGCCGGCAGCGAAATCGTCCGAGAACCCATCAATGACCAGGCTTTGTTCTTGTACAAGATTGTAGATGCGACGCATAGCCTGGCGCACCTTTTCCCTTTGTGAAGCTTTGCGTGGCCTTGCCTCAAGAATCCGGCCTGTTAGGGAGGCCCAAAATGGTGCCTGCATGTTTCGTCCATTCTTTCCACCACAGTTTTGTCGGTGATCCGCCTCGTGAGGAAGATTCACACCACCATTTGAGCAGGAAGCCCCCTGAGACATAACTGTACTGATTGCAGCATTAGGTGGAGCAGGCAAAAATCCTTGGAGATTTTTAGAAGCCCTTCCATACTGAGGATGAGGACTAAATCTACTCTGCTCACTGTTAGAACTACAAGGGCTCCCTAGACTGTTTTGGGTCTGCATGATACGTGCATGGGTCGAAAATGTACGGCCATCACTGCTAAAGCAGCCGATCCTACGATCCTGATTCTCAGTGTTGGTGCTTCGCATCATCTCGTAATCGAACATTTCAACATCGGAGCGCGAATTTCTGCCTGCTGCTGAGGATAAGCCCGGAGATCCGACTCTTCGCTTACCATAGTTTTTTGGACTGTGTACATGTCTGATTCTGGGTGAATCAATTAAGACATCAACCGGAGTAGGCGGCGATGCTGATGGTGAGGCTGACGTACTCAATTGCGATGATGTTGGAGCGCTCGAACCACCAGCACCAGTTGGACCATCTTGGGCGGCAGCGGTGGCTACCTCGGTGCTTACCTGAAGGTTCTGGGCTCGTCTCCTCTTCTTTGAGGCCGCGATCAAATTCCGCAAATGATGCTTTGGTAGCATCCGCCCGATCACTGGCATGTATCCAATTTTCTCAGCCAATTTGCAAATATCGTCCGCATTTGGCCGCATTGCTTTGTCTTTTACTAGGCATGCATTTGCAATGCTGTTCAAGGCTGAGCTATGGTTCCGTTGTGCAAGATAATCCGTTGGAGGTTTACATTTTGCAATGAGCATGATGGCTTCACCAAGCTGGGATTTATGATGTGGTGGGGCTCCACAGGCTAGCTCAATGATAGTTATTCCAGCCGACCAAATATCAGATTGAACGCCATAAGGCTCTCCTCTGAGAATTTCTGGTGACATATGCCATGGGGTGCCTACTTGAGTATTCTTTTGTTGAATGGTGCAGGTGAGTTGAGCCGAGACTCCGAAATCGCCCAATTTGACTCCTCCTCGACTTGTAATCAAGACATTAGCGGCTTTGACATCTCGGTGAATCATTTTATTCCTGTGTAGATATTGCAGTCCTTTGAGAAACTCTTGGGTGATATAAGTCACAATGTCTTCATCGAGACCGTGTTCTTTTTGATGCTTGCCGCTAACATATCTGATAAGATCCTCACAGGATCCTCCCCCACAATATTCCATCACAATCCAAAGACTGTCTGGGGTAATATAGCTAGTTATCAGACGAGTGATATTCTCGTGAGAAATCTGTTTCAATATGTCGATCTCTACCTTGAGATCCTCAAAATCTTCTTCATTTTCACTCAATTCAATCTGTTTCATGGCCACTACTCGATTACCATGATTGGCAATGCCTCGATAGACTTTTCCAAAGCTTCCAACTCCTAGCAGCTCCTGGGGAATATACTTCATTTGCTAGGTGATTTTTAGTAAATTTTTTCTTCAAATCATCTTGGTTCGAGGAGGTGTTTACTTGTGTTTTCATTTCGTTGCTCATTTTGAGCGTTTAGCAGGTTTGAAGATAAAAATGAATACCCCGTCAAAACATCATGATATGAATATTACAGAAAGAACATTTTTACAAAGCACTAATTAGTCGTTGAAACACACTATCGATTTGCAAAACCTGTACTCAAACGCTTCTGCAATTTAGCACCCATGTTACCAGCTTTTTTATCCGGAGAAAGCACATAAGATGAGTTCGGCGATGTAGCATTATTAGCAGGTGTACTAGTATTAACAGTGAGCTTTCTTGATAGCTGGGATTGCCTTTTCTGCAAATATTTATTTGCGGCTTCCGACAATTCTGGAATTGGAAGGGTCTCTGTCGGGCTTTGGGCTCCGTTCAGCATGAGCAGCTCGACAACCGGAAATATTGTCGAGTCTTTGGGAGCGCATTTGAATGCATAAAGTAGAAGCGGGATACCCTTATCGATTTCCTTGCCAGATATTGATTCCTCGGTAGGACTATTGTTGGTAGTTTCGGTGACAGTAGCATTAGGATTGGCCCGAGAAGCTAAGGCCCGAAGAATCTGAATCAGATCCTGTTCAGTAACTGCCTTTCGAAGCTCTGCGTTGGGCCTTTCTAGCGGACGAATGTACTTCTTTTCAACATACTTTTCAGTAATAAAAGACAGCCTGTTGGGAAGAGGGAATGGCTTTTCTTGTTTGAGCTCTCCTTCCCAGACAGAGTTGAGCTGGGCATTGCAAACACTCTTTAACAAAGAGATCAGCTCAGGTGTGAAACTCACTGTATCTAATGTCAAAGATCTTATTTTACTGATATGAGATCCGAGTGACCGATGGACTCCAGAACAATCAATGCAAAGGACCACAAGCAAGTTAATGGATACCCACTCTACTCGTTCCGTTCCTCCACAATCAGCACACTGACGATTACTTGGTGAATGATGAATGGCTTTCAAAATATCTTCTGAATCTGAATTGGAAGCCGCGCTAGTATTCAAAGCTCGATGGAGTCCGGAGCGGTTTTGGTCAGTTTTTGAGCTTACAGCACCAGTCGGAGCTGAAGAGCCCGACGAATTATCGTCTGTCGACAAACCCCCCACAGAATCCCTATGCAAACTAGTATTTATACCATTTTGAATTGAACGAATCCAGCTTCTCATGTCTTCATCAGAGGTAGCCTGGTAGATTCTTTTGAATTGTGGCGTGACAATCTCAAAACAGAATCGACGATCTGATGAACGAGCTTCCCGAACACATGCAGTTTTCAAATTAACGGGTTCATTATGCAAATCGAGATTTTGCTTCCAATTGGTGTACTCAGAAAGCTTTCCACCTGCAAGAACAATCCAATATTTGTGCCACCCCGCTTTGTTTAAATTCGCCAATGGGTCACCAGTCCTGGACATTGACCATAGCAGTCCCTCCTTTCGATGCGAATTGGATTTTATCGTCTCCGTAGAAACGAGATCTTGCCCGGTATTCATCGAGCTATTGTTTGCCGTTATTGGGGTGGTAAAAGAACCATTTTGGGTATCTCTGCTAGAAGAAGTGTCAACTGTTAGCTTTCCAAAGTCGGATAACTCGCTGTTGTTGAAGCTATTATTAGTATCGTCTTCAAGTTTGGGAAGCCTAGAAGGTCCGGTAACTGTTGCACTGGCTAATAAAGTAGCACGCTTGTTTATGGTCGGTGTAACAAGTGATAGTTCGTCATCATCCTCAGAGGACAGCTCTTCATGAGAAAAATTGCGCGCTGTCAATGTGTTCATTGGAGGCGGTATAGTAGACGACTGAGCAGCAACAGTTTTACGTATTGGCTGTTCAAGGTTTCTTCTCTGTAATTCTCGTTCTGTGCGGTACCGGGACCAGTCTTTGTGAGCTTCCCTTATTTCTGATATAATTAAATCAAGATCGGGCTTTATCTTTTGTTTTAAATTATCAGAAGCAGCAAATAGATTTGAAACTTCTGATTCTGCATACAAACCAAGATGATAGATGACATCTAATTGTTTTCTCCCACCATGCAGGTCTGACAAGAAGGTATAGTAGTCGAATCTGCTCAACTCGAATGCCTTTCGTTTGTCAAGATATTTGGAGTCGGAGTCTGACTTCTTTTTACCTTTGGCCTCTTGTTTCATCGCAAGGTAGCGTGACAGCCAGGAATAATACTGCTGTGATTCATCGTCAAACTCACGCTTACGCAGCTCAGCAGTTTTGATGTCCTGCTCGTACAAACGTCTCAAAGGCTCTATAACATGCATTTTTAACAGACTCGAGTTGATGACGAGAAAGTCTTGAAGACCGTTATAAGGAGCACTCTTGTTGAAATAATTCTGTGTCAAAGGCTGAAGCCCTGCTATCTCATTATCAGATGCATCCTTGAGTGAATCATCAAACATCCTCATGGCAGCAATCAATGCCTCTTGTCTCTCAAATAATAATAGCGATCGCTTGAGTATCTTCTTGATGAGGACCTTGAGGTTACTGTTCTTCTTCTCCATTGAGGAGACAGTTGCTCTGAACAGTGGACCATCTTCAAGCATCCCCTGATCAGAACTAGAATTGGGATCAGCAGGTCGCGGAACGCTAGATACCTTGCGCTCACGTTCCAATACTCGATTGATGGATTCACCTGTTATGACATGGGTTGCTGGCGGCCCAATGGGTAGTTCAGGCAAAGTAGCCAGATCAATGCTATTTTGAACAGCCTCCGAAGGAGACAATGCAAATTGCTCAGGAGCAGTTCTAGTTGTATCGAGAGGAGATACAGTAGAGAAGTTACTGCCTACCGAAGAGGAGACAGTAGAGGGATGACGAGAGACAGAGGCGAGGTTATTAGTAGCAGTAGTGCTAATGCTAGGAAGTTGTTGTTGGTTCATATCAGGAACTTTCTTCTCGATATTAACCGGCTGAGTAGGAGGAGATAAAGTGCGTTCATAAGAGTTCGTGGATAAAGGGGCATGGGAATTTGTCAGAGAACTATTCGTGTTTGAAGACGGCGAAAGAGTATTGACAGGAGACGGAGGGTCAAGATTACTAGGTGCTTCTATCCATATTGAAAAAGCAGCCAATGTAGAAAGCTTATGATCTCTTTTGTCATACTCTGCAAAGCACAAGGCCTTTCTACCGCAAGTGCCATGAATAGAAGCGGGATCAGCTTTCCAAGTCCATACAAAATCCACATTACGAGGGCCAGGACCTCCTTCAGCAGTTACTTTGATGTCACCTAGTAAAGCAACATTATCCTCATTTTGGATGTTTGGGTTATGAAACAGCTCGGTTGATAAAAAGGTCTCCAATTGTTTAGTTGACGAAGCGGATATAAAAGTGACGCTATCCACAGGAGGAACAATCCTGAGACGAAACTTGAACTGAATGACATCGGAATAAGGAATTTTCAAAAGAAAATCATTGTGATCAGGGTCGACCACAAACTCTGTGGGTTTGCCTAGATTGTTGGTGAAGTCGGCAGTTTCGTCGCTATAGCGGATATTAAGAGCAGCAGGAATTGCAACACAATCTCCGTCAGATGGATAATTAGTTATCGACAGATTGGAGATGCTGAACCGAGCGGGGTGACGCAGCTGAAGCGTCGAGCTGCCTATCCCCATTAGTAGCTGGCCACGAGTGTATCTATCGGGTTGAAGTCGGTTGAACAATTCAGTGTTTGCCGGGAGGGACCACAGATGAAAACAAACACCGCCAATGATTTCGTAGTGAGTGATGGAGGTGGGTGGTGAAAGCCGCCGCTACGGCTATTAAAAGCTGGGAGTGATTTTGGGGGGTGTTGTGTTGGTGGTGAGCTACAGGTGGTTGCCAAATAAAAAAGTACGCTTGGTTCTAGGATTTACATATGAGCCGGGTGAATTACAGACTGGTGTTGAACTCGTTGGCATAACAACAGCATATCCATCTTTTGTAGAGCAATTGATCTCAATTATTACCCGGATGTCGGCGTAGGAACACTTCCCAAAAGCAACAAAAAATTTCATTGCAAAAACCCATGTTGGCGGCAAAAACCAAAAAAAAGAAAACAAAACAACTATTCAGGGTGGTGGGCGCCTACCTCCTTATCTGGACTAGGGCGTCGGTGCTCGGAGAAACCAAAAGAAGTTAATGACAGTGAGCAATCAGCAACACAACTCAAGCAACAAGAAGAAGAAGGGACTGTTAGTGGTATTGATGGTTGAGCAGATTTTCAGAATGCGCTTTTAAAATAAAGTAGCTGGAGAAGCAGGTACATCATAGGTGATCAGAATTACGAGATTGTGCCGTCAAGTACAGGTTGAGAAACTGAGAGGATCCTAAAGCAAGTCGCAATAAGAAAACAATTATCAGTTACCAGCTCAGCCACTTAACAAAGCAATGGTGTGATAAGAACTAACCTTGCTGATAACGCCATTCTATGACAAACAATGACAAGCGAGTAGAAATCGCCAATTACAATGAAAAATAATACTTGGAAATAATAAAGTAGTTAAGAAAAAAATTGGATAATATTAATAAAAAATAGGACGTGCCATATACTGGCAGTCACTATCTACATTATAATGGTAGCATGAAAAAGAAAAAAAGTGCTCTAAACAAAATTCATTCTCAAAAAAGATGAAAAAGAATAAGAAATATAATTAATGAGAACCAGTATTAAGAAATTTCAAGCCCAGGTAGTGGTTTTGTGAAATCATTAATCCACCCTTAAGCTCAACCAACCATTAAAAAAGTAGGCAGGGAATTTTCAATAATAAATCAAAACTAGTTTAGATATGCATCATGAATCGAGTTTATCCGGTTCCAGAAATTTAGAGGACAAGAGCAACACCACCGGCAACGACGGCACCGAGAATGCCAGCGTTCATGATGTGCTGGGCAGCACCGGAGTCAGAGGTGCTGGTAGAAGAAGGAGAGCCAGTAGAGGTTCCGTTGGTAGTACCGTTGGTAGAAGTACCGTTGGTAACAGTGGAGTTAGCGGCGGAAACGGCGGCAACCAAAGTGGCGATGATAGCAATAGCCTTGAACTGCATTGTAGATAGAATGAATTAAGAGACGGTTAAAATGTAGAATACAAGAACAAGTTCTGTCTAAATGGTCTGAAGAAAAGAAGAGAACCAGAAGGGGGGCAACCACTCAATATATATAGGTTTTCCGGAGTGCCTGCTAAGCCCATTGCCTTGGAAAGGTGACTAAAAAGAAACAAAAAGAAAAAGTGCAAGATAGATTGAAAATTTTTTTTTTCCTGGGTGCGCTTAATGTTTGCTTTTATTCCTGGACTAATCTCCTGGTACATTCTAAAAAAGGGATCAAAAAGAAAGGATATTCTGCCCAGTTGGGCAACAGTTAGGGCAGGCCTGCCATTTACCCGACTTTTTTATACTAATAAATTGGGCATAATTGGTTCTTAAAGGGGCTGACGCAAACCCCGACCATACGGATACGCGCGCTCATAGATAGGTGCCAAACATTGAAAAACAGGGGAAGGCAGGAGTATTCAGCATTGAATAATAGCACAAAGGAATAGCATGAACGACACTGAGACACTGAGTTACTGCGGATGGGAGTCGGAAGGGAAAGGGGAGTAATAGGGCTGTGGATTAGAGCGCACGCGCGTTAAGTTAGAACTGGACCGGAGGGCTGTTGCTCTGCTCAGCAGCGTAGCAAAAGCAACCTTTCGTATTCAGGCGGCCGGCCGCGGCGGTTACAACGATTATGGTTTGGTGATTGCGAATCTCAAACTGCGATTTGCTATGGCAACTTTGAATGCTGTAAAGATAAACCCAGTAATTTTAGATTAGATGGCTCAAACCCGGGCGTTGCCTGCGAAGCAAGCAGTGGGTCTCTAAGCAACTGGACAAAAACTTTGTCACCTAAACTGAGCTGTAGTAAGTAAAACGTAAAACTGAGCTGAGCTAGATTGAATTGGACTGAGCTGGGTATAGCTGTACTGTGCGGAATAGAGCTAGCTGAGTGTCAGCATCGGAATCGGTCTTTGAGTGCGACTACTCAAATAGGTGAAGTTATAGCCCAAATAACACGCACCCTACTACAAGCAATCAAATCATAGCTTCGTCAGTGTGGAACAAGCGGCTTGAGAGCTTGGGCCGCACTGGGAAACTGAGTATAAGGAGCGGAGTGGGGAGGTGGAACAATAGTAGAAACAGAAATGGAACGGGAGGTCAAAGGCATATAAGACGGGATAGGAAATGGAAAAGACTTTAAAAATTGAAACAAAGAAGACTTCTGGAGAAAGGGCCCCAGATGTTCACTAGACAGTGTTGGGTGATTCAAATAAAATGTATGGGGGGCCGAGCCGGGCCGCGTCGGATGAATTTCTAGGTTGGAATTCAAGAGTCCGACTAATGATGGGCAGCTAGCTCTGTACCAGTGGTGCCGGAGCGGAGGGATTCTGAAGATTTGGAGTGGTACGTAGTGCCTGCGCAGTGGTTAGCGGGCCAGCGTCGGTAGTCTATTTGCTTTAGAAATTTTGGTTAGGAAATAGCTCACTTGTGTAATTGATGGTTTAAACCCGTTATAACTAGATAAGAGAAAATACAATGAACTAGCACGATATATTGACGCAGTTGATATGGCATGGTAATTTAGCAAAAGTTCTTGTTACTAGTTGCTAGTATCCATTCGGTATTAACCACTAGGGGAGTTGCTACCAAGTTATGAGATCCTCGCTGCATTGTGCCTACAAGTTACTGCTTTGGACTGCCTGCTCAAGACTTGCCTCGATCGCTCCAACTTTGATCTCCCCATAATTCTCAATTTCAAATGTTAAGCTTTCAGAGAAAAATATGCTCTAATTCTTTGCATTCCTCGATCATTTCGCTGCACGAGCTCCCTGTGTTTACTATACTGAAGCATCCACGCTAGCAATCGGATCTATACCAGCCATATTAAAAATTAACCCTTTCCTATTCCCAGTGGATGTTCAGCCAAGCTCCACCAATCTTGGCTCGCGGGTCAGCCTTTTGCATTTTCCCGGTCCACTAAGAAACTAGGTTTTAAGCCGCAATTCCAATCACGTCTTTGCTATCAAACAGTTGGCAACCGAACAACTGCTTGCCAACCAATCATACGGCTCATAAGGTTTGATCCGGCCTTGTTGTGGCGCCTGGTCGGTTCTTCCTGATGGGCATAACTTGCTTGTACTGGTTCGGGCGATGCAGGCGGTCGGGCTACTGCTTCGATTGACTAAAATTCCATAGAGGGGGATCGACATGGGATTATGCGATTTTTTCTTGGTGACACTACATTCATACAGTATCAGCAGCACGCTCTCTCGCGGCGAGCCCCCTACCCGTTAGAAAGATTATGCCGTGCTGTATGCTGGAATGAGTGCCATAGCTGGCCTGCAGCTAATTCATTCTGTTAGCTCAAAACGGGCTGGCTGAGCGGGGATCGGTCCACCAGCGTAGTAAACTGGCGGGAGAGGGGGTTCTGCATGGTAAAATTCTCTTATCCCAAAAAAAATTCACCTCTCAGCACTGCCTGTGCTGAGAGAAACAGTGTCTTTGTTCCACATTTGGCGAGACTACCCCTCTATTCAAAACGCAACATAATAGCATGCGGTGGTTACACTTCCATTTACGCGATTAAGCACTAGATGGGTTTTTCTGTTTTCAGGATGTCCCCCTTTTTTTACCCTGGTCTGCTCAAGTCGCTTGAAACAGGCAGGCCCTCCTGGGTTTCCTTTCTAGGCTTAAACAGTTCAGCCACTGAATTTTGTCCCTGATAGTCACTACCTAGGGTTGAGAAGTGATCGTCGTGCTCGGACTGGTTAATATATGCTGCATATGAAACTCTTTAATTTCGCCCTTTCACCCCCCTGTATTAAGGATGCTGTACGCGTAGACTCCAACATTTAGTCTTGGGCCTCCTTTGCCTCGTCTTGGCCCTTGCACTCGGTTACGCCATTTTCGATTCATGTTATGTATGCCGCCTATTTGGTGGGCTTAGTTGACTCGGCAGCGTTGCTTGAAGGGAGTAAGGGGCTTCTGGTAACAATTTGCTAGGGCCCACAAGATTAGAAGACTGCAGTTCTAAGAACTTATTCCCATATGGACTTTTGTAGTGATTCTCGATAAGAATGTTATGGGTAGTGCACCTTGAGTCGGGATCTCTGCTGGACCTAGTTAGCTAGACAAAAGCAAGAGATGTCAAATACGACTATTAGCTTGAGCAAGCGACAGGGTACAGTATACTGTTGTTTTCCAACCTACGTGGTTTGCTAGGTAAGCTGGTAGGTCGAAGCCAATTCCGGAGCATACAGAATGATTTAATGTGGGCAATAGTAACTGAGCTCACAGATCATAAGTGCCCATGTCTTTCGACGATTCCCTGCAGATGGCTTGAAATTCGTACACGCCTTATCAATGAATTTTTGAGATCCTTGGATCTCTCCGATCCTACCAGCCAAGAATCTTCATTCTCTGCTCAAAAATGTCCATTACAATATTTGAGAATGTAATCACACCCCACAACGGCTGACTTTTAACTGCTGACCCTCAGGAGAACGCTTAATAGTATATCGTGATTTCACCCTATCAATGACTTTAGGCTTATCAAGCATGGACAGCACTAGAATTGTATGCATTTAGCTATTAATAACCCAAAAATCCGTACTATTTCAACCCCTAACATGTATTTTTCTATTCTAATCATAATTATGCCTTTCTCCAGTGTAAATTCGATCTTTCAGTGCTCATCCGTCAATCCAATAGCTCCATATGTGCTTGCCTACTTGTACCCAAATGCGAGCCGATGTATAAGTAGTACGATGACTTCCGACTCCAAGTCAACTTCTACGAGATCAACTGCATATCAACAGTCGAGAACTGAAAATTTGAAAACAATATATGTATGGTCTGTTTTCTATCTCCTTGCGCTTACGCGCCTCTAAAGTAAATAAATATATACAATAAACGCGCCCCTCCTAAATCCAGTTCCTCCACAGTTTAGCTATCCATTATCCAAGGCTTTTTTTCGTTTAATGCAAGTAAAGTGTGCTTTTGATCGTTCTTCCCCATATCATTAAATAAAAAAGCTTCGATCGTTCTTCCCCACGTCATTAAATAAAAAAGCATCGCATAACAAATAAATCATAACTTGTTCCACAAGTTTCCACAAGTGAAATAAAAATTTTCATTTCCAGACCATGTCAATCAATCCATCCCAATCCTTCATTCTCGCAAGAACAAGAGTCCACAATTTGACAACTGCCTTAGTTTTTTCTCCTTTTATTCCTCCACATTTTAGTAGAAACAAAAACTCCATGTTCCTTGTTTCCAGTGATTTTCCTGTTCTAATGCAAAAAATTTTAGTTGGGCATAATAATAACCCTAATATTGATGAGTTTTTGTAGGACTTTTCCTTTACCACCAACTGTTGTTGGAGTCCTGGTTACCATATGAGAAGTTTCCACCACCATATCCTCCATTGTTGGAGTATCCACCGCTCTGGTATCCACCGCTGGAATATCCTCCACTTCGAGAATCGCTGTAGTGTCCACCGCCTCCGGTCTTTCGGAAATCACGGTTGGCAGTAGATCGTCCACCTCCACGCATGCCACCTCGGCCACCTCCTCGACCAAAGCTGGCTTCCCGCTGGATAGACTCCAAAAAGCTAGGAACCTCTTGATTGGCTTCCTTAAGAATATCAATCAACTCTCGAACGACACCCTTGTTGCCTCGGTTGAAGAATGCAGTAGCGATACCAACGTTACCAGCACGACCAGTTCGACCGATTCGATGAACATAGTCATCAATATCAGTAGGCAAGTCATAGTTAATGACGTGGGTCACATTAGGAATATCGAGACCTCGAGCAGCAACGGCAGTGGCAACCATGATGTTGGCTCTTCCAGATCGGAAGGTGTCCAAAGCTCGTTCTCGCTCTCGCTGAGTTCGATCTCCATGAATAGAAGTGGCGGCAAAGTTCTGAGCAATCAAGAAATCGCACAAATTGTCAGCCATTCTCTTGGTCTCAACGAAAATCAAAATCAAACCCTTCTCAGAGGAACTGGTGAGGATATCAAGCAAGAGTGACTTCTTGTCTTCGTCTTCAACATATTCAATTCGCTGGGTGATATTCTCAGAAGTTGAACCAACACGTCCAACAGACAAGAAAATATAATCCTTCAAGAAATCCCGAGCGAGCATCTGAATATCTCGGGGAAAAGTAGCGGAAAACATGAGAGTCTGACGGTCTTGAACACCAGGCATGTCTTCCAATTCAACGATTCGTCGAATTTGAGGCTCAAAACCCATATCCAACATTCTATCGGCCTCGTCAAGAACAAGGTATCGGATATTCTGAAGAGAAATTCGGCCTCTCTCGATCAAATCAACCAATCGACCAGGGGTAGCAACCAAAAGATCGCATCCCATTTCGATCTGTCGCAACTGAGAACCAATATCGGCACCACCATAGACGACACAAGGTCGAACCCAAGATCTATAGGCAAATTTCTTAGCTTCATCGTAAATCTGAGAAACCAACTCTCGGGTAGGAGCCAAAATCAAAGAGGTGGGGTAAGCACGTCGTCCAAAACCCTTCTGGGATTGAACAGACATTTGACTAGGGCCGTTGATGAAAGACTGTGAAAGGATAGGGAAGAGGAAACCACCAGTCTTACCAGAACCAGTCTGGGCACAGGCCATCAAATCACGGCCAGCAGCGACAATAGGAACAGAGTACTTTTGAACCGGAGTGGGCTTGACGTATCGAGCCAAAGCAATGTTAGAGAGTAAGTGCTCAGCAAGAGGAGGAGATTCAAAGGTAGAAATAGGTTCTGGTACGTCGTTACCAGTAGCCTCAACAGGGATTTCATCATAGTTATCAAAGTTGATACCTGTAGACTGGAAAGCGCTGTCATCAGCGGTACCAAACAACTCGAGTTCTAACCGGCTGTTAGAAGGACCGGGAACGTGCTTGCCATCAACGAACTGACCACGGCATTCCTTGGAGTTCAAACCTCCACCATAACCACCCTGGCCAGAGTATCCATTGCTATAGCCGGATCCATATCGTCCGCCACCACGTGTGTATCGTCCACCACGTTCTCCGCCACCATATCTATCGTATCCACGGTCGTTGCCCCAGTTGGAGCCTCCACCATAGCCGCCACGTCCTCCGCTGAAACCACGTCCACCACCGGATCCTCCTCGTCGACTAAAGCCATCACCACCAGATCCTCTGCCCTCACCACGGGAAACATGGGGAGGAACGTATTTCTGAGGGCCGTGGTTGCCGCTGTTGGTTGATGCGTCATCAACACTCAATTTTTGCATATCATTTGTGATATCTGTCATGTTATTTTTCAATTTTTTATATTTTTCCAAAGAAAAAGATGGGTCGAAATCGTAAAATTTTCCGTGGGAATGTAATCGTTATAAGGGTTTTGAACACAAGACAAGTTGGGAAAATTTTTCGCCACCGTTGTTGTGGCAACTGGAAGGCCCCCGCCCACTTTGATCGCTTTTGCTTCCTCCTTAATCTTCCGCAAATGAACTAGAACAAACCCTTCTCCCGAACTTGATTTGTTGTAACAAACTTTATTTTTGCTTTCGCCCTCTGGGCATGAAATATAATCTTAGAAGGGTCTAACGTCACTGAGAGCCAGTTAAAACTAACGGAATAGAACCTCTAATAAAAAACTTCCGGCTTGTTCTTTTCTGCTTTCCCAATTCAGCTTCAGGGCTGATTCAGGGCCTAACCTTCTGAACTTGATACCAACCACTCAGTTATTAGCTGTTTGTAAGGGCCCTCCAAGGTCTACAACCAATATCATGTTAAGCACCAGTTGATCACGATAGTGCGTGTGTACTACGTTTCCCCCCCTCCCCCCTTCTTTTCCCAGCTTCGAAAGCGTGTGGGCCGCCGCGTGCACAGAGCACACAATCTCAGCACAGCTTCCAGGTCTCAGCCCCACTCACATCTCCCACTGCAAAAGCAGCTGTGCCTGCAAGTAGTTGTCCCATTCTTTCAAACACCACAGATGTCTTCCAAGATTCATTTCGTTAAGACGCCGGCTGCGCCCAAGCAGCCGCCTGCTTCAAATGCCACTGGCGTTTGGACTACTGATGTAAGTAGGGTATACAATTCGCCATGATTGGGATCTTGTGGCTTTTTACCACCTACTGTGATCAATGGTTGGATTTTCCAGTGATGTGTCCACGTATTCCAACTAGATAAGATAGCTAACCAAGATCGTTTAGTCTCCCGCTATAAAGAACGGTGTTCTACTTGCTGAAGGCCCATCTTCCAAGTTCTTCTCCAATACTCTTCTTTTCTCTTTGTTCTTGGGTTTGCCCTTGTACTGCAATTGGAAATTTATTGGTGGTGGTCTCACTGGTTATCTGATTTGGGTTTTGATCTGGTTTTTTCCAGTTCTCACCACCTTCTGGGTTGTTGCTTCCACTTTATCTCCTCGACTCGATGAAAAGGTGAAGTTTCCTGGTAAGGGCACCGAACATTATTTGAAATTCCGGGATGAGGCATTGGCTGCCAAATACAAGGGTAATACCAAAATCCCCATGGAGACTTTCCATGAGCTGTATTTTGATAACAAGGTTGATATCAATGGCGATTGTCTTGACGTTCTTGAATTGCGACACGATTGGGCTTCTTGGAGATTCACTCCCTCTCTCATCAAATTTTTCCTTACTGGTATGATGCCTGAAGTGATTTTGCACTCCCGATCTCAAGATGAAGAACAAGTTCGAGATCATTATGACCGAGGTGATGACTTTTACTCGTTCTTTTTGGGCCCTCGAATGATCTACACTTCTGGTGTTATCAGTGATATCAACACTGAAGAGTCTCTGGAACAATTGCAGGATAATAAGTTGCGAATCGTTTGTGAGAAGATCGGTCTCAAAAAGGGTGAACATTTGCTTGATCTTGGCTGTGGATGGGGTACTTTGGCTCGATATGCTTCTACTCAGTATGGTGCTCACGTAACTGGTATTACTCTCGGTAAGAATCAAACCGCTTGGGGCAACACCAATTTGGCTAAGGATGGAATCAGCGAGAAGCAATCCAAGATTCTGTGTCATGATTACAGAGATACTCCTGCTGCTGACACTGCCAGTGGAAAGTACAACAAGATCACTTGTCTTGAAATGGCTGAACATGTTGGTGTCCGAAAACTTGGTGCTTTCTTCCGACAGGTTTATGACATGTTGGAAGACGATGGTGTTTTCTTTTTACAAATTGCTGGTCTGCGAAAATTCTGGCAGTATGAAGATCTTATTTGGGGTTTGTTTATGAACAAGTATATTTTCCCCGGTGCCGATGCCTCTACACCTCTCGGATTCGTCACTGATACTCTTGAGGGATCTGGCTTTGAAATCGTCAGCGTCGATAACATTGGTGTTCACTACTCTGCTACTCTATGGAGATGGTACAGAAACTGGATCGAGAACAAGGATGAAGTCATTAACAAATATGGTATTCGATGGTTCCGAATCTGGGAATACTTTTTGGCTTATTCCACCATCATTTCTCGACAAGGTTCTGCTACTTGTTTCCAGATCGTCTTGCGAAAGAACATCAATGCCAAGAACAGAATTTTGGATGTTCCTTTGCAGTTTGGTTTGGATGTTCCCAAACCTGTTTCTGGCAATAGCTGGTTGAATGAGTAAGACAAGATGAATGCAGTGCAAAGTCTGATCAGGAGTGATGGAATTTCTGATTTCAATGCTCGATAATGTGATGTGACCTAAAAAAAAAATTTACATGTGATGACAAAATCTTTTTGTGAAATTTTAATATTTTCAATACAAATATTTCTGCTTTTCCGTCTAATTTCTGTTGATATGTTTCTTTGTAGAAGACCGCTCTCTACCAGGCGTTGGTGGTGGAGTCTTTGGTCGCAGCTGCTCAATTTCACTAGTCAAAATCACCTTATTTCCAGGCGGCAACTTGTTCTGCTCCTCTTGATAGGCTTGTGTATTGAAATTGTTCAAGTAAATATCTGGGGAGATAATGAGCCAACCTGGCCGTGGTCTGACCGGCTTGTCACCGGTAGTCTGACTCGGAACTATATGAACTCGTCGGCTCATCAAGCAGAAATTTTCGATAATTGAATAGATTGACTCGGGAACTATTCCAGGAAAATATCTGGATTTCTCATTGTCAAATATCAAATCGGTGTCAACATTACAATTGATCAAATCGGTGTCTTCTGATCTTCGCAATGTCCCCTTGAGTCCCATGAGACAATGCCAGGTGCTTTTCTTCAACAACGCACCATCGTGCCGGGGGATATGAATACAATTCTCATCTAGGCAAAAATAAACAATATCCTCACTTCTTCTAAACCCCCAATGTTCAATTGCTAGTCGTCCTTGATCCAGCATTTGGCTTGATACCCACAAGAATAAGACTGACGGTCTTGCAGTAATGGAGCCTATAGGAAGACTTAACAAATTCTGTAGCATGGGTTGATCAGAGCTGATACAAGAACCAACCATTACAACGTCAAACACAAGTGATGAATGTTTTTCAAAGAATTTGGCTATGTGAGACTTCTCGATTCGAGCCCCGAATGGTTTGTGAGCATATTTGAGGTTCTGATCTGCTTTCAACTCGTGGAGACGCTGAAGCTTAGGATATCCTACCAAAGGATCCTCTACATTAGTGATGAAGCTCTGAGGGAATGCTCCACTATATACGTAATGGTCGCTGTAGTTGTTGCCAAAGTTGTGCTTTGTGTTTGTTGAGTTACGACCAGGCTCGCTCCTCTTACTCATCATGATATACAAAAGAATTTGTTTGGATCTACAGAATGCTTGTTGAAAGAGACTTCCTGTTGTTTTTGAAATGTGCGATCTGCTGATATTTATACTTTTGGCTTGGCTATATGACATATCATTGCAGCAAAGCCTCAAACACGTTTCCTGTTTTAGGCAATCCGAACTAGTATATTATGGCTTTTCAACATAGTAGAATACACATCTATCGGCATAATTTTTATCATTACAGGCAAGAGGACTGTATAATGCCATTTAATGGATCCGATGCTGAGCAAGGTCATGAAAACTGAACTGTATTGCTTCAGATGATATATATAGAAATCTTGTATATATGAGCCGAGACCTTTGTATTTTTTCACATTGATGTTATAATCTGAAATCAAATGAGTCAAGCCAGTAATGGAAATTAGTATTTGTGAATATCGCTGTATAGCACTGTGTATCAGCTCAGGTGGTGATCGTCAGTGGATGATCGATAAGTAGCCAGCCAGATCCCCCCCGTAAATTGAGATTTGGAAGGTAATATTTTTTTATTCTCGATTTTCATTCTCAATTTTCATTCTCGATTTTTATTTCTTGTTATCATCTCTTAATTTATAGGCCTATCAGCTGCTCTATTTCAGCTGCTCTATTTATCATCAAAAATAAGCTATGTGGATAACATCTGATCAGGGGCAGTCAGGGCTCGAAATGATGTGAATTGGAATGAAAAACCACCAAATACTCGAAAAAACATTGTACAGCATTATACAGCATGAAAAAATCATTATAGGTTTCTCATGGGAATATTATCACTCTATTTCATTTTCTCACACTATGTTTCATTTTTGAAGCTGCGGTTACAAACTTGGCCTCTAACCACGCATCTTTACTTTATGTGGAAACCAACACGACTACCATATTATATTGAAGCTCAAAAACGACACGAACGTCTGAAAAAAAGCCCTAGTTCTTTCAATAATATGGAGATTTTTGGTTACAAAATACAAGGAAACCGAGCCCGTGCCGCCATTGGTGCCACTTTTATTTTTCTATGCTTGTACTTTTTGACAGGTTTCAGCTTCAACGCGAACTCTTCTGCCGTATCGACGGGAAGCTCAGCTGGCTCGAAATCAGCTGGACCTGGTTTAACTGATGAAGGTGTTGCTGGAAATACGTGCACACGATCGTATGATGGAAAGAAGCCTGTAACTCAGTATGCAGTCATGATTGATGCTGGTTCCTCGGGTTCTAGAGTCCATGTTTACAAGTTCAACAACTGTGGACCCGTTCCTGCTCTCGAGGATGAAGTTTTTGAAATGCTTGAGCCCGGTCTCTCTTCATATCCTGATGACCCTGAGGCTGCTGCTGCCTCTCTTGACAAGCTCATGGAAACCGCTGTCAAATCAGTTCCTTCTGATTTGGCTAAATGTACCCACATCGCCGTCAAAGCCACTGCTGGATTGCGAATGCTCGGTGAAGATAAGTCCAAGGCCATTCTTGCTGCTGTCAAGACTAGATTGGAAAGCAAATATCCTTTCAAGGTTGTTGAGGATGAAGGTGTTGTGATCATGGAAGGCCGTGATGAAGGTGTTTATGCGTGGATTACTGCCAACTATCTGTTGGGCAATATTGGCACCAAAGAGAAGACTCCTACCGCTGCTGTTTTTGATCTCGGTGGAGGCTCTACCCAAATTGTTTTTGAGCCTAGTTTCAAAGAGGGTGTTGCAATGGCCCCTGGTGACCACAAGTATGAGCTTGACTTTGGTGGACGGCACTTTGTTCTTTACCAACATTCTCATCTCGGATTCGGTCTTAATGAGGCTAAAAAACAGATCAATGGTGCTGTTGCCAAGTCTTTTGGTCAGGATCCTTCTGCTAAAATCATCAATCCCTGTCTGCCTCCTAACACTTCTGCCAATGTTAAAGTTGGAGATAGCCCAATCAAGATGTATGGACCTTCTCATGCTAGCGAGCTCCAATGCCGCAAAATCGCTGAAGACATTTTGGTCAAGGATGCCGTTTGCCAAGTCGGCCCTTGTTCTTTCAACGGTGTTCATCAGCCTTCTTTGACTGAAAGCTTCTTGCCTTCTTCTGACATGTATGTCTTCTCTTTCTTCTACGACAGAACTTATCCTCTGGGTATGCCTTCTACTTTTAGTCTTAGTGAACTCAAGGATCTCACCTCCAAGGTTTGCGGTGGTGCTGAATATCATGATTCATTTGCTGCCATCCCTGGTGCCGTTGAAGCCCTTGAGAAAAACCCTGAATGGTGTCTAGATTTGTCTTTTATGGTCTCTTTGCTGCGTACTGGTTACGACATTCCCGGTGCTCGAGAGGTTAAGATTGCCAAGAAGATTGATAACAAAGAGCTTGGCTGGTGCTTGGGTGCATCTCTGCCTTTGCTTGAACTTCCTTGTAAATAAAGGTTTTATCTCGTTTGAGTTTCATAGATTACATTAATGGTACGTCACTGGTTCTAAAATAAATTCACTTTTCTTTCTGAGTAACAAAGTCAATGAACTTCTTTCGATGGAGTATTCCAACAAACTTTCCATTCCTTGAGACGCATACTTGGCGAGCTCCAATTTTCACAAATACCATCTGGACCAATGCCAGTGGAGAATCGATATCAAGTGTTAAAGGGGATCTATCTGCTAGAACAGTCAGATCCACTGCCTCAATTCCATCTGAAAATGCAGGGGCCCACACTCTACACCAATAATCTGGGCCTGGGGTTTGATCCAGCGAATATTCCAGCTCTGGAACAGGAAGTGTAGCAATGCATATACCTCTTTTCAGGACAGGGACACATGCATCGAACATGTGCTGGGAAGCAATGGTTCGGAGTTGGCCAGCTGTGATGAGATTGTTCTCGTTGTCGCTGTCCAGAGAAATGGCAGCTTTCTTGACATCAATATAGGTTACCAGTTCCGAAAGTGTTGCACTGTCTGCAAATGATACTGTTTTGTTGTCCAAGAACGGGAAGTTGTTCTTGTGGATTAGAAGCTCATAGAGAGAATATGGCTCAATGGCATTAGCAACCCAGTTAGCTACTAAGATGGTGATAGAAAATGGTAAAACATGATTCATAGATCCTGTAAGCTCAAAAAGTATAACAGCTAAGGTCACATTCATACGAGTGACTCCAGCCATGAAAGCACCAGCTCCGGCCATTGCATAGATTCCTGCCACATTGACGACCTGGGCCACTACCATCCCGTAAATTCGACCAAAAAGTGCACCTACTATCATTGTTGGTACATAAATACCACTAGGTACTTTGGATCCAAATGTTACAACAGCCAGCAAGGTCTTGACAACCAGGGCATAACTAAGTGCTGGTAAAGCATTCCATGACAAAGGTAGGCTGTCATCCTGTACAGCACATAGCTCATCGCTCTTGTTGCTCTCATCACATAAAGATGTTATATGTAGCAGTAGATCTGCAGCACCTGCACTGGTGTACCGATTTCCAAAGGATAAAATGGATGTGATAATAGCAATGATCACCACTTCGGTGAATGGTGAGGAGAACTTCCTTGAACGAACACCACCCCAGAACATCGCTATTTTGCAGAAAAGGGCTCCATATATACCGCCAATGATTCCAATCACCACAAAATGGATCATCTGAGCAAAACCCTCGCCTTCAGCAGACTGTGGGTATTTGAGCTCGAACAAGACTATCTTGCCTGTACCGTAAGGATCAAGAAACTTCAAACAAAGAGCACTCATCATGGCGCAGAAGAAAATACGAAATAGTTGGTGAGGAAGAAAATAATAGCTAACTTCTTCTAGAGAGAACAAAACTCCACCCAGTGGAGAGCCAAAAGCCAGGGCCACACCAGCACTAGCAGCGGCACTTAGGACCTGTCTTCTCTTGATATCATTGCGATTAAATTTGGGAAATACCCTGCAGACGATATTTCCTACGCATGTGGCTAAATGCACATAAGGACCTTCTTTGCCAAGGCAAAGACCAGATGAGATGCTAAATACCAAACCAACAGATTTGTATATCAATGTCCGTAGCCCGAGAAATCTTCGGATAATAAATCCACTGAGAATAGTCTTCACCTCTGGGACACCACTACCATATGCAGTGTAAATGCTTTGTACTGTGTGAGGTTTGACATTTCCGACAGTCGGGATTTCGCCCGACTCTGAATCGGTATCTTGATCATATTCTCCCTCAGCATCAAACACGTGTCTTTTTACCAGCGGATTTTCAGTTTTGGTCTGGAGAGTCAAAATGCACGCTATCCCCGCAAATAAGACTGATAATACAAGATAAATCGTAAAGTTATATGGCTGATCCCAGGCAACCCAATCCTCGTCAGCACAATGCGATTTGCCATAAATCCAAAATGATTTGCAATAACCTTTTCTTGAATCCATAAGAAATTCTTCAGCCATATCAATGGCGTATGTAATGCAAGCAAATACCACGGCAACAATAGTGATGAGAATCCATCCTTGGCCTCCATCCATTAGTCTCTTAAGCTTACCACGTAATCCACCAGTATCACTGAGCATTGATCTCCGTTCACTTTCCAATATGAAATCCCGTACCCAATCCACAGTAGTGAAATCGTCATAAAATCCAGTGAAACGTGCCTTATTTGTGCTGCTGAGTTGTGATCCCATCGAACCATACCCCTGGTCAACTGAATCATGAAATGCTATACTAGCACTGGATTCTCTTTTCCCATGATGGAAATGCCTAAATAGTGCTGATGAAGACCTAGAAATAGTTTGAACATCGGTAATCGACCGGTGTAATCCCGGCCGGCTGCTTGACATCCTTCTGCGTTGTTCTTGTTACTGTTGTAGTTCCTATCTTATCGGCAGAAGAACGGACGTTAGAAACGCCTAATTATACTTGGACTATAGTGAGCCGCACAGAGCCCCTCCCCCACACTATGACGTCGCGTTACATAGACAATGCTTTGTGTCAGATTTGATGGAAAAAAATGCATTTGAAAATAAATATATAGTTTTTTTTATGTAACGTGTCATGTGGAAATAAGCTGCATCGTTCTGCATGCTAAATGCAGAGAATACCAAGATTGACAGGACTTAGCAGCCCCGATAAGCACGGCCTGCTTCTAATTCTTCGCAAACACGGTCGACGACTTCGTCGTCATCGGTATCTTCCACCAGATCCACTGTGGAATACTTGACCAGGTCCCACCTGTCCCAGAATTGGGCACAGGCGTCCCAAGATCGGTTCTCAAGGAGCTCTGAGAAAAAATATTTTGCATTGAGCAAACGTTTTTTGAGGTTCATGAGCTGGATACCTCTTTCGACGCCGGAAGCAGCCCCATCATCTTCAATGTTTGTATGGCCGTCTTCAGTGTCACTGACAGCAAGGCCATCATACAAAGATACTGGGGAACAGGGCAGATCTCCGCCATACATTTGCACCTCAGCAGATGAAGTACAGTCACAGTATTGAGCCCAGACTTCATCAATCGCACCCACCAGATACTCAAAGCACCTAGCACGGGCAGTAATGTCAGATTCAGGAACTGACAAGACTCTTCGTCTTCTTTTGTATCCACCTGTCTGTCTGGAACCGAGGCTAGAAGAACTTTTGACAGATTTCAACGAAGAATATGTTGCAAGATTTTGCTGATCATAAACATAATCATTTCTTTGGTTGTCATCATCGTCACTGTCAACAGCGGGAGGGGACATAGGGGGCAACAAAGCGGGACGCTTCGAGACTCCGTAAAAAGCCCAGTCGTCCTCGCTATCGGTATGATCATCTCCTCCAGGAGGAGTCATGGTTCTCGTGGTATAAACACCACCAATAGTGTTGTTTCTATTGTTGGAGCATGGCCTCTTGATGCTCAAAGGAGAGCTATCTTCGATGGGTCTCTTATTGGGCACTGAGGTCACGTGGCAGGTCATGATGATATAAGCAGAAATATAGAGACAAAAAAAGCAAAAAGAATTCAAAAAACACCTCCCAAGATAGAACCAAACACAAAAAGGGAAAAAAAGGTCACCAAAAGAAATCCACGGCCAGCGTAGCGGATAGTGCTTACCTAAGCCGTCGTAGTGAGGTGACTACTGCTGATGGAAGCAAATGGAAGGAAAAAGAAGGTGGCAAAAAATATAAGCCAATCAGAGTGCAGAATGCTCTCTAAACAACCAGAACGCCACCAAAAAAACAGCAAAAAAAGATTGGAGCAGCAAGCAATAAAGCCAGCAAATAAACCAGAAGATGTAATAAAAATCTCCTGTTCGAGTGCTCGAAAAAGTTTCTGACTGATTTTCTGTTTAGACTTCTTTGTGTTGTTGCAAAAACGCAAGTTTCTCAAGTGCTCTGTTGAGTTTGACCACGGCGGTGGTTTCGTCAGAGGTTTTAGAAATTTGTGAAATTGAGGTGAGGTTGCTCTGGTAAAAAAGTAGCGGGATGGTTGTGTTAAAAGGGAATTGAGCTTAGAAAAGTAAGGGGCAACTAAAGAGAAAGCTTGGGGCGGGTAATTATCAGCTAGACCGAGGTTTACGGAAAGGTTTTTATATAGCTTGGAATATGTGGTCCTTTCTCCCAAGTAATAAAACATCATCAAAAATCGTCCAAAAAATTGATCAAGGGCAACATATTAGAAAATAAATCAATAAATCATAGAGTTAGCTACTAATGTAATCTTCACATGATTCCCCAGGCATCTTCACATCCGTGGCAGAATTTGCTACAGGCGACCGATGCGGAAAGAGGATAGTTCGATACGCCGATCTTTTCGTCGACGAATTCGTCGGCAAAATTGTCTTTACCCTTGGCCATGGCTCCTACAAAGACGCATATACTTTCCTCGGGGTCCAATGTTTCCACATAGTCCTGGACTCGCTGCACCTTAGCATCGAATGAGAGAGTGATTTTTCGACATTTGCTAGGCAAATGATCGGTGATAGGGTTTTTGATCACTTTAAGTAATTTTTCCTCTGAGTTGACCGATCTAATTGACAGTCGATGCAACAATTGAACCATCAATCCTGAGAATCGCTTGAATGTTCGAGGTATTCGTACGCTAGGGTTTACCTCTATGAGTACGCCTCTGGCCGTTTGTATGTAGACTTGGAGTTTGCCAGCCTTGTTTATGGGAGAGTCTAATAATGTTAAAAGACACTAAATGTTAGTGGAACTCTATGAAAGCTTCGATCCCGACCTCTTCGGTTACTTACTTGATGTGTGATATCAGGTCTAGTATCTGCTATGTCCCGATTCATCTTTTTTAGGAGGGCTTGATGGTCGTCACAGTTCAACAGAGCATATCGATCTCCTCCACTAGAGGAGATTTTGTGTGTTTCTAAGCATGCATTTGACAGCACCACGATGAGTCGCTGTGTATCTTTATCCTTCGAGCTTAAAGGTTTTGGTGCAATAGGCACCAAGCTTGCATCTTCCTTGGCTTTGTTGGTTGTGCTCATTTCCGTAGATAATATGGTGAAGAAAATTCCTGGTATAATTTTGATTTGATAAAATTATAGCACAGCCGTGCATCTGGTCGGGGCCCCTCTGGTTGACGAGCTGTGCTGCAAGATGTAAAAGGTTGAGAGCTTTGTAAATGTATATAGAATTCGGGTTAGATAGGTCGGGTTTCTTCGTTCTGTCCTTTTTTTCTTTCTTTTTTTTTTTTTGTACGTAAAATACATTGAGCCTATGTTTTTTGGTTAAAGTCTCACCTTGCTTCTATAGCTGTATGCTAGTCATTTTAGTATCATATGCAGAAGATTTCCACCATGTCGGGAAAAGCACGGCTGGACTTACTGTCCTTCAACAATGGCGATGATAAACATGGAGACTGAATTTGATTCAGATGATATCGACATGGAGGAGTTGGAAAGACTAGAGGAAAAAGAGAAGAAAAGAAAAGCCGAACAAGAGGTCAACAGCCAGGCAATCAGTGGCGAAAACGCCATACTGAGAGCCAATATCGAGAGCATCAAGTATAAGCATCAGCTGGAGATCAATGATCTGCTTCAGCAAAACCAGCGAGCAAAGGCTGAACAAGAAAGAGAGCTAGAAAGTCAAAGGAAGGAAATAGAAAGATTGAGGACTGAAAGTCAGTTTCTGCAAAATGATCTTTCCAGCTTATATCGAGCAAAGCAGCGGCCCGTAGAGCCCGACAATTCAAACATATCACCATCAGCATCACCAAGAAGAAACAAAGCAACGAGGAATCAGACGGGACCAGATTTTGAGGCAATGTTCAGAAGCGGATTTGACAATTCGCCCATATCCCCTAGAAGAAAAAAGGTGAAGACCGTCATAATAGACCCGCCGAGCATCAGAAAACGCACCAGGGAAGAAGAGCCAGAGCAAGTACAGACAATGCCGAGAGAGACGGTGTTTCCCATAATCAAGCAGAGCCACAGGGAAATAGAGAGTTTGAGATCAGCTGTTCTACAATGTGAGTTTCCCGACTCTGATCAACGGGCTGTGGATTTGATACCTCAGGAAACACTAGGCGAAGTAAATCTGGCAATACTGGGAATGCCAGAGTCAAATTTGAACTTCAGCAATGCAAGATCACAGCTGCTCAATCTACTATGTGCATGCGATACGGATCAAGGATATACACATGTGATTACCTTTCTCATACAGTCTATTGCTGAGACTCAACCCAACACTCTCAAAAAAGACCAGATTGAAAAGATGACCAAATATTCAATGCAAGTATTTAAGGATAATGCAGACTTGGTGACAGGTTATGAGCGGCCAGCGAGTCTTCCTCCTACGGAAATCAGTATAGAGAAACGAGTAGTCTATGCTACAGCAAATGTTCACTACTCACTGGCTCTGCTAAAATGTCTCGCATGTTTTTATCCTAATACCACGTTTGAGTCTCTAGGAGTACCATATGATAATACCTTTCTGTCCTCAATATTGTCACCCCGACTACCATCCAACATTTTAGTGCGAGCAATGGAGATAATTTGCCTTCAGCCTCTGAATGTGACGTTCGACTTGTTTTATCGCTTTCTCAGCGAGGTAATCCCAGCACCGTCTACATTACTACTTTTCACAAATGGCTGTTATTCACACCTGGTGCATAGTGAATCGACGTTTCGCTTTGTTATCCGTGAACGGTTTCAAGGAGAACTCCATGACAGGGATATACAGTTGAGAAACGAAAGGAGTATAACCAAACTGAAGATTGCAATCATAAGAAGAATGGCCCTTGTAGTAATAGACGAGCAATCACCTGCTTCTATTATCGACAATGTTCCATTGCTCACTAGCATAATCTACTGTCTGAGCCATGAGCTCGACATAGAATACAACAGTCCTACAATCACTCGATGTGACAAGAAACCAGAATATCAACATACAGGACTACGAATCCAGCTGATTGACTTTTGTGTTCAGCTACTACATGGAGTGTGGAACATGACAAGCAACAGCATCAACAATGGAGTTTTGAGTAGACTGGAAGCTCAATATGCCTACAAATTCACGGTTGCTCTAGCACAAATAGCATTTTCCAGCCATCAGTGTCGATTCAACGAAGAGACAGTTAATCGAGCCCGAGACCTGCTGGAGCAATGTACAACATTGAGTGAAGCCGATGACATTTACATGTCCATGAACTCGACATGAACATCAAATGAAGTCCAACACATCAGATATATTACTATTTATGACAAATAAGAATCCATAATGGCGGTTTTATCGGGTTTTTCTTATCGTGAAGTCTGTTCTTTTTGGGGAATTGGTTGCGTCAGGCTTGTCGCTATTTAAGCCTTAACCTGAGGAGCAGCAGTACCAGTCTGGAAACCGTTCTTGAATCGTCGAGAAACAGTCTTAAGATATCGCTCTCGACCAGTACCGGTGGTGTGTCTTCTCTTGGCCTTGCTAGCCCAGTTGAAAGATCGAGTCTTAGCAGCAGGGTATCCACAGGAAGCACAGGTCTTCTTTTGAATGTGGAAGGATCGTCGACCGCATCGAATGCAAGAAGTGTGGGACTTGTTTTGTTTCTTACCGAAGGAAGTAGTACCCTCTAGATATCTGTGTTAGCATATCCATATCGTCTCTGTTTCGTCGTTAAATCTTCTACCTACTAGTCATTGTTGATTATGTTGGATGTACGAAGGATTTTTGGAGAGTGGAAATTTGTGATGGTGTAGGTAGAGCTTGGGATGGGAGTTACACAGAAACAGTCACAGAGGTTGGGAGATCTGTTGTTGATGAAGTCTTCAGTTGGTAGGGCAAAGCCCTAAAGTCAATCTCCGAGGACACCCATCTGCAATTAACTACACACCTGTTTGAGCCTCACAACGCCAACGCCAAACCGCGCTCATATCGTGTTGTGTTTCCAGCGCGCATCAGATATTACTAACTTACCATCATCAGACCAGATCGCGTCGTCGCAAGTTGCCAACTTACATTACTGACCAGGTTCCAGAAAGCCAGAAATAGAAAGAAAACAAAAGCATTAGGAATAAGGAGAGTCATACACAAGCTAGGCCAATCAAGGTATTATTATTGACATTATTGATTGGATTTGTCGCAGTATTGATATAATGAGTGTCCCCTCTTCTCCTGTTGGCTTGCTTCCAGCTTTCACCCCGCAAAATGACCACGACCATACGCGATTAGGGGAAAAGTTCAAGATTCATGAAGATTTGAACAATGGCGATTTGAGCCTACCTTCATCGCCCGTGATGAGAAAGCGGAATCCAGTGATTCTCGAGGAGACTACTAGTCACAACCAGCAGTTCTACCCAACGCCTATGCCTACTTCGTCTGGTGCTGGGACTTATGACCGCTCCTCATCCCCTGTTAGAACTGCACTCAAGTCGTTGGAGCAAATAACTAGTGATGTTATAGACGAAAACTCGGTGCCGAGCTGTATTCAACAGGGCCGCACTCCCCTGGCCCAAATCACGGTGCTCAAGTTACCAAGAAATGGAGAACCCATGACAATTGGCAGAAGCTCCCAATCATGCGATGTGGCAGTGTCCAGCAAAAACAAACTGGTGTCGAGAGTCCACGCTCAGGCGCGTTACTTCATTAAGGACCATACTATTACCATTGATTGCTTAGGTTGGAACGGATTGACTGTCATTGTTCCTGGAGAAAATGGCCATCAAGCTGAATATGAAATTAATAAGGGGCAATCCCTCACTTCTAGCTATACTAATGGTGTTAAACTTGACATCCGAGGTGAGCAGGCTCTTGTGCTGGTGGACGAGGAAGAGACGGATGATGAGATTCCTACCCGTCTCCCTGTATCCAATTCTTCAAACTCAATTCAAAATGAAAAGCCCAAGCCTTTGAGACAAACCCCCCCTACACAGGAACGGCCAGTTGAGAGCCGTAAAAGACAGTCCACACCTCTTGCCAATCCTCGTTCTAAAACTCCTAAGACACCAAAGTTGGCTATACCCTCACCCGATGAAGCACCCAAATCAGCAGGGAAAGAGACACCCAAGTCAGCACTCAAAAATGCGTCGATTCTACCAGCAGCTTCTAAAACCACCACAGAAAAGAAATCAGAAACTGAAAATGTGGTTGAAAAACAGATTTCCGAGGTGTCTTCTGAAAAACCCAAACTAGACGACGATGAAATCAAGCATATTCTTGCCAATCATCTTGCATTCTCTAGACTATCTTCAACACCTCTCTCCACCATCTGTAAGAGCAACTCTGCATTAATGAAGCTTGACCGCCAGTTTGTGAGAGTCGTCTTAGAAGACATTGCATGTGTCGGTGTGATCCATCGAATTGGTAAGGATGCTTCTGGGCAACCACTTGAAGAAGAATATTACTACATCCCCGAGAAAGATAATGACGATCACCGACGAAACATGGCAGAGCAATCAAGGGGTCATATCGGTTTGAGATCTTGCAGAAAGCAGCACAAACAGTATTTCTGGAAAAAACCGACCAAATAATGAACCTCAGTCGTTGCATCAAGTGATTCAACCTCACCGATAAACTAGTTCCTCTCATAGACGCCGATCTATTGTTGATCAATATTCTGTAGATTGCTCATTTTTGTTTTGGCTCATCTAGCTGCTATTTTAATGCATATTGTATAATATGACGGTCCGATAAAGCCGCAAACCTGCTTAGCCAGGTACCTAATAAATCTTGGGTTTATTGAGATAAAGCTCGAATTAGTTACGTACTTAAGGGACACGGCAACCTCACCTAAGAAAAACACTTAGAAATTTGGAGAAATAAGATACAAATAGCAGTCTTTCGATGAAAAGACTTTATATGGTTATTGGACTTCTGGCTCTTGTGTATTTTGGGCCGTATGAGTCAACGTGGAAACGGCATTCACTGCCACATGATGCGGCCCACGTAGATCCGCATGACTTGAGTACACCATAAATTTGTTGTTTTGTACATGGACTAATAGAATGTGGCAGTACATGGTAGCCAGAGAGTGGGGGCAGCCACACAAATCTGAGCGGCAGTGACACATTTTCCCCAAAAAGTTACCTGCCACATTTAATCCCTCAAAACTTTTTGTATTATAAAGGTCCCTTCTCGCCACAAAACACTGCCACAAATTTTTCTTCTATACACACCAGCCACAAATTTCTCCATGACTACTGTCAATTCTGATAAGCCGTCTAGGCTACACTATTATCTGCTCAACACATCTCCAGCATGGTACGCTGCTGTAATGGGCATAGGCATCACAGCCAACCTTCTCTATGAATTTCCTTATTCTTCTCATTGGCTCAAGGTAGTAGGAATTATTTTTTTTGCTTGTGCCATTGGCCTTTTTGCTGTCACCACCTTGCTGCTTACTATGAGATTGCTTTATTTTCCCACGCAATTCAAGGCAATGGTTAATCACATTGGACAAAGTTCTTTCATTGGTTGTGCTCCTATGGGCTTTGCTACCATCATTAATATGACCCATTATATCTGGGGAGATCGGGCCTGGAAGGCTTGCTTTGCCATGTGGTGGATAGATGTAGCCATGTCATTATTATCTGCATGGCTATTAGTATTTTATATGCTTGCATATCAAGATAGAAGTAAGATTGCTTCTCTTAACGCTACTATTTTGCTACCAGTTGTGGCCCTTGTCGTTGCTGGTGCCACTGGCGGTTTGATTTGCAACTCTTTGCCAGTCCATTTGCAGAAGTTAACTGCTGTGGTTTCATTCATGTTATGGGGAAATGGTGAAGCTGTTGGCTTTGCATTCACTGTCATTTATATGTACAGGATGTTGGCAGGTCAACTACCACCTAATACCATCATGATCTCCAACTTCTTGCCTGTCGGACCATTGGGTCAAGGAGCATTTGCTATCATGAACTTTTGCGAGCTGGACATTTTTTCTGAACATACAGAAATTATGGAGCTTCTTGGTACCATCATGGCGTTGGCTATGATCGGCTATGCATCTTTCTGGATTTTCATTGCTGTCTGCGCAATTGTAACACACCCTCCAAAAGTCTTTCACATGTCCTTTTGGGGCCTCACGTTCCCTCTCGGAACATATGTGTCAGCATGCTATAAGCTTGGTGAAGCCCTGCTTCCGGCTTTCAAGCCAGTGGGTTGTGCTTTCTGTGTTATTGTGGTGATGTGCGTTTTAGGTTGCACATTTTGTAGCATATATTACATTGGAGCTTTGTTGGAGCAAGTTTCAGGAGAAACTGCTGGGGAAGAGCTGGAGAAGTTTATTCATTGTGATTCAAGCGATGATGATAGTACTATGGCTTGAAATAGCACCAGCTGCTCCTAAGATAGTTTGCATGCTTTCCTGTCTGTTGCTTACGTATTTATTTAATGACCTTAATATCAATGACCATTTCATCTTTTCCTCCTTTTAATCCTTCATGAATATATTACAGTTATAATGCGAATCAACGCTGTCATCATAGTTCACAATCAGCTCCTGGCTAGATTCCTCTACAGTCCACGATTCTCAAGATATTTGTTAAGAGCGGCTGCTAACTGAACCTGCTCCTCAGGACCCAAGTGAGTCGCGATCAGCTGAAGTACAGAACCAACCGTGACATGATGATTGGATACAAATGACTCGTAGTAGAGGTAAGAAAAAAATCCCATGAGAAATTGGCAGTCCATTCGGTCAGTTATTCCTCCATGTCCCGGGATAGTGTCACCAAAGTCTTTCACCTGGAAAGTTCGCTTCAATCCCGATGCAAAGAATCCACCAAAGGGTGCAATCAATGAGGCGAAGGTTGCAAGTACGACGACATGCAAGTGGATGGGAGCCAGAGTGACTGTGCTCGATGACACCAAATGCTGCAAGAAAGAAGGGACATGAAAGATTTGGGGCTGGAAAACAGGATCCCGGACACAGTTCAAGCCAGTCCAAGCATTAGCACCAAGATTACCCATAGGGCAAACGAGATAGTCATATTGCACGAGGAAGCGGGAGAGAAAGATTCCAGCAAAAACAGTGCAAATCCAAGCACCAACAAAACCCTCGACAGTCTTCTTTGGTGATATACTGATCAGTGGAGTTTTACCAAAAGTAATTCCGCACAAGTATGCAAATATATCGTTAGTAATAACCAAGGCGGCAGGAACAATGAACCAGAATAAACCGGAGAAGATGTTATTGATAACAAAATGGGCCTGTATGACGACCAAGAGCAAAGCCACGTGTGCAATACAGAATTGAGCAAATTGGAATCGATAATGACCTTTTTCAAGAGAGAACACAAAGTAGACGAAACCAATAATGTAAAGACAATAGGAGAGGAACCTGTGATGAGTTGCCAAAGGCAAAAGCAGTGAATCAACCAGAACGATATTCTGGAAATAATAAATGAGGTTTTCTCCTTCCAAAAAATAAATGGTAGCGGCAAGAAAATACCAGTTCAATTTTCTTCCCCATGGTAGTTTATTCTCTCGTGCTGGTTCATTAGCAAGGTTAATAACCTCCTTGTAAACCAAAACTTGGACAACAACCACCAAACCAATTACCCATATGTGACCGGCGGCTAGAATTAGAAAAAATAAGGCAATCATAACCAAAGTCCATACTGTCCTGACAATGAAATTTTGCTTCTTCTTTTCTCGTTCTGATGGGCCACTTTCACTCTTGGATGGAGGGGTGGCTACAGTGCTATCAGGCAGCTTCTTCAAACTGCTTTTAACAGGAGTATTATTTTTTTTACCCGCCATGATGAAGATAATGCTCTTCTTTGATGACTATAAATTAAGCTGCTTCGCTAGGAAGATGAGGATGAATAATAAAGCCGAGCTGCCGTCAGGTAGGTATGAAGGTTAATGGGAGCAAAGGCTGATAGCGCAGATAGGCAGCAAATTTGTCGCAGGGCCCAGAATGTGAAAAACGAATATTGAAAATCGAGGGGCACAGCTATAAGTATGTGAAAAATTCATTGAGGAAAATAGCAGGGTTTTCAAACTTCTTCGTTAATCAGGGAAGCTAGGCATTGTATACAAAGTACTATCCTGGTAACCCCTCTATAGCAATGATGTCATTGAAGGCTAGAGCCAAGTTCACTATGGCTGGATCAAAGTAGTGGACATGTAGGAGTAGAACAGGCATATATTGAACAAACAGAACAGAGACACAGTAGAGTTTGAAGGCAAAAAGAATTAGAAAGTCAATGGGCATTGGGAACCAAAAGACGGGAATTCAATGGGCATTGGCGGCAAATTCAAGTGAAAAGCCAGCACATATCAGAGTCTAATTGATTCAGTAAAACAGTGCGCATCTTTACCAAACAATCTATACCCAACTAAACGATTTGCTATAAAAAATAGATGGGAATCACCGTTCAACCACCAACTCATCTCACTACAATTGATTTTACATATTGTTCAACTTACCGAACCATCCAGTAACAATTATCGTTCTCCTAAGATTACTGCACCCGTACACTACCTACTGT
This sequence comes from Zygoascus meyerae, assembly GCA_030561445.1. Classification (NCBI taxonomy): domain Eukaryota; kingdom Fungi; phylum Ascomycota; class Dipodascomycetes; order Dipodascales; family Trichomonascaceae; genus Zygoascus; species Zygoascus meyerae. Next base: position 177,851 of record JAKTXC010000019.1, read on the forward strand.
TATCACGTACAATAATCACCTACCAACATTCAAGGTCATCACCAACTTTCATCTACGTTTCTCTTTCCCGAGATTCATCTACATAACTTGCTTACTCAAATACCATTCATAACATTAACCAGTGTATTTCATTTTTTTGTCATGCTGTACTACTCAAAATGCTCTAATAGCACAACTCGAAGCCACCAACCAATTAGTTCTTGGTAGCTCGAGCAAGGAAGTCGGCGTAAACATCCAAAGGACTGGGAGGCAAAGCAGTCTCCTTCCACAAGTTGGGGGAAAGATAACCGTAAGAGTTGCCCAAGGCAATGAAGGTGGCCTTGAGGGAGTTCTCAGTGGTTCGAGACTTACCAGCAGAGGAAGTGTAACAGTCAGAGATACCAGCCAACTCAAGCAACTTCTTAACGGCAGGAGAGGCAACCAAACCAGTACCTCGGGGAGCAGGAATCAATCGAACAGCGACGGAACCACACTTGCCAGAAAGCTTGGAAGCCAAGGAGTGGGGCTGACCCAAGTTTCCACCCCAGTAACCTCGTCGGATAGGGATAATAGAAAGCTTAGCAATGTTGATAGCAGCTCGAATAGAGGTAGCAACTTCCTTGGAGGTCTTGATACCAAGACCAACATGACCGTTACCGTCACCGACAAGGACAACAGCCTTAAATCGGGTTCGCTGACCAGCACGGGTCTGCTTCTGGACGGGCTTAATCTTCATAACTTCGTCCTTGAGACCAGGGAGGAACTGGTCAATGATCTGGAACTCCTTAACGGGCAAGGAGTGCAAGAAGATCTCCTCGATGGATCGAATCTTGCCGGCCTTCACAAGTCGACCGAGCTTGGTAACGGGTTGCCATCCCTTCTCTTCTTCTCGTCGGCCTCGACCTCGTCGGGGACCACCTCGACCTCGGGGACCGCCTCGGCCACCAAATCCACCTCGCTGCTGCTGCTGTTGTTGTTCAGACATTGTTGTTGTTAAAAAGCGTTGTCGATACAAACGTGTGTTAGCTGAAGAAAAATGGTTTCAATGTTGCAACTTAGCTGTGATTGAGTGGGCTAAGTTTTACGGTATGAAATATACGCGAGTCGGGCCTTCTTTTTGTGCTTGGGATAAAAATCAGCAGTCACGAAGGTTTTACTTTGGTTGTCATAGAAACGACCAATCATCTTCTAGCACCTCCCAAACGATTATTACTATTTTTTAGCCTTGATGGTTTCAGCCGCCCGCTTCCCTCCAACAGCAACCAACCAACCCACAGTTTGCTGATGCGCGTACACCCCTTATCAAAATAAGCCTTCATCTCATATCGGCAGTTTTTGCCATCACCCCACCACCACCAGTGAGACTAGAATTTGCAAAGCGAAAAATGAGCGATATCCCTGAGAAAGCTGCCGATAAGGCTGAGGAAACTTTGGACACTGCCAAGGATAAGTTACCCAAGGAGTCTAATACTGATAAGCTGAAGAAGCAGGTCGATAAGGCTGCTGATACCGTCAAGCAAGAAGCTGTGGCGGTTGGCGATGCTCTCAAAGACCCGGCAGTGTCTTCCAGCTTGTTGGTTGCCATTGCTGCCGGAGCCGGTACCACCACTTATTTGCACAAAACCAATCAGCTTGAGAAAATCGGATTTGTTGGACAGGTTGGAATTGTTCTTGGATCTATTGTTGTTGGCGTTGTGAACTACTATGGCATTAAGGCAGCAACCAATTGATTCTGAGGCGGCATGAGTTGTTGCCGTTTTATGAATGCTTCCAGTGGGTTTAGACTGCCTACACGACGTGGTTGTAGGAGTTTTAGTGGGAGAATCCCCCACGCTTTAGATACTATTTCTGAGATATATTGAATATAATTATTCTACAATTGAATTGGTTCGCGAATTGCTCGCGCTCTAATCACGCCCGGTATTGTCTGGCTCTGTCTGGTTTCCCCTTGCTGCTCGTCTTGGACTAAAAAAGTCGACATGGCTTCCGGAATAACCGTATGACCAGCCGCTCTTTGCTGATAACATGACGATTTTTGATCTGCTGCTTTGTCCACTCTTTGTTGTTCGTATCAACTGTAGCCGTAGTCGTAGCCGTAGCCCTGTTGATGATGCCAATCACTACTTACCACTGTCGTTACCAGGGAAACAAGTCTCGCCTTCACTTTCCGCATCACACTGTACCTAGTCGCTTAGCTGTTTCCGCTCTTCGGCATTTAAACATGTATGATAGTATCATTTCTCTTTCACCAAACATATATAAAGAAGCTATTTCCTTGTATACAATTTGCTTAATAACTTGCTAGTGCATCATTTGTCTTGCTAGAAAATGCCTGAGATCACCCGAACCGGACTGCCAAAGCCCGTCCCTGCGTACCTTCCGACTCAGCCAGGCTTATATGCTGATCGGGAATTGTATACTGCCATCCACGAGGCCACTGAGAAAGCTGAACCCTATTATGAAGACATCATTGGACCGAAATCTGGTAAAGCCTGGACAGTTCCTGCCGGCCATGTTTGTAGAATATACCTACCCGAAGGTCCTCAGGTCGGAGATTTGAACATCTGGAACAAACATAATCCTCGTGAAAGGTTATGGGCAAGTCGAACTCGTCAGCTTCATGCAGCTCATGTTACGACATTTGATAGACTTTGGTCGACTTTGCCATATTTGCGACCTCTCGTGACAATTACTGGTGATTCAATCAATTACGGATTGGATGATCAAAAAGGACGATGCCATGATCTCTTAGGAACTAGATGTGATCCTTATATTGACACCATCTTATCGGGTGAAGACAACGATTTCCATTGCCACAGCAACTTGACTCGAGCAGTTTTACCATATGGACTGACTGAATTTGACGTGCATGATGTGCTGAATGTGTTTCAGGTTACGGGCTTAGATGACGAAGACCGTTACTTCATGCAAGCTTGTCCTGGTAAAAAAGGTGATTATTTTGAATTTTTTGCCGAGATAGATGTACTCTGTGCTTTGAGTGCATGCCCCGGAGGTGATCTTTCGCAATGGGGATGGGGTCAGACGGAGATGGACAGCTGTTGCCGACCACTTGGATTTAAGGTTTACAAAGTAGATCCCGAGGTCATCAAGAACTGGAAGTCCCCGGAAGTTTCACAATACAAAGGAAAACACGGTTTAGGCTTGATTCATTAATAGATTTGCATATTAAAAAAAATTCTTGCTGCTTGTTTCACCAGTTACTGAATAAGTTACTATCCTCAAAAGAAGGAAAACCTAAGTGATCGGCTCTCTAGCTGCTGCCTAGGCTTTAATTAAAGTTTAGCAAAATTGCAATTGTCAGAGTACATTAGGCACTTGCAACCGAGGGAACGTACTGGCATGGGCGTACACTCGGAAAGAAAGAAAATATGCAGAGTTGATGCACGGTACCTTGATCTGAATAGGAGGTGCAGATGATCGTAAGATGCTTTACTAGTGGAAGGAAGTAAGCTGTAGAAAATCTTGTGAAAAAACTACAAGCAGAGGAATGATTTCATTATTCACCGAGGTGAGAAAAAGTCATAGAAGCTCAGTATAGAGAGTCAATTTTTGAACGGCAAAAGAAACCCATTTCCTTTCCGTTAACATACAGAATTCAGAAGTCAAAAATCGAAAATCAAAATCAATCAGTAAATACGTAAGATATCGGGCGAAAGTGACCATCCACCCCTAATAATAAAAAAGCTTTTCATGAAACTGGAAAATCAGTGCGTTGAAGAAACAAAGAGGTTTTACTTAGATGCTTTCCTCTTCATATTCTCGCTCAATGGCGTCCCACAGATCAACACGGGCCTGAAGAGCATATTTAACGGCTTCAGTAGCTTCTGTCCACTTCTGGTCATCGTCTCCACAAAGTAAAGCAGTCATTTGGTGGGCGAGAATAGCGTGGTGATCACCGTCCACCTCAATGTGTCGCTCCAAATAGTACTTGAAGATTTGAAATTTCTCTGGGTTTTCCTGATGTAGATCTCGAACAAAGGTAATGAACATATGAGGAATCAAGTCTTCTCGGCCGAAAGTAAAACATGCAGCAGCAACGTGCAACTTTCCAGAGTTTATGACGTCGAATGTAGACTGAACAAACTTTTGGACATGCTCCTTGGCACCAACGTTAGACAAAGACTGAGCCACAACCTCAGAAGCATTCTGAACAGGCAAACCATTGGCTTTGGCAGCATTTCGAGCTGAAACCATGTTTCGGACAAACTCTTCGATCTCCTTAGTAGGAGCACCGGCCCTTTCCATAGACAACAAATAAAGTTCGAAATGCGACATTCGCACTCCTTCCTCAGAAACATCACATTCCTCGTCAGTAACAATCTCATTGATCAAGTATCGAGTTCGAGGGTCACCTACAGGAACCCAAGGATGATCAATGCAAGTAAGCTCCCGCTGTAAATGCTTGAGAAGCGACATGAAATCCCATACAGCGTAGATATGCGACTGCATGAAGGTGGACAAACGCTCTACACTGTTGACTTTGGCATATACTGTGTGATCAACAATCTTCTTTCTAATAGGCTCAATTTCCTCTTGGAGCTTCAAAATTCGGGGGTCTTGAGGCTTGTCTTCATGATCCTCTTTTCCCGAGGCATTGGCAGCCGTTGTGGTATTTGACGGAGTGCTAGAGATCTGAGATGCAGTCTCAGCATTTTTGAGGGTGGCAGCTGTACCAGCATCGGCTCCAGTCTTAGTACTAGTAGGCACTTTTCGTAAAGTACTTGAAGCGGTTTTTTGAGGGATGCCTTCTTTAGAAGAAGGTCCTTTCTTAGTCTTGAAACAACCAAAAAGCATTGCAAATTGGCAAGATCAATAAAGCGAGCACGGCTTGTTGAAGTTTCTAGTATAGCGGAAGGGCAGCGCTAAGTATTGGAGGCAGTTACAGGTGAAAACGCAGGCTGATCAGCGAGAAACAGGAGATTCGAGATGAAGTTTTATCTGATCTGGTGAAACAGAAGTATATTCAGCAACTGGAATTCCAGCTTCCTTTATAGAAAGTGACGAGGTGTGGACTTTTACAAGAGGCTCCTTGCAACTAGAACCTTTCAGACTCAAAGCTACCTGCCAGTAGGGGAAAAGAAACGGGATCTGCTAAATTCTGCAGTACGATAGTGCGGAGTTGTAGAAAACAAAAAAGCAATCATGTCCAACATACCGATGTGGAAGTTCAACTGGCAATCGAAAACACAAAAGCAATGTTGCGGCAAGGAAACGATTGCCCATCTAGGGGTTCAATATTTGTTATTTGAGCCCAAGCACTCGACTTGCTGAAAGAGAGCTAAGCAGTGACTGGGGAATCGAGTATAACGGTGCTCATTGAACCCGCAGGCTTTAAACCGATACAAACTGCAACCAACTCGTTATGCCTAAGCAGGCAAGCCGGCTGGCATGTGCATGAGACTTAGAGGGAACTTTCAGATACTCGAGATCTGGCTTTTACTTTAGACATATATCTCCGAGCACCAGCTTGAGTGTTCGGTGCTGTGCCTTAGAGCCATGCTAAGTTATTTGTCCATTGGGCGTTTTTGTTTTTACACTAGATAGCCTCTGGTAACTACCACCTTTCCTCACCCCCCAGCACCGACTGCTTGCCCTACTCAGGAAAAGTAAATCTGCACAGTCTCAAAAAAAAAAACAACTCACCTTAATATCGTACAAAAAGCAACTTCCGATTCACTTCCATAACCGTTAAAATTCTGACGGAGCTTTCATTTTGGTCAGTTGTATCTACACCTGGATTGTTTTCTATTTCAGGATCTGCTTCTTGCCGCTGTGGTCTCCTTGTGATACAGGGTGCCTTGTGAATCACCACCCCCGTGTCTCATGTGTTGGGATTTACAGCAGGCATAGCACAGACAAGCTAGGTCCCGCAATGATGCAACAGGCTCTGTGAAACATGGCAAGTCGTAAATTCATGAAAAGGTGCTTTGCCGACTGTAGCAGGAAAGCTACCCGTGTCTCAGCAGAAGGTTCCTTACAGCAGAAGAGTATCTGCAATTAGCAATTCTGTGAGAATTGCCGAGACAATCTCACAGTGGAAGACGCTTACATCACCTACCGACTATGGGGACTGTTGCATGTTTGCAGAAATAATGGCCTGTTAGCTTTCTGTTCACCAGCGACCCGTATTCTGAAACTCGCAGTAAAAAACAAAGAAAGACCATGACAAGCAAGATATGTCATCCGGTACCAAATGATGGGAACCAGCTATTATAGGATCGAGAATTTCAACAGATTGCTTACCAGATCCAGTAAGGCCTGGAAACGATAATGATTGGAGTTGGTAACAAAGTTTCTTTCATATAGTTAGTGTAAGGCTGTATCGTGCCTAATATTGGACATGGTATTTTCTAAAAAGGCATCACAGTGATATATTGAGAAAACATACTAGCTGGATTCGAGGTATCAAGAAAGATGTACATCCTGTGCCAAACGTACGACTCGATCTCGTTTAAAATCAAATTAGTGAATCACATGTTAAATTGTCTATTCTTTGGGAAAAAAACCGAAATTAATTATCGGCTTCCGCCGATTTGAGATCTTTCTTGTTAATTACAAGCTACTTTAATGAATCATGCAAGATTTTACAGATCAAGGTGGACAACCTCTTCATACTATTACTTCTTTCTGTTCAACCTACTGCATCTCATGCCATAGGGTAGCAATATTATGAACAGCTTTTTGGCCCACATGGTCCTGGCTGCTTGTGCACGGTTGTGTAATGTATTAACATTTTTTAGAGCCAGCATATGGCTGCCAAATCCTTGTTGCCGGTAGATCTCCTCGTAGATCCATAAAAAAAAAAAAGAAGGATGAAGAAAGAGGGGGGGGGGCGGAGG
>JAKTXC010000020.1:0-182650 GCA_030561445.1 Zygoascus meyerae
GCGTTTAACTGTTTGGAATGATCTAAACGATTATTCTCAGTTGGTTGGAAGAGAGGCATCAATTCACTTTATATATAACTCCAGAAATCAAACGCATCCTTTATTGAGCACTCTGCTATAGGAATTGAACAAATCATCCAAGTGATTTTCTTTCAATTGTTTCCAGGCCTACCTAAGGTTAGTAACATTCAGCACTTTTTCGATCAAAAGAATCCCAGCCAGCCTCGTTTATCAAATCAACAATAAAGTGACTATGCTTATCAGCCAGGCTTAGATTACCCAGACGGAGGGTAAGCCAGCCCGAACGCACCGGCAAAACGGCTTTCGACGCAGGCTTGCTCAAAAATTGCTGCACCTTGGAAAGCACTGCGAGTCAGAGCCTAGGGATATTTGGCTAATCATATCCAGAGGTACTTAGAGACCGGCTTTCTTTCAAAATGACAACAATCAAGGGTCTGAAGCAATTGGTAAAGGCTGTCCCTGCAGCTTCTCGTTCTTTCAAATCCGGTGTATTTGCACCGAATTCGAGCCAACAGCATCTATTTGAGCCTGTGGCCTCTAAAAGTACCGTCTCTCCTATGAGAAGAACGACTCCTTGGATAGCTGCTTTGAGAGCTAAACAGAAGTACGAAAATGACTGGAAAGCTTCTCATACTAATGGCGAACCCGTTCCTGGATCAGTGTCTTTTGCGTACACAGACGTCAAGACGCGTGAAGTCGCCAATCGATGCCGAAGCGATTCTTTTACTTGTGTCCTTTTACCATTTAAAGATGACGAATGGTTTCTTGATGCTTACATTAATGCTTCAGGAAGGTTGAGAATTGGCCAAATTTTCCAAGATCTTGATGCTCTGGCTGGTGTTATCTCCTACAAGCACTGCTATCCTGCTGAACCTATTATTGTTACCGCTGCTGTCGATCGAATTTTCATTTTGAAAAGACTTGATGATTTGTCACAATATAATGTAACTTTGTCTGGATGTGTGACTTGGACCGGAAAATCTTCTATGGAGATTAGCATTAAAGCCGCTACCCATACTCACGCACTAGACAAGAACAAGGAATGGACTGAAAGTGATATAAATGATGACGAAGTGTTTCTCACTGCAAACTTCACCTTTGTTGCAAGAGATCCTCAAACTCACAAATCTTTCCCTATCAATAAGCTTGTCCCCACCAATGTGGAGGAAAAGATTGATTTTATTCGGGCTGAGAAGTTCAATGCGGAGAAAAAAGAGCAGGCCAAGAAAACCGGTCTCATGTTGAGCCCACCTAGTGAAGCCGAATCAAAGATCATTCATGACATGTGGGTCAAGCAGAAGTCTTACGAAGAAAATCCTTCTCTTAAACCTGCGCATGTTGTGAACATGTGCGACACAATGGTTCGTTCAACTATGATCATGCAGCCTCAGTACAGAAATCGTCACAGCTATATGATTTTCGGTGGTTATCTGTTGAGACAGACTTTTGAGCTTGCCTACACTTGTGCTGCTGCCTTTTCTCACTCTGTACCTCGTTTTGTTTCACTCGATTCCACTACCTTCAAAAACCCTGTCCCGGTTGGTTCTGTTCTCTATCTCACAGCTATTGTCGCTCATACTAAGAACACTACTAGAGAAATTACTATTGATGGTGTCGAGACCGAGGTTCCTGGTACACTCATTCAGATCAGAGTGGATTCCACGGTAAGAAACCTTGATCATGGAACTACTACAGATACTGGTCAGTTCACTTACAGTTACTTTGTACAAAAAGATGAGAAGAATGCTGATATTGAGCTTCTGCCCCAGACTTACAATGAGATGATGGAGTATCTCGATGGCAGGAGAAAGGCCCAAGCCACTGCTGCATTTTACGAAGAACGTCAACTTGGTAAGACCACCGTGGTCTCCGAATAATGCTCCAAGAATTATCTGATTGTCAACATACTTAAATATTCTCTAGATCAATGCTTGTCAAATGAAATAAATAAATAAATGGCGCGGTTTATAGTTGCTATAATAAATCAGCGCTCATCGAATCTTTCTTCATCTACACTGGCGGTCGACGATTCTGAATAATCATCAGAGATCTCGAATTCTGCAAGTTCTTCTTCCTCGGTTTCTTCTATGTTTCTAAAACCTCTCTTTTTGTTGATTAGCGACTGTGGCTTCCACCTTGTGAGGCCGAGAAAGAAGCTTTTGACAAGAGCTGAGAAAGTCGGATCCGCATCATCGGCAAATCGAACCCCATTCTGTCTCTTCCGGAAGAATACGAAGAAGAACAATAGTCCCAGAAGATGTAAAATCACCACCAGTGCAATAATTCCTGCTTTGTAGTAGGCGTGCCATGTAGCATCTTCGATCAACTTGTCTTTTGCTGGCGAATCAGGAATAGTACTGTTTGATGGTTCGGGAGCCCAATCTCTTTGGAAAATGAAGTTTTCAATCATTTCTAAAGATGCAATGGGATCATCCACTGGAACCATATGACTGGCGCCAAATATTTTAGTATAAGTAAGATTTCGCTCGGTAATAACACTTCCAAGCAGTTTGCTTCCATCCTGCAAAGTGAAATTTTTGAAATCTGCCTTCGAATCCGACCATCCTCGAGCATCGTTCCAGTAGAGATGATCGATCATTGCTTCTGTCCCATAAGAATTGCAAATAAAATCCATATCACCAGAAAACAGTAGCACTGGTACCTGAGCCAGGATGTCGGGCAATATGTCGACAGAAGGCTTAGAATGCAATGCTTTCAAGTTTGAACCGACATCAGCAGAACACTCCACCCAAGGGCCTTTTCTATCTACATGCAATGCACTAACAACATCAGGCCTTGCAAGATATTCGGCCACATTGTTCAAGTCAGGGGGCCAGTTCATACCGCAGGAAGGAAAGGTATCTGTCAGTCGAATGTCATACATGTTGAAGCACGTGGAATGATCGTCAGATTCACCTGCAAGCATTCGCACCACTAGAGCTTCACATTCATCGACATGAACTGTGACATTTGTGTCCATGTCCGATAGCTTCTTAGCGCAGATTCGGTGAAGAGTCTCCATTTCAGTGTTGAGTTTGGATCCAGAGGGCAGCATGTCATGATCTCGAGAGAAAGGAACGTATGCAAGATACTGCTGAATAGGATCAATCCATCCATTTCCAATAGCGAGGCCACCTAGTCGCAAATACCTCGAGTCGGTTTGAGACTGAAGCAGTCTATTTCGGTCCAGGATTGCCTTTGCAAAATAAGGAATATATTGACCAGCATATGATTCCCCTGTAATATATAAATCATTGAACCGTTCATGAGGAAAAATCTCAAAATATTTATCCATAAATAACAGCAGATCTTCACCAACCTCATCAAGTTCATGCAGCGAGTTAGTCTCCTTGGTAGAAAACCCCACCCCAAGAGGCTGGTCGATGAAAAGGAGATTGGCACTTTGCGACCAGCTGCCATTATTGAGAGTGACTCTATTTTGTTCGTGTACTCTCAGCGGTCCCGTTTCCATCATCATGCCGTCCATAGAACTACACCCTGGCCCACCATTCAGCCATATTATAGTCTTCCCTGGGGTCTCTTGTTGAGTTTCGGCCTGAACATGCCAGAAAAAAAGCTTACCCTTGTGAGTGCCATCATCAATGGGAATCTGGCCAGCATGCATTATTGGTAGTGGACCTGAAGAGGCATCGAAATCCGGCAGATCAGACACGAAGAAGTTAGCAGCAGCAGCAGATTCTTCTCGAGGTATGTGTTGAGCATACATCAGGCGAAAGTATAGACAGCAGAAGAGCACGTTCGCTAATATCATTCTATCCGCGTGCAGAAGCTGTCTCTTGTGCTCAGTTTTTTTCTCTATTGCTTTTCCTTTCTCAACACAAAATGCGGAAGGCACAGCTGTTAAATAGTACAAGTGGAGATAGGCGGCGTTGTAGGTAGAACTCCCTTCGAGGGCTGTGGTAAATCACTGTTACCAAACTAGCAGTGAAGCACTAGCAATCAAATAGCTCGTTACAGATCATACAAACCTATAAGGAAAGTGTCGTAACAAGTATTACACACCCTACTATGGCCGTGGTTTATTTTTGTTGGAGTTCTCAAAACCCCTTCGAAACTCAAAAGGTTTTGCAGTGGTAGTGACACAGGCGGGGGAGGTGGCCTAGGCTCTCTTCGCGGAAACTCACCAACTGCCGAATGCATGAATGAAGGTCTCTGGGGTAGAGCATGAATGTGTGAGAATATTTCTAAGTTAAATTGATGATAATATTACAAGAGCTATTACAAAGGCTAACTAGTACAAGGATGGTTTTCAAAAAATACAAAACCACCTGGGAAAATATTATATAAAACAGAAATCGATAGACGTAGATCAGTAGCGTTGCAATCCAATTGGGAAGGAAAAGGGCGGGGCATCTCTCATAAAGGGAGTGGGAGTATTCTGAGCCACTAGCTGTTTTGAAACCTGTGCCTGTTTCAAGCCATGCAGTCTTCTAGAATTCCTTCACTCATAGTGCCGAAACAAGCATTCATAAATCTCAGATGAAAGCAAGTTCAGCGCTGACACTCTTCTCTGTGGGCAGAGCTGGTACTGGTGCAGGGTGTTTTGCCTGGTTGGCTGTGTTTGGCGGACTAGGCCCTGATCCGCGTCGTGCCTTGGTAAAATCTACCAGCCGCACTGTATCTCTCTTGCTATCGTGAGTTGATGCCGAGGATGCTTGACGGTTCAAATCTCTGCCAATTACTCCATGCTCGTCTTCAGAAGAGGAGTAGGCATGACCCTGTTGTGCACCTTGAACTTGACTCCAAGTTAACTGACCATGGGAATTTCGATAAGCTCTGATGTTATCATCGTCAGACGTATCCTCTTGATCGTCGGCTTCCATTTCTTCTCCAGATTCAGCCGTTCGATAAGCAGATGTGTCGTCTTCTGAAGGTTCTGCAAATGATGTAGCATATTGATAAGTAGAATCAGGTTCTCTGATGTCTATATGACGCGGACTCTCGTCGCTAGATATTTCGTGAGATTCGTTGTGCTCATCAACCGACTGGAGTGTTCCGATAGTCGCAGGTGCCACTCGAACATTGTCTCCAGCACTGTTCATCGATTCAATGCTGGTACTGTGTGAGTGACTTCCAGCAACACTGCTCTCTCGACTATGATCTCCTATTTGTCGAATTATTCCTGAAGATGCATCACTAGGCTGCACACTATGACGAGGGGTCAGAATGGTACTTTTGGTTGGCTGCATGAAAGTATTTCGCGCACCCGATTCACGATGCGTATCGCCGTAGCTATCTCTGTCGACGAGTCTCAGAGTAAGAAGTTCGTCGGTGCTGATAGTTCCAACTGACCCTAAGCTTTCATGCTCTTGCCATCGTTTGTCAGAATTATCTGTCTGGCGCCAACTGTTTCTAGGTTTCACTCTCTTTGACGCAGCCTCCCTAGAATGATCTGCACCACTATAGGGTGTAGTTAAATATGCCGGTATGCCCTTTCTACCACCCATGGTTGCGGTAGTAGTGGTCTTTCCGGCTGTGGTGGGATCATCGCTAGTAATAGCTCGCGCAGTTGTTCCTTCACTTGTGGTGGTTCCTTGCTGAGTTCGGTATCGAGAAGCTACTGCTGCTCCGCCTGCTGTTGCAGTTGCTGCTGTTGCTGTCGCGCCTACAGCTCTTATACCGCTATTAGGCATGCTAGGTACCTCAGAAGTAGTATCTGTACTGCTAGAGTATGTGTGAGTTTTTTCACTTCCATGGTAGCTATCATCCTGATCGTACTCAACACCCTCATCATCCATCTTCTTGAAATTGTAATGAGATGCACGTTTTGGTGATTCCCATTCTCCCTTCTCTCCCACAAGATAATCATCTCGATCTGTTGAGGATGATCCAGGGCTGACAGGATAAACAGGGCCAGTGCCAATGTCTTTCTCTGGGTCAACGGGGAGAATTGGTCGAGAAATCTTGGGTTTCTCACCATCATCGAGATCATCTGAAGTTTTCTTGCTTTGCTTTCTTCTCTTATTGCAGAAGCAGCACCACAAGAAGAACAACGCTATCAAGAAGAGCGAGGGAATTAGCACACCAAGAAGAATTGCCGTTTTCTTAGAAGAGATTGGACTCAAAGTTCGAGTTCCTGATGCAGTGGAGCTAGCTGATGCTGCTGCAGTCGTGCTACTTCTGCTACTGGTTTGTGTAGCTGATGCGCTGGTCCTAGAAGCTGATGTACTTGTAGGAGTACTAGAGGAAGAGCTAGACGTAGCAGCCTCTTTGTAATTCTCTATTTGGAAGACAGCTGTCTCGGAGGCTCTCTTGACCAAGTGAGCAATGTCACCAACCTCTCTTTTGCTGTTGGAGCCAGTGGTGGCAGTCAGAGTCACAGTTGTTCCACTGAAATCAGTAGGAGGAATTCCGTTAAAAGTATAATTGCCAGAATGGTATTCAAGCCATGAGACTGTAGGATCATAACTAACACTTATCTTGGCGTTTTTATTGCTGACAAACTTCTCAATGGAGTACTGAAAGTATTTGCCAGAAGTAGCATTGACGGGATCCAAGCTGCTGCTAGTGAACAATGTCGAGTTATCACTGACATTATTAACAGACAAATCCAAAATATACGAAACATTATCTTCATATGAGTCGGTGACTGTCACCATCAAATGCTCGGTTTCTGAATCAGCTGAATCTGGTGGAGTACCAGTAATGGTAGCATTATTCTGGTTCACGGTCAACCAGCTGATAGAAGTGTTTAGTGCCACGGAAGAAATATTGGCCAAGGCTAGCGGCTTTCCATCTAGTGTCAACTCTTGCAGCGGAATACCATATTCAAAGGCAGTGCCTCCATTCACCGAGATCTCGTCTGTGGTAATATTAGTAACGAACTGGTGAGCACCAACCAGAATGTTGAATGGAATGCTAGAGGAGGTGAAACCAGAGTAATCTGATACACCATAAAGCAGCTGAAAAGATTCAGCTGGTGCAATTTTAGAGTTGACCGAAGGTGCGGTACCGCTGAATTTGCTAGTTCCATCGAATGTGATCCAGTTTGGTAGCGGTGTATGGGAATCAGACATGCCCAAGTATGCCAATATAGGTCGACTCGTCTGAGTCTCGAAGAAGTCCGAAGGGAAAGTCATGCTGAAAGTTTCACCAGGACTGAGTACTAGAGACTGGCCGCCCGCGACTGAGCCGGCAGTCTGTAATACAGAAGTGAGATTGGTTTCCGAATTTATCTTGGGTCCGGCATTATCCGTTAGTACCAAGGTGCAACTGTCGTAAGCAGTACCCGAGGAATCTGTTGCTGTGAGATTAAACGATAGAGTCTGATCGCCTTTTGAGCTGTCGCTACTAGGAGGAGTCCCGCTCAAAGTGCCAGTGGAATTGTCGACGGAAAGCCATTGCGGAAGATCATTACCTCCATAAGTGAGAGATCCAGATACTTTGGAGAAAGTATCTTGCGGTATCGAGTAACTGTAAGCCTGTCCATATCTCGCCAAAGGAGGTGCCTGTGAATTAAAAGGATATGCAACAGTTGGAGTGGCCGTGGAGCCAGCAGCTAAAAACAGCGCTGCTATTGAGATGGAGTAGATCTGACATAAGTTAGCCATCAATTCAAAGTTGAGACACTCAAGATTCATATATATACACACCATTTAGATCTTGATAAATATTAGAAAATAAATCAGCAGGCCGGTCGAGTAAAAATCGCAGACAGCAAGAAAAACGAAAAGGCAGCGGCAACTATTGCAGTTTTATTAGTCGAGTCTATTCCAGCTGTTCGCGACGAAGCCAGGGGTCATGGATCGGCGGAGCGCAGATTCTTGGGCTAGATGCGGTAATGTAATCAAGGGGCTCGCTGTTAATTCTTTGTGAGAATGATGGGAGCAAGCCGATTAAATGAAATAGGGAAGTGCACCACCAGATTTAGCAACAAGGCTACCGAAAATGAAAAAATGAAATCGTGCTGAGCTAGAGACTTCTGAATCCGGGGGTGTCCGTTTGCAGCGCAATGCTCTATATCAGGTCGCAATAGGCGTCGGTTTTCCAATCAGATTGAATTGCCAGAGAGAGCCACTTGTGCGCACAGTTAAAGATCGGGTCAGGCTCAATGAGCACCGCTACACAATATCACACTATATTGAGCAAGAGATCTTTTGACCTGGAACAGTTACGAGTAGTTCAATCAGATGTCCAAAATGCTTGTGAGTAGCAAAGACGATAAATAGTAAATAGATGAATCAATAACAGTCAAATATGCCAAGAGCAGAAGACAAGAAGTCGAAAAGGAGCTGATTTTGAAGTGGCAGTATCATTTCAATATATACTCAAGTACTGACGCAACTTTAAAGGAAGGGGTGCCAACTAAATTTTTACCTTTTGCTCACTAGCTGGTCGCTGATGCAGCTCTGAAAATGAATATAACAGGGTGCGCGGCGGCACCCATAGTGGTGGCGCAAAAGCAAATAGAGTTTTACAACTAATTGCATTAGTTTTGGGTGTACTGAAACATGGAAATCATTACAGCCAAGGCTCTAGGGGAGCAAATCCTAGTGTGACTGTAGCATGATTGAAAACCATAGCTCGTGAACCAATCTCCACCCACGAATTGAAGGGTAGAGATGCAAAAAAAATTCAAAGCTACACACAAAAAACCACAAGTGGTGATATCTCATTAACCTGTAGACCAAACATCGCTAGCTTGCAACGCGTGGCCTCCTGGCATGCAATCAACCGTTATATCAAGGGGTTCGTTTACACCCCCTGGCTTCGTAACTGTCCCACTTCTGTCAGTCAATCCAGCCAAGCCAACAATTCCCAAAAATTAGAAAGGCTGGACAATTGGGAGCTATGAAACGGCAAGGGTTTGTTGGACTCGACCCATCTTTTCGGCGATTTGGCTCAGATTGTCTAAGACTGAACGCCTTTGCAGTGCATGCACCAAGCTGGTAGCCCAATGGAGATGGGTAGTGGTCAGCGCTCACCAATTTCGGTGAGTCGCTCTAAAACCGTACCAAATGTGTCGAATTATACTGGTACGGTAAAATGAATTTGGGTTTTCAATCTGTTGTGGCCCTCCTCAAATTGACTTTAATAAGCAGTCCAAGTGGAGACTGTCCTGGCTATTCTCGTCACTAAGCGTCACCAATTAATTGAAGTTGCAAGATTTGCTTGCTCAGCATCATTAATGGACATCAACCTGGTTGACTCCTTCTGCAATGAAAGGATGTGCCTGATGTGTGTCTCTGCAGAGATAGGAGCGAGAACGTACTCTCTACCTGTCCCTTTCGATGCGGCGATGAGACTATGCCTGGTTCGGCAAAGATGTGGCATGCTTGTGCTGACGACGGGATATACCCCTTTTTGATTGTCATGACAACCGTCCGCCCGTAGTCCCAAAAGCTCCCTCTTTCCTTCCAACGCTAGAGACTGTCCCCACCCTTCCACCTTCACCTCTTCTCAGGGCTTTTCCCCGAAGTTCCGACCGAGACAATGCTGGCTAGTTGACAGCAGTAGATTCGGCCATGGTAGAGTATACTCGGAACTTCGGTAGAAAATGATACCCCTTCCCCATGTAGGAGGTTCACTTCATGTAAGATTCGAGGGCATCTGATTTTTCCCCATTCCAATCCAATTATTGTGCAGCCTCCCCTGCTGGTCCTGATTTTAATCAGAATTCCTTTTATATAAAGCCTTCTCCTTAGATAGTTTCATACCATATAGTAGATATAAGTGTCTCGGTTGTCACCACGCCCATTCAACCACATTCTCATCTTCTCGATCTCGGTTTGTCCCGCATCCATGCTCAGAGCCCCTGGATCGGCGGCTTAGCATTGATCATAGGGCATCGCCATCGGCAATAGTCTGGCCCAACTTAGCCTAATTCCAGAAGTTCTTGGCTAATAACGTTCACCAGTCCTTGAAGTCCCGATGTCGCTATTCGCTTTTTTTAGCCTGTACCTGGCTTCCATTTGCGATCCTCTTCCAAGCACAAGTGTCAGTTCCTGAAATCCCGCATTTTCCAGCCACTTGTAGCCAACACCTGGAAAAGTATTCGCATATACCAGCCCTCTACAGCCACATTATTTTGTGACCACCGCTATTGGCTCTTTGTCGCTCAGTGGGAGAAAACGATAGCACGGCTATCTGTGGAGTCTTACCAACCGCCGCGCAGGCTTGGCTCCGCCCACCTATCGATTAGAGAAAGTAAAATTCGCTTTTAAATAAATCAAGCCTTAAGTGAGAGTCGCTGGCTGCTACTAACGAGGCTATCTTGCACGACAAGAGAGGTAATAGAACAACCTCTGTGTAGTACCATTTATACTCTGAGAATACCGGAAATAGTTTTGCTTCTTAGTTATATAACGGCTATCAAATCAGGCCAGTGCATCTGCCTTTGAGAATCATCCCAACATTTTTTTTCTCGATCCGACATTGCATCTTCTTCTTCCTAACTCCCTTGCACAGCCGGAAAGTTGAACGACCATTCCTGGTGAACCTCCAATTTAGGTTTTCACCTCACCTCAACCTTCCTCTTCCCCACCATCTTCGCCTTGCGAATCTTGCTCCTCAACCATGGAGGTAAGTTCTGCTCCTAACTGTTGTTGTCGAAATTGTGGTTCCTGGAATCTCTCATGCCGTCCGTCTGGGATCTCCAGGTTGCTATCTCAAACTGCACTAGTCGGTCTCTGTAAACACTGCACCGGCTGCGATTGCTATAGCACCATTTCTCTAATCACTTCACAACCGAACAACAAGACAAAAAAATTGCTTCAAAAACTACTTGATGCTCTGTTTTTCTGTTTCCCTTTATTTTTTCAAAAAAAAAGTTTTTTGTCTCCTCAATTCTTTGAATCTAACCATTAGTTGCATTCTGGGTATTCCAAAACTCGCCAGAGGAAGTCGTCAGAGTGTTTTACGACCACCTCTTGTCCAGACGGCCAAATGATTCCGGGATCCTCTGCTTACTCTTCAACATCAAAAATGAATGAAGTTCCATCTATTGAAATGGTTCATCGTCCTGTTGCAAGAGTTCCTTCTCCTTCAAGAGGTAAATCCCCTGTTTCCTCTCAGTGCCTGAGGGCAGACGCCGTGCCGTCTGGCCAGGCCACGAACTCCACAAAGTTACAGCAGGCACTCGACATTGATACTTCAACTACAGAATCTACCTCTGGTGGGTCTCCGTCGCCTTCTCCTACTTTGGCTAATTGGAAGTTTAGTTCCAATCCCTCCCTTCTTAGTTTCCCTGTGCCCCCTTTGTCCTCCATGTCTACTGGATCGTCTACCGCAGCAGCAACTTCAGCAACATCAACGCCCCGAACACCATTGTACTCTGATTTTCCCCCTCATGTTTCCAGCAGATCACAGTCTCATTCCAGCATTTCTAACGTCTCGATAAATTTAGCTTCTAGTACAGCTTCCCCTCTGCGATCAGGATCTCCTTCGTACTTCTCCTCTCCGTCTGTACTAAATGATGACCCTGTTCAAAGAGCGTCTTTGCACTTCACTAAGCGACACTTTTTTTCGAAGCAAAAAGCTCGTGACACCAATTCTCTGCATGCTTCTCTTCCATTGATTGTTCTTTTTTTCTCATTTTTATTTGTCGCCCTTTGTTCTTTTTGTTTTGTGCACACGACCACTGCTACGGACGGTATCGATTGTAGGATGCCCTACATGACTCCCACCTATCAAGATGTTCAAGGCTTCAATGGGTCATTTACCAGATTTGGCTCTAAATACAAAATGCAGCTTTATCGTGAGGGTGGGATTGATGATGGTAAGCTAGACCCTCTCAACGGTGTTCCGGTTATTTTCATACCTGGAAATGCTGGCTCTTTTCGCCAAGTGCGCTCACTTGCTGCTGAATGTTCTCATCAATATCATTCAATGCTCTCGGCGAAGGCTAATAGCCACAATCGTGTTGGTCATTTAGATTTCTTTACTGCTGATTTCGGCGAGGATCTGACTGCGTTTTCTGGCCAGACGATAAAAGATCAGGCCGATTATCTCAATGAAGCAATTTCTTATATTCTCGGTCTTTATCAGGAAATCGCCACTGAAAGAAGCATCCCATTGTCGTCTACTCCAAAATCTGTCATACTCATTGGGCATTCCATGGGAGGTATGGTTGCGAGAACAATAGTCATGCGACCACACTACGTTCCAGGCTCTGTGACGACTATTCTCACTCTCGCAGCTCCGCACTCTCTCCCTCCTCTCACTTTTGACTGGGAGCTTGTAGGTCTCTATGAAGATGTGAACAAGTATTGGAGCGAGAGTTTTAGTCAAGAACTCACTGGTAGAAATCCATTGGCTCATATTAGTTTAATCAGTCTGGCAGGCGGCAAACTTGATCAGATGATTCCACCTGAGCATACTTCTCTCAATTCTATGGTGCCAGATACCAATGGATTCACAGTTTTTACCTCAACTATCCCTAATGTTTGGGCTGGCGTCGACCATCAAGCAATTGTGTGGTGCGATCAGCTAAGACGTGTTCTTGCATCAACACTTCTTAAAATCAGCGATACTGATGGGTCATCACGAACCAAGAGCTTACTGGAAAGAATGAATATTTTTCGAAAGATGCTTTTGACTGGCTTGGAAGCCCCGCCCAGACACGAACAGCAACGCCAGCAAATAGCACTAGCAGCTTCCCCATCTTCTGCTGACAATCTTCACGCCATTGATACTGTCATGTACAGTGGAGGATCGCACTCATCTCTTGTAGAAGGCGGAAAGTCTCTTCGTCTAACTGGAAAACAAACAGCATTTACGTCCTTGTACATGTTCCCTATCAGCAGCAAAAATCTTAATACTTCGCAGTTTTCTTTGATGACTGATAGAAATATCCTCTCACTGCCTAGCAAAAGTTCGGATGAAAGTGACAAAATTGACAATGAAACAGCGGGGGTTCAAATTCTAGCATGCAAATATCCTGTTTCACTGAAATCAGACTCTTTGTCATCTCAATTGGGTAACCTGGTTTCGATAGATCTTAGAACACCAGATGATACTTGGAACGACATAATGCTATGTCATAATCTTGAGAAGCATGTGGTTGTCTTGCCACGGTCTCGTGACTATTGGTATAACACAAACTGGCCAGAGTATGACCATGGAAGAACTAATCTTTCTTATCTTAATTTCAAACTCAGAGATCTCAGCTATTATGATCATATTGTTGTGGTAGATGATGCAGCAACTTCTGATGCGGGATCAGTCATAGCTTCCATTGAGGAGGCCTCCAAAATTAACATCACAGTGAAGCAAGGGTTTTGGAGATTGTTATTGGGAAGGCCCTTAGTTGCAAAACTTCCCAAAAATATGCCATTCATGGTTGATGTGTCATTTGAGAATGTTTGGTCAAGTTTGCTGGCTTTCACAGCCCAATTTGATGAAAAGGAAGATAAAGTTATTCTCGATCAGAACAGTCAAATATTGACGCCAGTCATCCGTCAGTATGTCGAGGAACTTCATGAATCGAAATACTACGTCAATGTTCAGGCTGGTACATTAGTCAACGTGTCAGTTCATGGAGTTGCGCCATATTCTCCTTTTACTATGAATGGAGACAAGTACAACAATCTTCATTTCCAAATTTGGTCCGATTCCCTCAAACAAGATATGGTCATAAAACTAAAGCTTGATTTTATTGCAACTATCAGCAGAATTGCTTTGCACTATCGAGCGATATTGGCCATTTTCCCACTCCTTGTTGTGTTTCTCAACATTAAGATTCAATTTGATATACACTCTTCTTCTGGCCAATTTATTAGCTTCGAGGATTCGATGAACATTTACTTTTCTCGATATTTAGGACCTCTGCTCGTCTTTGTTTCTTGGCTTCCCTGGCTTCTACAGCTAACTTTTGTGCGACGTGTACTTTATCTCATTGAGCCATCTCTCAACCTTGCTACAGGTGAAGGCTTCACTGATGCCTTTGCTGCCACAAAGAAAAACGATTTTTTTTTAGGACTCGAAGGAACGCATTTTTGGATCCTTGGTCCAGTTTTCGTGACAGTGGCGAGTGGTATCTGCTATGCATCTTATTTATTTTTTGCCTTTTTAATCACGGGAATGTCACGAGTCATTCTAAGTCTTCTGGCTCTATCTTTGAACAATGGCCAACGGCCCAGGGCTTATGCCACCAAGCTTGGGGCTGTCTCATCTACTGTACGAAGTACAAGGCTGACTATGTCAGTGTTATTTTCGCTAGGCCTTTTAGCACTTTTTATTCCCTACCAGTTTGCTGTGACAGCTATCTGCATACTTTTACTGTATAAAACTGTCAAAGTGCAATGTCAGAAAGATTTGCTGGGTACAGGACTTACAGGCCAAGGCACGCATCACTCGAAAAATGAGGAGAAGAGTGAACCTTTTCATTACATGACTGATGCAGCTTCCAATGATTTCAATCTGGGAGCGGGAGACATCCAAGAGAATGAGAATGTTCAATTGGACAACTTGCGGTTCAATGTTTCAAACTTTCTCAATTATTCCATGAGTATTTTGATGCTTGTTCTGTGGATTATCCCTACCAACCTTCCAGTAATGATAGTCTGGTTTCACAACGTTTCTGTTAGATGGACGACAGTATATCATTCTTATCACAATCTTTTGGCTTTTGTTCCAATCTTTTTACTTACAGAACGAATATTAGCTGGTGAGATGATACCTCAGCAACAATGGTTTAGTCAAAGGTTATTCACCAAACTCATGCTTGTCTACTCGTGTGCATACTGTCTGATTTTCGGACCTCAGAGATCCTACTGGCTACATCACTTAGTCAATTTTTTTGCATTCTGGTTATTTATTACCTATCTGGAGAAGCATATCAGCCAGAGCGGTCGCTAAGCACAATCGCGACTTGTCCAAATAATATATAACGCTTATTGACTATTAGTTCTTCAAACTGAAAAATTACGCATTATCATCAATAAAATAGATTATTAATTTATTTTTAATAAGCTTTATTCCCTCATGAGCGGCTTTGAGTTTTTACTGTTCTGACAAACTTTACGAAACAGTACCAGCCAAACCTTGGGCTCAACTCTGCTATGAAAGAGCAAAAAAATGTAAAAAAAAAAGTAAAAAAAACTTAAGAAGAATCACAACTTAGAAAAATTTTGTACCTCAGATATTATCGTCGGTGCGTGACTCGTTTTGAAAATTCAAGTAATATCCTGTCTGTTCGGCATCTGCGAAAGAGTATTTCTCCAGTATATCTGCTGCCAAACCCCTGTCATTCAATGTGTCATTACCGGTTGTAGGCATAGTTGTAGAAGATGCCAATGATATAGAATCCGTCTCTGGCATTGGCAAGAAATATTGGTTTTTGATAACAGGACTGATAACTTTGAAACGAGCCCAGATTCCAGTTAAGGGTAAGAAAACAACTACTATCAATGACGAGAATCCTGAAAACCCTGCGGGAACCTTATCAACTGCAAACGAAATGGCTGTTAGCACCAAAGGTATAATCATGGTTTGAAATGTCATCACAAAAAAGATTTGATAAACATCAAGCTGCTTCAAGCCGAGCTGCCTCCTGCGTCTGATGGCAACAACAAGCTTTAAGCAGCTCACAGCTGAAAAGAGAGCTATAGTTGCTGTAAAATAAGGTGATGCAATATTTGCAGGCCACATAGGCATTGACTCGGCGAAATAGCCTGGATTGATCACTCCAGCAATATCAACCACCGAATAAAACATCCACACAAAAATACAGGGAATAGTCGCGACTAAACATAAAACAATCAGCAACGCATTCTTCAATTTTTTTTTACCTAAATCTGAAAGAATCACATTGGCATTTAGCAATAAGCATGCTTCCACGCATATAATTATGATCACCTGAAACACGGAACCAGTAACATTGACCGCCAAATCATTGGCCGTGATATCATAATAAGAACCAGTCAAGTTAGCTCGAGAAGAAGAAAATGCTCCAAAGACATAACCTAAGATAAGTCCAGCATGAATGATTATGCAAGTCAGTGAGAATAGGTATAGGAAAAATAGAACTGTTTTTTTTCTCTGAAAGAGCAGCAACATCAACAGGGTCATTGCAGCGCAGCCTAACCTCACCCCCTGAAATACTGCAAAAGTACAGAGCTCATTTTTCCAACTGTCAAGATCGGGAAATGTCAAATCGTACGAGCCCGCCGTGGTATTGATTAGAAACGACTGATTGACTAAGGACGACGGAAACACACTGTAAAAATGATTGACTGCCATGGTGGTATAAACTAATGTATGTCAAGAATTGAAACAATCAAGGTCATTTATAATATTGCTCGTCATAATTTGTGAATTTGAGGCATTGGCGGTTTAAGCATTTTGCCATTGTCCAGCAAAAATCAAGTATCCCCGCATATATGCGGGACTACCTTATTTGGACATGAGATCTGATGGCTGCTTGTAAAGCACCCACCCACTCAAAACATTGTTGCGAATGTCGCAATTGACTGTTATCAGAATATTTTCAAGAAATATCCTCTTCTAGTCCGTGCTGTAACAGCTCATCAAGCCACATTCTCTATTTCGATTAAGTTTTCCGGAGCGGATTCGGTTCGGGTCGTGGCCTTAGCAATGAAAGTGCACTTCGTGCTAGGGTCTCGTTAAGGGATTGGGAATCACTCCACAATATCTGCAAACTAGAAGGAGACAAAAATAGAAGCCTTCCAACAACCTTTCAGCGATGGTTTTCATGAGCTCAGAAGCGGATTATTCAGGTAATCAATTGCCAACTTCACGAATAGAAAAGTATATTCTACCCTTGTTCTCTTTGTCTTGTTAGCCCCCAACGGGTTAATCAGCTGGTGATAGCCACATCACAGCCGTATTCAGACAAAGTCCCTTCTGCGGAGCAAGCCGCCCGGCCACCCCCAATAGGTCTGCTAAAAGGTTGGCCCGCACTCTTCTTTATTTAACTATAAACCTGGAGGTGTCTTCTTCTCATTGTTATACATCTCTTCTCCGTCTTTCAAATCAATGGGAACCGATCCATATCCTCAATCGCCCACCTTTGGGCTCAATTCTGATCAGCTAGATGAGCCAGTCAAATCACGCCTCCGACACCGCCGAGCGTTGTCAGGTATCACCCCTCGTGAACTGAAACACATAGACTCTGTTGTGCCTCTGAAGTGTCGACAGCAATGGAAAAAATTTGCTGTTCACGAGTTTACTGATAAGGAAGGCTTTGAAGCCGAGTTGGTGAGAAACGTGGAGACCACTCTTGGAAGATCTCTGTACAATTGCGATGACTTGGCTGCCTATACAGCTTCCGCCATATCTGTGCGTAACAGAATGATTGTTGGTTGGAATAGGACTCAGCAGCATGATACAATGGTTGATCCTAAGAGAGTTTATTATCTCTCTTTGGAATTCCTCATGGGCCGTGCTATGGACAATGCCTTGCTCAATTTGAAGCAACGTGATAACGTTGCACATGGTTTAGAAGATTATGGATTCCGGTTAGAGGACATTCTCGATCAGGAGCCCGATGCTGCGTTGGGAAACGGTGGTTTGGGTCGTCTAGCTGCTTGTTTCATTGACTCACTGACCACTGGAGAATACCCTGCATGGGGTTATGGTATTCGTTATCAGTATGGCATTTTCAAGCAAAAGATTGTAGACGGATTTCAGGTTGAACAGCCAGACTACTGGCTTGAATTCTCCAACCCTTGGGAAATTCCTCGTTTAGAATTGTCTGTTGATGTCATGTTTTATGGCCGATCCGAGCGTTTCACAGACGATGAAGGCAAGACCAAGCACCGATGGATTGACGGTGATCTTGTGCGAGCTGTGGCATACGATATGCCTATTCCTGGATTTGACACTGAAAATGTGAATAATCTTCGATTGTGGGCCTGTGAGCCTCATGTCGAGTTTGATTTTAACAAATTCAATGAAGGAGATTATGCTTCAGCTGTCAAGCAGCAAAATGAAGCACAAACTGTTTCTGCGGTCCTGTATCCAAACGATAATTTTTACTCTGGTAAAGAATTGCGTCTGAAGCAGCAATACTTTTGGGTAGCTGCTTCCCTTTCCGATATTGTTCGGCGGTTCAAGAAATCTAGACGATCATGGAGAGAGTTCCCAGATCAAGTTGCAATTCAACTAAATGACACCCATCCTACCCTGGCTATCCTAGAGCTCATGAGAATCTTAATTGATCGGGAATCCTTGGAGTGGAACGAAGCTTGGAGTATTGTCACCAAGACTTTTGCCTACACAAACCATACTGTATTGCCCGAAGCCCTTGAAAAATGGAGTATTGACGTCATGGACCATCTGCTTCCAAGACATTTGCAAATTGCTTATGATATTAACTACTTCTTCCTTCAAGAAGTGGAGAAGAAATTCCCAGGAGATAGAGATCTATTGGCAAGAGTCTCACTCATTGAAGAGAGTCAGCCCAAGCAACTTCGAATGGCTTACCTGGCAATTGTTGGTTCTCACAAAGTAAATGGTGTTGCTGAATTACATTCAGAATTAATCAGAACTACCATTTTCAAAGACTTTGTTAAAGTTTATGGTCCAACCAAATTCACCAATGTCACTAATGGTATCACACCTCGTCGGTGGCTTTTGCAGTGCAACCCTAAATTGTCTGCTCTCATTTCCGAAACCTTGGAAGATCCTGATTACAAGTTTATGAAGGATCTCGGATTGTTGAAGAAGTTGGAGAAGTATGCTCATGATGCTGAATTTCAGAAGAAGTGGGTTGCCATCAAAACAGAAAACAAGGCCAGATTGGCCAAATTGGTGAAATCTCAAGGAGGTATTGACCTCAATCCCCATGCTCTGTTTGATATTCAGGTAAAGCGAATTCATGAATATAAGCGGCAACAGCTCAATATCTTAGGAGTTATTTACCGATATTTGCAGATCAAAAGTATGTCTCCGGAAGAGAGATTGAGTGTCACACCTCGAGTATCTGTGTTTGGCGGAAAATCTGCCCCAGGATACTACATGGCTAAAGTGATCATCAAGCTGATCAACTCTGTGGCAGAAGTCGTGAACAAAGACAGTGACGTCAATGGACTCCTGCAGGTTTGTTTTGTCGAAGATTATTGCGTGTCAAAAGCGGAAATCATAATTCCTGCTTCTGATATTTCTGAGCACATTTCAACTGCTGGCACTGAGGCATCTGGAACCTCCAACATGAAGTTTGTTCTGAACGGAGGTTTGATCATTGGTACTGTTGATGGTGCCAACATTGAAATAACCCGAGAAATCGGTGAGGATAGCATTTTCCTTTTTGGTCATCTAGCTGAGGCAGTTGAAGATGTGAGATATAACCATACCTACCACGGTCACAAGATTGATGAGAAGTTGTCTCAAGTCTTTGCGGCCATTGAAGGAGGTAAATTCGGCGATCCTCAACACTTTGAGAGCCTCATTTCCTCTATCAGAGATGCAGGCGATTACTACCTTGTTTCAGACGATTTTAGCTCTTACCTCGAGGCTCACGCTAAAGTAGACAAGGCTTTCAATGATCGAGATACTTGGGCTAGCAAGAGCATAATTGCTGTTGCCAACATGGGCTTCTTCAGCAGTGACCGATGTATCGAAGAATATTCTGAGGGCATCTGGAACGTCGAGCCTGTACCGGTAGGTAAAGGTCCCGACGTGGATGGCGAGTAGTTGAGCCTTTATGCTGTTCTTTGCTATGCGAGTTTCTCTGAAGACGAAGTAATTCGGTAATTACATGGAACCACTCTGAACCACAGCAAAGCCGACTTTGTTAAAAACATTCTCTGGCTCAATATTTTTTCCTGATTCTTTATTACTATAGTCCATCAGCAAATTTTTCTTATAACTTCGAATAATAATATCAATCTTTATTTCTTTAAGTTCAAATTTGAAATCGCCGCCCTAGTTATGATATTAGCACAGCCGTGTCTGCCAATCGAATCTTGGTGGATATTTGGATTTTGCTTCTGCAGACTTCTTTAACATCATCACTAATAAAATGGTAAGTTGATTCGATCGGCAAAATATAAAAAAGGCTACCGTTGCACCTTTTGGCTTTAAGCGGCTTCTGTTTACTCTTTCTAGAGCTGTAACTAATCATAAAATAGTCTGTTCCTATTTTCGGCAACGACGTGACCGAAGAGCGTGGTGAAAATGCCAGATTATCAGCATTTGTTGGCGCTATAGCCGTAGGCGATTTGGTTAAAAGTACCTTGGGGCCTAAAGGTATGGATAAGCTTTTGCAGTCATCTACTACGACTCAGTCATTGGTCACAAACGACGGTGCTACGATTCTGAAGTCGATCCCTTTCAACAACCCAGCTGCCAAAGTTTTGGTCAACATTTCTCAGGTCCAGGATGACGAAGTTGGCGATGGTACAACTTCTGTCACAGTTCTTGCTTCAGAATTGTTGAGAGAAGCAGAAAAATTGATTGATAAGAAGATCCATCCTCAAACAATCATTGAAGGCTACCGGTTGGCCACTCATGCTGCTTTGACTGCCTTGAACAAAAGCGCAGTAGACAATGGCAATAACCCAGAGATTTTCCGAAAAGATTTGATTGCTATTGCTAAAACCACTCTTTCCTCAAAAATTTTGAGTCAAGACAAGGATTACTTTGCTAATTTGGCTGTTGATGCTATTCTGAGATTGAAAGGCTCGACCAATTTGGCCCACATACAGATTTTGAAAAAATCAGGTGGTAAACTCTCCGATTCATATTTGGACGAAGGATTCATTCTTGATAAAAAATTTGGAGTTAATCAACCCAAAAAGATCACCAATGCCAAGATCATGATCGCCAACACTTCTATGGACACAGATAAAGTCAAAATCTTTGGTGCCAAGTTTCAGGTCGATTCAACATCAAAACTCGCTGAACTAGAGAAGGCTGAAAAACAGAAGATGAAGCAGAAGGTTGAAAAGATCAAGGCACATGGAATCAACTGCTTTGTCAATCGGCAGCTCATCTACAATTGGCCTGAGCAGCTCTTTTCCGATTCCCACATTAACACCATTGAGCATGCTGATTTCGATGGCGTGGAACGATTAGCTCTTGTCACCGGTGGTGAAGTCGTCTCCACATTTGATCATCCCGAGCTTGTCAAGTTGGGTCACTGCGACACCATCGAAGAAATCATGATTGGAGAAGACTCAATGATCAAGTTCTCAGGTGTTGCTGCAGGTGAAGCATGCACCATTGTTCTTCGTGGTGCCACTGAGCAGGTTCTTGAAGAGGCTGAGAGATCTCTTCATGATGCTCTTTCTGTGCTTTCGCAGACTACAAAAGAAACCAAAACAACGCTCGGTGGTGGATGTGCTGAAATGATCATGTCAAAGGCAGTAGAGGAAGCAGCTCAGAACGAGGAAGGCAAGAAGGCCCTTGCTATTGAGTCATTCGCTGTTGCTCTTCGTCAGCTCCCTACCATTCTCGCCGACAATGCTGGTTTCGATTCCAGTGAGCTTGTTGCTAAGTTGAGGGCGAGTATATACAACGGTTTGAACACCAGCGGATTGGATCTTGATAATGGTAAGGTTGCCAACATGAGAGACTTGGGAATCGTGGAGAGTTACAAGCTTAAAAAAGCTGTCGTTAGCTCTGCCAGTGAAGCAGCAGAATTATTATTGAGAGTCGACAACATCATCCGAGCACGTCCGCGAACTGCTGGCAGAAATCAAATGCCTATGTAGATATATGAGTCTGGTTAGTAATGATATTAAATATGCCATAAGGTATTGTGAATGTCCGCATCTCAGGACAAATGTTCCTTTGAACTAACATTTCGGGAGAATCTGGTATCAATATATTTCATCATACTGGACATGAACAATGACTTTTCGAGATTTTGCCTAGAAACCATCACGTTTTGAGTCTGGCTAAATGACAGCTTGATAGTCACCGGAGAATGATTAGAGCTGTTTTTCTGGTGATCATTTATCTTAGTCTTGTTCGATACAGTCCGTTCTGTCAACTCGATAGTACAATTCTTGTCACGGAAATCTGGCTGTCAGCTTGTCCGAGCCAACACATTAGAATGTTATTTTCGCTTGTGCTCCTGATCAAATGAGGTATGGTATCTGTAAAATACCTTTTTTACCGTAAAAAAATAAATCAATCACTGTCGATGGAAAACTGGTTTCAAGCCGAATAAAAGATTAATTAAGCCAAATTAGGTGTTTCCATATCGGGTAACTCCGTGTTAGACTCAGGAAACAGTACTTTAATTTGAGCCGATCTGCCACAATTAAATAGATCAAACTTCGCTTGCAAAATGAAAACAGGCCCCTTAATACCGTCAATCATTCTATATTATCTCGATAACATAGCATGATTTGTGAAGCTGGTTCAACTTTGCGATTATGCGAGCGGAATATTCGCTCTAGCTGATGAGGCGGCTGCAATCAAGCCACACTATTTCAAGTAATCCATCAAGCCTGTTTGTTTAAGGCATAAAATGAAAACTCGATTGTCGCTACAAAAGTTGGGTTTTGAAAAATAAAACAATAAGAAACAAAAATAGTTAGAACAAGATATACAAATGTTATTTTTGTCAAATAATATTATCAGCAATCTTAAAAGCGAGATACTTCAATCAAAAAGGCCCCCAGCAGAAGCTCTTACCGTGACCATAAATTTTCGACTGCGGCTCGAAATTTATCGTCATAACGCCGATGTCAGAACTCGAAGAATATGAAAGTCAACTGGACCTTGTTAATCAGGGCCTTCTGGATGCACCAAATGACGAAAGTCTTTTGGAATTAAAATCAGAGCTGACAGACCTGATCTCAATGATGAAGCAGGCTGAAAACAGCGATAAGCCGTCAGTGAGCTCTCCAGATGTCGTTCAAGAAACTGGGGGTGACTCTAGTAAAGAGATCACCAAATCTGAAAGCCCGCCGGCTATTGTTGATAAGAATAAAGGAATTTCGACAAGTGATACGAGTTTACCTCCCAAGTTTGAGGTTGGCCAGCATGTTATGGCCTTGGATCCTATGACAAAGCAGTTTAAGCCAGCAAAGATTAGCCTTGTAGCGGGCTCCTCATCAGATCGGTCTTATACTATTAAATTCCAGAATTCATCTGTTGCGACCGTGAAAGAACATCAAATTAAAGATCAGTCGAAGAAGAGTGTTAGTCGTAAGCCAAGCTCGTTGGGTAGCACTAGCGTGAATGGCGCGCCGAAAGTCAGCCATTTGCCGTCCAAAGCCAAGCTTCTGGACGATAGCAAAAATAAATGGCAAAAATTCAATCAAAAGTTTTCCAAGAAGAAGAGTTCTCCGGAGATTCTCGGGGCTATTGGTGGTGGCATTACAAAATCTCAGTCGAAGAAAGGATTCACACATTCAACTACAGTTGAATATCCAGAAAAATCTACTAAACGCCCAAGAAGTGTGTTCAATTCATCTACCAGAATAGGGTGATTTCGACAACTGCTGTGCTAAACGTCAGACTTATCAATCATTTTTCTCAGGGGATTCTTTCTATTATTGAGCCATATGTGCACTGCTGTGTACTGATTAACATTGAATTATTCTTCTGGTACTCCACTAAAAGTCTCAAGATAATCTAGGGTCCTTGAGTGAAAGGCAATAATCATTCCAAATTGAATCGAATTGCTCTTTTTTACTACAGAGCACGTCGTTCAAATCATCCAAACGGATATTCATGACGTCGCGACCGTTCCAATTTTCTGCAACCTGTTGAGCATTCAAGCCTATGCTTTTGAAAGAGTAGTCTTCCCACTTTTGGGGCTCATCCTCAGTTATTATATTGATTTTGGAGGGTTTGGACATCATATCTCTCACAATGGCTTTTGCGTTTACCTCTTTCATTGGCGCAATATTGAAAAGAGTATCTAGTCCGTCGTCGAACCTCTCTAATTCGAGCTTGCTAATAGCTTCCATTACATCTTTGTCGTCTTCCCCACTTCGGTGCTCGACCAGTTCTGGGGCTTCAAATTCATCTGCCGCCTGCTCGCCGCCCTGATACAATATTTTATTGATGACGCCCGATTCTCGCCAGTCGTTGTCCAGGTTATCCCAAAGAGAAGTACAATTTGAAGAAGGGGGGCTATAGTAGTCTCCAGGGAGAGGCAATAGCAAGCTATCCATAATATGCGTCTCTCGCCGGAAGAACAGCCTCCTTCGAGCTAGGGTTGGCGGTTTTTGTCGGAACAGATACTCCAGGACCGATTTTATTTCATGTTTCACTTGTGAAATCGCAAACTTCATATCTTCTCGATGATACCGAGTGACGCTATTTTCAGTATGTGGCTTGTCAAAAATCCTGTAACAATATGCTAGTCGCAAACTGGTTAAAAGACACAGTAGGCCAAAAGGAGCATAAGTAGTCTGAGCCGAATTTTCTCTGGAGTAAGTTTCAGCAAAATTAGTAATACCAGACAGAAAATCGTACATTGTTTCATTGTAAAATTTGGCCATGTCCCTCTGACTCTCACGGCCATATTCAAACTCAGATGTCTCCACTAATACCAGAGAACACATCAAATTTGTAATCTCAGCTACTGCATGATACAACAAGGTACCATTGGCATTATCAAACTCGACATGGCATGGCTCTGCTTGCTCTGAGAGAAACTTTAATTTCGAAGCTAGTTCCTGTGAATATACACTCAGCCATGAAACAATATCTGCGTAAAAAGGCTCATTCACCTTGGAATCTCGATTCAAAATCTCTCTCGCAGTGATGCACACTAAACGAATAATTTCGTAAAAGTGTGCCAGAGATTTGTTCGGTTTTACTCCACGTTGAGTGTTACCCAACACCTCTCGGGAAAAGTGAGTTAATAATTCCCCTCCGTATCTTTTGAGTCGATTAAAATATTCGGTTATGTCTCTGGTGGCACACTTTTTATACTCTTGCTCGATGTAGTTTTTCGTATCAAAGAGGCCGCGAGTTTTGAAAGGCTCAAGTAGCATGTTCATCCGGCGATGAACTTTTTCCTCGTAATCTCTCACGTTTGCACCTATCACCGATAATCTTAAATCAATCTCTATAGTAAGCAGATTTGCAACTCCCATGGGCGAAAACTCAACAATTCTTTTCCATTCTGCTCCGCCGATGTATTCGGGCAGCACGAAAGAAATCACCTGTGTGATTTCCTTAATCCTTGATAACATATCGACGATTTCAGTCTCGTATTCTTGGCTGACTTGGAATACGAATTCTAAAAGAGTTTTCACACACCTATTAAAATGAGATATTTTTGCCCGCCGGAATGAATCGCCCGACTGGATTTCGTCAACAAAAAGTGTACTCATCACACAATAGACGTTGACCAAACAGCCGGATAAGAAGGCTATCTCCTTCCGATCTTTGACTTCTTTCTGCAATGCAGCTCGACAAATGACGGCCTCAATAAAACTATAAAATGGATCCAAAGATGTCGCATTCGATGCAGTTTTTTTTTTTCGAGAGGCTGCTAATCTCTTAGTAAAATGCTGTTTCATGCGAGTGTAATGATCCATTGATACCGAAATTAAGTCATCATGAGGTACTGATGAAGACTCCCCTTCTTCGATCAAAGGTAAATATACGTCAGAAATATCAATGTATCGTTTGAGAGGACCGACAACATCTGTCATCCACGGAAAATACTCCATTAAATCATCAAATGGCCAAATGAGCTCAGATTCTTCAAACAACACAGGGATTTTTTTAATAATATTTTCTTCACAAACAGTGTCTTTCTTTCGCCTCTTGAACTTACTACCGAGCACGGATGGTACGGGTGATTCAGCAATTTTTGGCATGATCTTCCTTCCCTCGGTCAAGATGTCGTCGTTTGAGTGCAGATCAGGTCGTATTTGGTTTTTTAGCTTGTCACTATCCTGCTGAGATTCCGCAATCAAAATCTTTCCTGTAGCTTTCGATGAAATTGTGTCATCGTCATTTGCCGGTTTGGGAATCACGTTTTCTTCTCTGTTTTCTTCAATTTTCTTCGAATCTAACATTTTCTGCTCCATAAGCTGAGGTGAATTGCTTTTCGCAGACGATATTGCGACCTGTTTTTCGGGGTCACACGTTTCTGCATCTTTCTCGGATGCCTCCAGAGAGGCCTCCACATCAGTTCTCGAATCCGCACAGGCTTCCAAATTTGCTTCTTTTTTCTTTTCTTTTGATACATTTTGTGAATGTTTTTCTGAGCTGCCGCCATGTCCTCCTTGCGCGACTGCGGCAGCTAAAAGCTCCCTTTCAAGATCTTCTGCTCGAATGGGTGAAAAAAACTTGTTCCGCATCTCATCAGCGTGCTGATGAACGTCTTTTCTCCACTTTTCAGGTTCAAGTTGTTCTGCAATATTTTGTCCTGGTCCAGCTTCCTCGAGACTTGGGGCCACGTTTAATACCTGCGTCGAAGGATAGCTTCCAGCCAAAATTCTATCGACACTTGCACTGCCAACAGGTCGAATATCTGAACTTTGGTTGCCCAAAACTGTGACTCCGGCAGTCCAGTTATTCGTGTCCGTTGTTCCTCTGGTGGCCAAAGAATTAGACATGAAGGCTGGGTAAACTTTTTGAATAGGTACCACTGATGCTGGCCCGAATAATCCTGGTGGACTGAGTCCAAAATTTGATAAAACCCCTGGTTCCAGTTCTCTGCTATAGTTGTTAATTGGCGATAAATGATTCACTGCGCCATACCCCAATCCTGGTGGCCCAATAAAAGGTGGTGAAGAAGTATCCGCCGATGTAAGATTCTTGAAAGAACCGACACCAGAAGCATCTGCAAAATCATGATCCAATGACACCTTCCATATCTCTCCCTGTGATAATTTCTTATCATCTGCAGGATGCAATAAGCTGGGGCCTTCAGATATCTTGGTCTCAGATGGCCCAAGCTCTTCTTGAACATTTTTTGGTGATACTTTTGACTCTTGAGTAGAAAGTGCTCTCTCAGCTGCTCTTCTGGCCCTTCTTCTCTGCTTGGAACGGCCTTCGTCTTTGAGCAATGCTAACGGCTCCATAAACTTATCATGTGTGCCAATGTCGAGGGAGCCTTCATAACCTTGTGAAGCTATATCTAATGACTTCTGCTCCTGTATATAGTATATTTTTTCTTCTGTTAGTGGGAAATTTTTTCTGAATGTATAATTATAATTGCTACAAGTATATATTATATAGCAGCTAATATTCTTGCAGCAATCATTATCAGGTTGAGAAGAGTGATACTAACCTTCAGTCATTTTTTCGTGGTAAATACCATATTTGCCAATTTTGAGTAAACTCCCGTGGTCCTCTGTGAATTAGAAAACTGTCAGCGGCAAAAACCTTAGGATTCCTCACCTCTATTACCATTCATCAGATGAGCTAGCAGCTCATGACTGTTTTGAGAATTAGATCCCTGCCCGAACAGCCCTTTAGGATGGACATGCATAGGATTGTTGGATGTTGGGCCACCGGGAACATTAGCCGCAAAATTCATGCCCGATTGGAGAATTCCTCCGTTGCTGCCATCTGATGTATCCTTCACTGCCATGGATGTTGCCTCTGCAGTTCTCATGAGTGGCTTGACACTATTCAAGCTTTCAAAAAATGAAACAAACTCTGCTCTAGTTGACCCAGAGAATTCTGAGGTTCCGTTGGCAGCAAACGCAAAATAGCTTGGAATATTGAAAGAAGCACTAAGTTCTTCCTCACTTAACAGATCGGACGAAAAGGTGAACTGCAAAAAGCCATTTGACAATGTCTCAAGAGAATTACTCAAGGACTTGATTGACCTATCCTGGTGAATGACAGGACTAACAGCCTGGCTAGGGGCATTAGAAGCTAGAGGAGCCACGGGAGCCACGGGAGCCACAGAAGCAGCGACCTTTCCAGATAAATCAGAGCTGCTCTTGTTCGCAACAGCTTTCTGGTTGAGAGGGTGGAGTTTACGTGCAACAACTGGGGGAGATGCTTTCTGTGCCCAGGACACACCAGGTGGTAGAGCACTTTCGGAAGATGCAATACTTTCTGTCTCACTTTCTTCGACTGCTTTTGCGGAAATTGGAGTAGACGGTTGCGCGTTGTTGCTACTTGTTTGGCGTGCGCCATTTGGCTTATTCAGCCCCTGACGGGCGGCATGCTGAATTGTAGACAGATCCTGACGAGTGTAAGAATCAGCCTCTTCACCAGGCTCGTGAAGAAACATACAATGCGGGTTAGGACACTGCTGGCCTCGAAGATATGAGCTGCAATATTTTGTGGTTCCGTAAGCAGCCCGCAGATATTTGCCCTCATTAATAGATCCATCTACTGCTGCAATACATTTTGCAGCATCTTCCTTTCTAGCGAAAGTAACATAGACACCTAAACCAGGAATTCCATTGGCGTTGTTCCTCTTATTGATTACAATTTTTTGAATTTTTCCGTATTGCCCAAAAAACTGGTCGCCTCGAAGAGTTTCGTGCAACTCATCAGTCGGTATGTTTGGATTCAATCCAATCACATACACCAGATTTTTCTGAATAACTCGCATTCCAGCCAGATGCTTTCGAGATGATTGCTCTGTTTCCTTTCTCTCTCGCTCCTTTTGTTTCTTTTCCCTCTCACGTCGAGCTTGACGCAAATGATCCTGCTTCCATTCTTCCTGAGTGACAACCCGATACTCGACATTCTCATCATCATAAGGACGCCGACAAGCAGGACACCTGCCATTTAGTTGTGGATTCTCTCTGATGTTATTGTAGCAAAACTGACAAACTTGATATCCACAAGGGCATGGCTTGAAATTTTTATCAGATATATCCATCTCCTCTACACAGAGAGGGCATAACTCTTCTTCATTGTCAGAAATGAATGAATCCCCATGTGTAGGCATCACCATTTTTGCTTTTGATCTTGATTCCTTTTAACCACCGAGGGGCCTATTGTTTTATATGGAATCGCTGCACATATATATATATTCAGCTTCTGTTTAGATGTTGATGACAGTGTTCTTAGATTATTGATATTGGCGAGCAAATCAATCAAAATCAAAAACTACCAATAATTTTTTCGAGTGCTTTGACTGACTTTAAACGTCTAATGACGGGACTTAAATAGTAGTTGGTAGTAGAAGCGGAGAGAAAAACCCGCCAGCCACTCTTTGCTTTGGGATCTCGAGAACTTCGACCAGGTAACTGAAACGGCAGCCCGACAAGATTCCAGCACCACAAGCATGTGTCTAGATATTTAGAGATGTTAATAGTTATAAACTGCTTTGGACTAGGCGATTCTAAGTACAGACAATTCTGTAGTCATTTGCATTGAATAGAAATGCCATACTTTATGTATCATTTATCTTCCCCACACTGCTGCTGCGAGCCCTAAAGACAGTATGGCTCGCAGTTCAGAAGACTGACGGTCACTGTGTAACAATACGTTATCTTCATACACTACATCTGAATGACTTTATAATGCTATCTCTTCATTGTTCTTTGTCTTTCAGCATTTTCGATGAGCTTCTGCAGAATAGGCAACCCTTTACGCTTTCGTAACGCAACAACATATTTCAATGCAATGTTCTCTCGATCTGCTTTTTCTCCAAGATCCTCTAATTCCTCTATTGTTGTGGGAACCCAGAAAGGATCGATATCGAGCACTTGAAAACCACTGAAAACCAGCTGCGGGTTTGCAGCACCAGATGTTCTCTTCCGTATCTCCTCGGAAAAACCAAACGCTTCCTGAACAGGTATGGATGCATGGATTGAGAAAAATGGAGTGCCTTCCTTCATTTCTTCGGTCAAAATCTTTCCTCGCCTCTTGGAGATAACACCGTAAACTTTTCCGAGTACTTCTGCTGTTGCCTGAATGTCACACAAATAGGTTGCTAGCATCAATCGTGGAGACCAGCTCGATATAGCTTGATAGATACCTTCTCGTGCTGCAGTGATAGCCCTTCCAGATAAACTTACATCAATTGAGTCTTCTCCATCGGCTTCGTGCTTTATTTCGATAAAAACAGCTATCCCGTGCATAGGTTCCGCTACTAGCGGCCCCTTCTGCATAGCCATCTGAAAGCCTGTGATCACATTCTCCTCAAACTGATTCCTGTCTCTCTGGCAATCATTTGCAAACACTCTTCGTGACAGACAATCATTAGAATCAATAAGTATGTTCGGTCCAGTTCGACGGGGACCAAATGCAACGATTTTTTCGACAACATCGGCAAAATTCTCGTCTTTAATGGCATTAAATTTGTTTGAGAGTTCCAATTTGAAATCCTCCAGCTTTTTTGCTTGATCACCGGCCTCTGAATCAATGGCAGTCAACGTCTTCACTTGAGCTTCCAGAAAATCGCTGATAGTATTATCCAGCGGCAAAACTTTGATTGCCAAAGTAAAATCACCAATTTTTCTTTCAGCAAAACCAGGCTCCTCATCTGCAGGAAGCTGTAAACTTCTAGCTTTCACAATTGCTTCTCTATATGGAACGACTGGCTTCGAATAGGAAATCTCTATCTTGGCAAATCTTTCTTTAAGATCTTTAATACATCTTTCCAGGTGCAATTCTCCGGCTGTAGCCAATATATGCTCACCATTTTCATTGACCATAACCTGAACACAGGGATCTGAAATATTCAGGAGCTTGAGACCTCTTTCCAATTGGGGAATCTTGGTCGGATCGACCGGTTCTACAGCAACTCGCAAAATTGGCTGAGCAACAGTATTACTACTAGCAAAATTTGGACCATTTGTAGTGCTCACCAGTGTACCGCTTTTCAAAATCTTTCCATCGAGACCTCCAATGGCTACGATGCTACCGGCAGGGGCCTCGTCAATTAGTATGAGTTCACGTCCCATCAAAATGTATAGACCTGAGATAGTGACCTCTGTCTTGTTTTCCTCTGTGTGAGCTGGATTGTACTTTGGGCCCAGCAATTGATACTTGGAACCAACTTTCAGAGTACCTGAATAAACTCTTGCAAAACCTAGTGCCACTTCAGGCTCCGCATTTTCGTCACTTATGTCGAGGTCTTCCATACCAGCTAATCTTTCATTTGCGTCTCCCGCGTCTGAGGAGGCTGCGAGCTCCCTTGCTCTCTGAGATCTATTTCGCAACTCCTCAAGATTTGTTCTGGCTCTTGGTTTTGGCTTTTCCTTGGGCACCTCTGATTGTGGAACCGAAATAACTTTAGAGATGAAGGTTGCTACCGGTCCTTTAGCATCACAGTTCAACATGGCACCCACAACAGATTTGTCAACTATCTCATGCGAGGGTGAAGTCTCGAGCACGAATGGTATTCTGTCTTTTTGAGCTTCAAGAGGGCTTGGTAACATATCAATTACACTAAAAAGCACTGCCCGTGACATAGGAATCCACTGGTGTAAGATGCTGTTCAAAATTCCACTTCCGTCTTTGGTCTTCAAGTCTCTGGGTGTGACTTTTAAATCTAATGCTGTAGTAATCTTCGTAATCTTCTCTTCATCCTTTTCTATGACAGTACAGCCATAAATTGCCCAAATGTTCTCCAGTACTAACTGGACGAATAGCGGCCTAGACAATTTGGCCGAGTTCGCTCCGGCTTTTCTGAGAACCTTGCCAGGCACCACTTTCTTGGTCTTGCTGTCAAAAAAATAGTCACCCCACAAAACCTTTTCTAGCTTTTCACGATTAACACCCAATTTTCTCTCGTAAATTGCTGCAAATTGTGAAATATTGAAGCCCCAGCCGTCGATGGCACTGCCGAACACAACATTGTTCTTCTCTGGGGCGAAATACAAATCCTCGTCGGATTTTTCGTGAAAATCCATTCGATCGCCATCTTCTGCTTTTTCTCGCCAGATCATATCATCCTCCATAAGCTGGCCCATGAAGAATGACCCCACGACAGCATTGGCTTGTTCAATGAGCTTGCTCAAATGTGTATAGGCCTCGCTAGGAGTCAGCTTCAACTCTGTAATGAGCCGATCAACCTTGTTCAATAATAAAATAGGCTTGAGCTTCTCAACCCAGCTTTGTCTCAAAACTGTAACTGTTTGAGAACAGACTCCTTCAACGACATCGATGACAACAATTGCACCGTCGCATAATCGGGATGCAGTTGAGACTTCAGATGAGAAGTCAATGTGACCAGGCGAGTCAATTAAATTGATCAGATATTCCTTGACAGTTGGCACTTCCTCATCCTTCTTCTTCCTAGCGATCTTGTAGTAAAGCGAAATAGCACTACTTTCCATCGTGATACCTCGAAGCTGCTCGTCTGGTCTTGAATCTAAGTATCTGATCTTTCCTTGCATAGCAGAACTTATGACACCATTGCTCGCAAGAAGATTATCAGAAAGTGACGTTTTTCCATGATCAACGTGTGCTAGTATACATATATTGCGAATGGAATCAGGATTTGACTGTAGCTTCACAATCAGTGATGAATCTATCGCCATTGTGCGAATATCAGGTTCTTTAACAACTAGTCCAGAGATACCGCCTTGAACGAAATCTTCTATATTCTCGAATCCTTATACCGAGATTTGCCTCTCTTTCTTTTGCCTTCTGATATGAACCTGCTTGCCGTCAGGTAAGATGCTACTGGCCTGTCTTATATAAGCCTGGAAGATCCTAATATTTTTTTGAGCGGATGAAGTCACGTGGTTGCTCATCGTGAGTAATCATCCATTATTATCCTCTAATCGAACAGCCAATGATTAATACAATTAGTACCGTATCTTGAAAGACCAATTCTACCGTAAAAAATCTTTTAATTTTATTTATAAATAGTCTCATGACAATGTCAATTGAGATCAATTGTCAAGTTGCCTTATTCAGTATGCTGATTGTTACTATTAAATGCAAAAGTGCTACCAGCATATTGACTGTAACCATCATCATAGGGCTCGTCAGCAAGAAGCTCTTTGACATCCCAGTTGCTCGAAGCATTGGAGACAGAGAACTCGAGATCTTCAGATGTAATCATGTCCCAGTACTTGTAAATCATCATCACTGCGAATAAGTTCGCGCAGGTAGCAAAGAAAACACCATCAATGTAATGTTTAACAGAAATACAAATACTCGACGAGAATCCGTACATGATGACCTGACCAGCAATCAGAAAGAAGCAGCCCAACAATACGGCACCAGTGGCCCACCAGTCTTGTAACAAAACTATCGACAAAAACAATTGGAACGACACATAAATCACAAGAGCTATGATGTTAAAAATGTAAAGGACGACAAAAAGACCCACAGTATTGTCTGGGGCAAGCGAAGAACCACCCCATGAATGTACTGTTAGCAAAGAAATGACAAAAGTCAAAGCAAATGCTGCCGCACAAATCAACCTCATAACAAATATGGTGCTTCTTGAGTCATCGGCGAAGAAATCATATCCCCAAAAAGAGTTAAAAGCTAGGCATGCGCAAGTAGCTGATGTCAATCCATTTTGTACCGACACAAAATAGGGGTAAGATGCAGATCCAGGAGGTGTAACTCCACTATCCACGACCAGAGATATGGCTGTCAGAGCAGCATATATAATGAAGAAATGCAACATGCCCTGCCTTCCGACAGCGGTGATTTTGGACTTTACGTTGAATAGAATAAACGCAAGAACAAGTAAGGCACCAATGTGTATGAAATCATTGCCAATGCTGAGAATGATAGTGTTGGCCAGATCTATACTTCTGGGATAGCATTTAGGCAAAATGCCGGTATTGAGCATGTCTTGCACAGTGCTATTGCCATGTTTACTCATGACTAGGGAGCAAAGAGGTACCGACACTCGTCCACATATGAATCCCAGATCACCAAAAGCCATTGTTCAACAAAATGCGTCGATTGGTAAAATCTTGAATTTCTTACAATTTTTGATACACTTTGATGCAATGGATCCGCTCTTCGTAATATAGTGGTTTCTCGTCCGTGCGAAGCTTGTCTCGATTCAAACACTTGATGAGAAAGTGCCAGCTCGGGTTTCTGTGACGAAGAGAGCTAGCGGCAAACGGGGTTATAGGCCTAAAAATGGAAACTTTTCTAAGCGTATTAATCGAACTCAATAAGCCTTCTAAAGTTATCCGATAACTTCAACTATTATTGTGACTTCTGTCTGTCGTTTCAATAAAGGATGTGAAGAAAATTGAGTGGGACAGGCTTTTTTGAGCTTGTAATCGGTTACCGTTCTGGGATAGAGCAACGCCAAAACTATTTTTGGAAAACAAATCAAGGGGTCTTTAAACAGAGACTTTAACAATCAGAACGCTATGAGCCTGTATGTACAGACTTCCCACTAGTGAAGAAATAGATTTTCACTAAAAGAATAGGGGAAAATGGGGTGGGTTATGAACAAGACTGGATCGACTGATAACGGCTCTTGTCTCATCGCAGGGGTGCTTAGTAGTCCCAATTGGGTAATAGCTAAACAGGGTGCGACCAAACGCAGAAGTTGCACGACAATAGAGCTGATCGAATTTAGATTTCTAGATCGGCACATCTGGTTTATATGGATATGGGCATTGACCTCACGTTTTAAGGCCATAATCGTACGTTCTAGGGAATTTGATTTTGGGAACCGGCCTTCTTGAAAGAATTGCGGCTTAACCAAATGGTCAGCCTGTGGGCAGCCTCGACACGAGCGCGTGTTGGCAAGGTAACCATGTGTGGAGATCACGTGTGCGGCTCGCATACGAGAACTCACACCTATTATTCATGGTATATGCCAATTGTCATATAAGCCGAATTCTACCAATGATGATGGCTTATGTTTTTGTGTCTGTATTCTAAACAATATGCTGGAATTTCTGGTCTTTCCTAAGTATAATTTTTGCCCAAGGAACAGCAATTTCCGTCGCCATTCCAGACGGTTGTTGTGAAGGGACTACTTAGCACCCACAGGTACTTGTAACTTCTCACATCTCCGCTGCTAAATTATATCGTTAGCTAAAGGTACAAAATTTATCAATTAATACCTGATTTCAGCGCAAATGAGAGAAGACGTCTGACAAATTCCTGGAAGTTTGGCTCCTCTTGGCTGACAAGTGACTTCTTGGTGGAATAATATTCTTTTGATTTCCTTGCTACATTATCATCATCATCAATCCATTGATAGATCAAATTATTAGCATATTATTCCTAAAAATTTCTATGTCGGAGTACGGAAATAATATCCAGAGAAAACCCTGTAGGTGTGGAAAGCAGTCGGAGATATCATCCAAAGACGGCAATCGTGGGCTATCACGCAATCATGCATGGGAAAGAGTTGATCCTTGACCGGCTGGTAAATTCGTCCGACCCTATAAGCCTAGCTTGCTTCTCCATGATATTTTTCATGTAAGATCAATGCTCCCAGGACAAAAAAGGCGATACAAATCTAGTCGCAAGGCTCGTGTGCGATATGCCTGCCTAAGTTGTCAGAAACGTAAGGTGAAGGTGAGTTTGATGCAAGCCAGGTTCTATTACTGGAGATATCCAGCTATAACCGACGATGCTTCATAGTGGATATTTGCTGACACGTGCTAGTGTTCTCGAGGAAATCCGTGTGATACTTGCTTGAAGGTTGGATATCCATGCCGTTATGTACCAGAAAGTTTTGAAATACCCGACCAGGTACAGCAGGTAGAAAGCCCTCGTGATAATCAACCAGAAAAACCGCTACTAGAACGTTCGAACCAAGAAAAAGATACTGCTAGTGACGGTCGAAAACTTACACCTGTTTCAGTGCCCACAGCGGTCGTAGAAGAGGCGGAAGCTGGTAGGAAGTATGCTTTAGGTGCTGGCTCGTGGACAGCAGAGGTGCCATTAAGTAAAGAATTGTCTGGAATCAAGCAAACTCTCGACAATTTTTCGGAAATGAGAAAGCAAAAGGATCTCGATTGTACAAGACCCAGTGACAAAATTGTCGAGAATGGAACCGCGACCAGTATGTCGGCTATAAAGAACCATACAGCGGTGCATAATTATTCGCTAGAAAAATTCAGCTCTATCAATGCCATTTTGGGTCATAGCTCTACCGAATTCTCTGATTATTTGGATCCTACAGTGAACGGATTTGATCAATTTCTGCTGAGAAATTTATTAGACACTTATTATCTAGCAGTTCATCCCTTTAACAACATATTGAATTGGACGGAATTCCGACAGGAGGTATTTGGAAGTACCGACACTCCATCAACGGCTCTTTTGGAATCTTCAGTCGCTCACATGAGTGCAAAGCCTCCAGTAAACAAAATAAGCCCAATTCTTGCTGCAATTATCTGGATAGCAC
This sequence comes from Zygoascus meyerae, assembly GCA_030561445.1. NCBI lineage: Eukaryota > Fungi > Ascomycota > Dipodascomycetes > Dipodascales > Trichomonascaceae > Zygoascus > Zygoascus meyerae. The sequence continues at coordinate 36,143 of JAKTXC010000020.1, forward strand.
TTGCATCGGCAACTAGAATTCTACCAGAGGACCACGACATTATTATCACTATAAAACGAAAACTTGAAACAGGGAAGCTTAATCCTTTGCATTCCGAGTTCGTTCAGCAAGACCACCGGTTTATTGCAGAACCCTCGGAATATTTCCTCACAATGGGGGAGCGGTGTTTAGGGGCCAGTAATATTCTTACTTCCATGGACGACATCGGAAGCATAAAAGCATTATTGCTTTATATTACTACTCTTCATGACGGATCTACGAGGACATGGTCTGCGTGGTCTTTGATGGGTATTGTTACTTCTCTTGTTCAAAGTCTCGGGTGGGATCGACCTTTACCAACAGACAAGAATGACGCTGCACGAGAGAAGACTCACCTTTTCATCAAAGTGTGTAATGTAGGACAGAGTCTGGCACTAGATCTTGGTCAATACTTCTCACCGTTTCCAAAAATCAGATATATACAGAAGTATGCAACAGTCACAGCTACTACTCTCAACGAGCATTTTGAGTTCAGCAAATATTGCCTGAGCAGAATAACTAGACAGATTCTTGATCTCATATATTTCGATTATGGAGGCATCAATTCGGAAGAAGTTGAAAATAGTTCATTGCTAGAGCACAGTTTTGTAAAATTGTGGAGCAGTATACCCGAAGATCTCCGATTGCGATCAAATGGCTACAGCGGACCGTGCCGAGAGCAGACAGAGAATACAGATGTGACCATAGAATTCCAGCGGATAATCTTGGACACGCTTTTGCATTTTTCAAGATTTATTTATTATAGGCCATCCTTGAAATCATCCACCAGTCAGAGCAGTGTACGACAAGGAATTGCGTTGCATTCCGCCAGATGTCTTTTAGAGAACCAGCTGAGAGTTTCTCAGGACACTGGGCTTTTAATATTCAGGTACAATTTTTGGAAAGAAATATACTGCCATGTCTTTCAGGCAGCAGTTGTAATAGCGCTGCTGCTGAAGAACGAAGAGTTTATCAAGACAGGTCCAGAGGAGTTCCAACAAGTATTTTATCCACTCATAGATCGAAGCGTGGAGTTATACTACAATGCAAGAGCACATACTCTTTGTTCTTCTGCAAAGGCACACGCGGTCCTTAGCTACATACTCGGGCGAGAAAGTAAAGTCAAGGCTGCCGGATCTGTTGCTGAAACAGCAGAATCAGAATCCGCCCAGAAACCAGAGACAAGCCCAACAGCAAGTTTTTCAACACTGGTAACGGAGAATTCTGACACGTTCGATCCGATGAGAGGGGAATTTGTTCCCCGCCATAGCTCAATGAAAAGCTTTAGTCTAAAAGATCGAGAATGCCAGTTTCATGGCTGGCCCGACCTGGCTCATGATGTATTTGAGCTTGATTTTTTTGCAGGTATCTTAGGCGAAGAATCCAACTGATTAGAATTTTCAGTAGAGTTTGATAATGAATATCATGAATTTAGTATTGGGCGGCCCTTGCTCATGCCATATAGCTTAACGACGTCTTAGTTCTCCCACTGCCATACGCACCATGCTGAAGAGCACCTTGATTGCTGGAGTCAAATCAGCAAGGAACATTGCCATCCGTAGGCTTCCGTTAATAACATATAATTATTCTACATCAAGAAGTGAAGTAGCGTTATGTTTACCAGGACAGGGCTTTCAGGCGCCTGGAATGCTTGCTGATTTTCATAAGCAGTATACCTCGATCATTGATCCGGTGCTAGAAGAAGTAGACGAATCACTGGGTTTTTCTCTTTCTAAGCTTCTATTGTCATCTGGAACAGACCAGAGTACGATAAATTTGACATCTAATGCGCAACCTTTGCTGCTTACTACCTCATATGCAATTTATAAGGTTCTGACATCTCTCGGACTACTGGGTGAGGAATCACCAATAGATGTGAAATACATATTTGGGCATTCGCTAGGAGAATATTCAGCATGGACAATTGCTGGAGTACTTTCACTCTCTGATGCAGTCTGGCTAGTCCGACAGAGAGGAAAGGCCATGGAGCGTGCCTATATCGAATGCGGTGAGCCAACGGGCATGACAGCTATATTGATACCGAAGGGTCAATATGGCACTATTTATCCTTTGATCCAACGATTAGTTTCTGAAAAGCCTGACACACTTTCTATTGCTAATATCAATTCTACTGGTCAAACTGTGGTTGCAGGTCTTAAAAATCACATCACATGGCTCTCTGGTCACTTGAACGATGCTATGGGAAAGAGAATTAGAACTAGAGAGCTCAACGTTTCCGGCGCATTCCATTCTCCTATCATGATTCCAGGAAAATCAACTATGGAGGGAATTTTAAATGGTGATTTCGATAGAAAAGTAGCACTTCAATGGCCAGCAGCTGATAGCTCTTTGAAGATCATATCGAACATCACGGCAAAGCCTTTTGAATCATTGAATGAGGTTAAAAACTCAATTGTGAATACATTAACAACTCCTGTCGATTGGCTCGGGTCAGTTCAGTATATTTCCCGTCAACCAGAATTGAAAGGCTTGCTCTGTCTTGGCCCTGGGAAAGTAGCCAGAGTATCGGAAGGTGACTGCAAATTACCAGTAATTTACGTCGACACTGTGGCAGACATGGCAATAAGCCAGATCAAATTCTAATTATTTCATGTATTAACAACTTATGTATATAACATCTCAATCAAGAGTCGATTTCCATCTTGTCAGACTTGGCTTGTCGAGCTTCTTGCCTTTTTCTTGCTTTCCAAGCTTCAATCTCGTTCCGCAAATCATCATTCACTATCACATCTTCGATACTGAGAGGCGACCTGTTGAAAGGGTCATTTTTATCACTGAGAAGATGCTGCTTGATAGTGCCCAAATCTATATTCACCTTGCTGCTCGGTAGAGTAACGGGATTCTCCATTAGAGTGTACATGAGTGGGTCAAGATATTCGTCAGGAATATCACCTAATTCGAGATCGCCTTGCTCATCATCAAGTCGAACCTTATCTGCAGCATTCGCTAAAGCAGAAAAGTCCGAGAGTGTTTTTGGTGATACTCCAGATTTGCCCAAAATAGTCTTTGCACGCTCAAAATTAGAAACATCGAATGATCTTCCATCTCTAGCCATGGCTTTAATAAACGAATCCTCGTCTTTTAGATTAGCATAAACATGAACCAAGTCCTCCACGAGTGCTCTAGGTCTGAATCCATATTTCTCTGGATTCTCTACCTTCAACTCACGGCATTTGGGACCAACAAGGGCCGCCAAATTATAGTCCATCATGGCTGCTAATCTGTCGACGATTTCAGGAGTTACAAAAGCCTTGGCGACCGTCGAGGTGAAGAGTCTTAAAAGCAGTATTGTGGAATTCGTCAATTGGAGATAACTCTTTGCTTGTTTTTCAGCTTCAGCCATGTGACTTCGTTTCTCTTGAGTAGTTGGATCGTCAGCAGCTACTCCATGGAGCTCTTTCTGTAATTTGTGGATTTCAGTTAACTTTGTCAAACTCTCATCCATGAGATAAGTAGAATCGTTCAAAAGCAAAGCTACAAATTGGACAAAAAAATCCACATCCACCTCACTTTCGTTGACCAATTTCTGTCTGTAGCTGTTGTTGGACCAAATCACTCTTATGATCTGACTGATGTAATACCTGATCTTGAATTTCTCGTAAAATTGAGAAGATCTTCCAGTTTGCTCTACCTCGATGTAGAAATTCATCAGTCCGTGAAATAGATGTTCCAAGACTATTTTCTCACTATCAAAAATAGGCACAAAAAATCCACTTCGTCCATGATTTTCCATCGCACCATAGAACAAAAGCTCAGCCATCTGACTCTTGAGATAAGGATTTTTGATCAACTTGGTGTTGCGGAGAACAACCACTGTGAACACGACCAAGGGAGTCATAGGTGCAGAGACAAGAACTTGAGGAATATATCGGCAAATATCGATTAAAAATGCAATAGGTGCCTCGATGTAATACTCAGGAAGATTAGCAAAATTGTCTGCAGTATAACTTGGGTCGAAAGGCAGGGAAAGTTTGCTATAGCTTCCGTCATAAGGATATTCGTGAGCGGGCTCGGCAAATCTTACCAAAACCATCAGGTGAAATATGCTATATTCAACAAATGAAGTCATCAGTTGTGATGATCTCAATACTGCCTCTAAAGAATATTTCATCGCACAAGTCTGCATATGCTGCTTCTTCAACTTGTTAATGGTGTTTTGCACCATAGGGAGTCTACTAGATCCTGCGAATCTACCCATTTCAACAGCGAGTCTATTGAGATTCATGCTGAGCTGATCGACCCCTTGAGAAACTCTTTGCAGACTCTGGTATGCACCCATTAATCCATATTGATAGTAAGCAATGGTTAAGAAAAAAACATGCGTTATGAAATTCGGCTCTGCTGAATCACCAGGCTTACTATAAAATTCTTTAGATGTTTCCAAGTCAGCACTGATTTTTGTCTCTTCCATGATACTATAATAGGCTTTGCCGGTTGAGAAATATGCAGGGTCGATTTTATCAATTTTCTTACCGTAGAAATCACAAAATGGCTCACAGAACTTTGTCAGAATCTGTGTAATATTCAGCATAAAACCGTCTGGCGAAACAGTGTGAGGTTCCACATGCATTGCGGTTCTTTTGTGATTAAGATCAATAACAGCGCCGAAATACTTTAAGAGAGCAGTTCTCATATCAGGTGAAGCTCGCACCAGCTTGTTGCAAATCTGAAAGAGCCTATCCTGTATAACTCTATATTCGACATCGATACTCTGAGAAATTCGCGTAACATTGGAAGCTGATATTGAGTCAGCCTCTGGGAAGTTCATCAAAGCACCTGCGCCTTCCAGTGGAGAAATTCCAAGAAAGGGTCCTAGAAGAGTTGTCTCGGTGATGGTAGCGGCTTTCGAATCAGCTGTTATGGGAAAGCTGTCAAGCTTATAAATATTAGAGGCGATAAGCTTGATGTTTAAAAGCTGTTCTAAGACCAGGAAATGAGTCCTATAATCACCAGTATAGCCAGCTTTGACCATTGAATCTCGCAGCTGATTCAAAAAAGGATTGAGAATCTCCAAAAGCATTTCTTGATCTTCAGCCATTTTGCAAATAAGGCCGATAAATTCATAAGTAGTGTAAGTACTGGAAGTGCCATGGGAAATAACGTACTCAGCAAGATTAATAGTATTGTGTCCAGCTTCGGTAAGATCCGAAGTGGCACAAATCACAGCGAAATCTGCAGCCCTCTCGGCAATCTTCTTCTTCACATCACTAATCTCACTGCTTGTCGGTACTTTAGATGAATTACATCTCTCGTAAACGCTCACCAGATAATTGAAGGCAGTGGTGTCAGCACCAGGGATTTCGGTCAAACGGGCCCAGAAGATGCGATCCAGCAAATCAGTAGTCAGTTCGGTGGAATCACACTCTTCAATAACTTCTTTAGCAAGATTGCTGAGAAACACAATACCTTTAGTCGGAGCTTCACTCGGGTCAATGGTAACTTGTAGAATCGACCTGATAGTACTACTGACAGATGGCGGTACAATAGAAGAAGGTTTGTCGGGAGTTGAGACCTTGCTATTGATTTCTACAGAGGAATCCAACTTTGCAATTGAATTAGAAGTCGAACCGACATTTGTAGATTCCGAAGGACGCTTGCTAAGAGATTTCCGTTCAGATGATGCAGGGGTGGACTCTGCCAACAAGCTCTGAGCAGCGGGTTGGCTGTGATCTGGGCTTTGATTCACACTAGCTTGGCTGAGTTTTTCTAATCGCTTTCGGCGAACCTGTAAAGTCAGTCCTATACATATTTTCTCTTCCAAATCATTTCTTTACAACTTACGATGTCTTGGTCGTCCATCGTCGGATTGTTAGTAAGTAAGTTTGTTGGACTGATATGGGATATATTACATCAACACATTCGGGCCTGAGTTTGATTTCTTCGATGTGTGCACGAGAAGTTTAAAAAAACTATAAAAGGGTGGAACGACGTGGCAATCAAAAAAAAAACGGTTTGATCATTGAATAAATATATTTTGCTGGATTTCTCAACTATAATTTGAGTGCCTACTGGATCTCACAACTCGGTGTCATACACTTGTGCCTGTTTGGCCTGCTATCCGATATCATCGATATAATACTGCTCTCTTGTATTTAGTAGAATCTCTAACATGGAGAGTCGATCAGAGTTTCAACAGTCTAAGAGTGAAGTTTGCAGTGTGCCTTTGACAAGGCCTAAACAGCTTCGTCAAAGGTCTGAAGAGGTAAAGTTGCCGTCGTTGTCGCCTTCGACGTCACCTTCACCTTCTCCGTCCAACCACAAGGGTGAAGTGGATCCCCTTATACTTACTGCATTGAAAAATCCAGCTAATCGCATGGTTGCTTTGAGAATTGAAAAATCAATAGTGAAGTTTGTCAAGACTGTTGGCCAACAGGAACTGCAATTGGATCAAATGAATAGTTTCTACAGGTTACTGGCCCACAAGATTGCCGACTATTATAATATAGGGCACACCAGGAATTTTGACAACTCTTCTGTGATAATATTCAAGCTAAATGGTGTCGCACCGCAATTGCCAGATCGCAGCCTATATAGTTTGGTTGAAGATCCACAATCAGGATTGCAAATCAAACAAGAAGAGCTACCTAAAATTAAAAGTCGGACCGGTACCCCCGGATCGATTCTTTTGCGTAAAGATGAAACCAGTGATCTGAACAAGAATCTCTATAGCATTGACCAGTCGACCAGTAATGGAGCCACAAGTAATTCTCAAATGGCCGAGCCAGAAAAACTTGCCAGAAAATTAGCACAGTATCAAGAAGCGCGGCGAAAGATTTTTGAAAATGATGAAAAGGAAGAAGGAGATTCTGTCCTTGAAGAGATTTCCACAGAAGAACATGATCAAAATTGGGCTGCAAGTCTGGATCCTGAATATCGTCGGTCACCGATACCTTACGATACAGCCTCGTCTGGATATCCTTTCAATCAAAATTCACAGAATCGTGCCTGGAACCAGTATGGTAATCATTTTGCACCCAATCATCCAGTTGCCCATCCAAATCAAACTCAAAGGCCGTCTTATGGGACTCAATTCGTCTCCGGACATCCTTATATGGCTCCAGCCCCACCTTTTTATATGATTCCACACATGATTCCCGCAGGGTTTCCTCCTCCTCCTCCTCCATTTTTTGCTGCAAGTGTGCCTAATACCGGTACAGGAGTTTCACAAAATGGGTTACAGGAAACAAGGCAAGATGGCCAACGATTTGTTGGAAATGCCGAGAAATAAAAGGTGCGCCGTCTATATCACGATAATTAATGAAAATGCTTCAGAATCAATGACCAAACAATTTTAATCGATAACCTTATTCAACTTTAATGAGCAAGTTTCAATATGCAATGGTTTGCACATAATTTTAGTATTGAGCTACGGAACTATAAATTTAGGCAATCAGGACCATTCATCTCGAGAACTCTCCTCTTAGTCCCCCGAAAAAAAAAACTTTGATATGAATTTATAATCGATCATTGTTCTAACCAATTGATCTATTTGGTGACATTAATAGACCAAGGAACCTCGTAATGGGTTTTGTTATCGTCATCAATGAAACTGCTAGTACATGTATATGTGCCTCGCAACAAGAAACCACTGGGAGCCTGGTTCTCAGCCAAATCATGAGAATAAGTGGGCTTCTCCGTGGTATTTGGAGGATAGCTTCCGAGTAATTCGCTGATTCGGTTTAGGGTGATACCGCCGCGCTTGGCAACCTGAACATATTTGAGACCAGTGACGATTTCATGCTGGATACGAAAGGTGACGCGAAGGTGATACTTTACACCACCAGGAACGGAAATGGGGTTTTCTTGGAAGTTCTTGAGTGATACGGGATCATCAACGTTAACAGTGAAAGGCTCACGGCCAGCAATGAAAACTTCCATTTTCAAAACCACTACCCGTCGCTCATCACCTTCTTCACCAATGCTGTTCACACCACTATTAGTTAGCCCTAGGGATCTTTTCCAACGAGCAAGGCTTTCATCTTCGGCATCTAGCTTTACATACTCACTAATCGGCTTTTTGGCAGCTGCAACATAGTTGTCATTTTCTTCCTCTTCAACATGCTCCTGGTTTTTACTATTAATTGTGGAGCTCATGGTTATTCCTCAAATTGATTCCAAAAACTAGTTGATCTATTGGTCTTCCAGCGTTGTTGCGTGCCAGCCGATTAGTGTGCGCGAGAGATGCCTTATATAAATACTAAAAAAACAAGGGTCTTTACAATATTAGGTTTGTTTTTGCTGTGTAAATGGCCCTTTCTTCAAATCAGCCTCAAAATTAGGTTTTCTAAGACCAATCCGTATGTGATATACAGTTTCTTATGTGATCAGCAGTGGTGGAGAGTTAAGAGAAAGAGGGGTGGGAATGCGGTCCACTGGAGGTTAGTGCAGCCCCGCGAGTCAGGAACGACAGAAAACCGTTGCGATGGTAACAGGCCAGAGGAAGTGGTACTCAGTATGAGCATGAACTTGAAAGAAGCGCTCTGAAGCCGACAAGACGGAATACCCGCCATAGATTCCACTGCTAATAGCTGTTTCATTCATAATGATCCGAGCTTTCTGCATTCCCAAATGTCAGTTCTCGTTTTGATTCTTGTGCCAATTCATGCCCACCTCGGCATTGTATTCCCCGCATCATTCCCGTCTAGTCGATCATAACCGACACCCCGGCAAGATCCTTTTTTAGCCAGTGTCTCCATTCATTCCTGGGGACTACGCGATTGATGTTGATTACGGGGAAAGGTCTTAGATTGCTGTTTTGGTCCAGCTATTGGTGGCCACATTATACTAGATACTGCATTGGGCCAAATCCTACCATACTGTGGTACAACCGAGGGCTATATAAATGAAATCATAGTTCGGAACTGGATTAAAGGGTTTAGTCCCTATGAATAGTCTATTAATAAAAATCAAAATGAGAATAATACCATTTCCGTTGCCAATTCATATTTCATATCCTCAGCTTTCATAAGTTTCTCTTATCAATGACCCTAAATTTGGTTTGTTCAATATGATCACCAAACCTCCATCAACTACAATTTTCTGTCATTTCCTCCTACCTAGTGGAATCTCCTAAGATGTTCATTAGAGTAAAAACCATAGCCCGAATGAGAAAGTCTTGGCCTTGCATTGATAGGACACAGACCCAATCCACTACATGCGCTTATTAACAACCACCAGCTTGGCCAGATTCCGCCTTTAAATACCCCACTTGAGCAATTGAATGTCTAATTTTTTTTTTAGCTTGTAAACTTTATACAAAAATATATACAATTACGCTGACATATCCATGATGACTTTGCGCATACTTTTATCATGAACTACTACAAGCCAAGTATAGTCTGCGCACTTTCATGCCCATATTCCTTTACCTGTTATTGCTCGATTAAATGTCAACTTCCTCAATACCACTGACACTGCTGGAAGTGGAGCTGCTCAAGACACTAGCAAGAGCTGGAGGGGGTTCCAAAACAATCATAGTTCTAATGTAATCCAAAACAGGCTGCTTAACACTCTTGTCAAAGATTCCAAGCAAATCAACAGGATTAGGATAAACTCGCAAGGCACGATAAAATGCCAAGGCAGCTTCCTGAAGAGATGCCTCATCAGAGGCTTTAGTGAGTTCATCAGCTCGGCCTACTTCCTGGACAAAAAATGTTTCCTGGGCCTTAAGATCAGTGGGCAAAGGGTCCTCTGCAAGAGAGTTCTTGACGAGAGCATGAAGCTTGTTCTTCAGCTCTTTCTTTTCAGCTTCAGCTTGAGCCTCCTGCTTCTTAGCATGGGCCTTAGCAGTCTTTCTGATGTTTTTTCTGAACTCAGGAGAGTTTCGTCTCATGTAGTCAAAGTAGACGAGGTAGCCAACTGTTATATGGTCAGATTGTCTCCCATGAAAATTGAAATAAAGCGTTTTACCGAAGTCCCTGGCTTAGCTTTTGTCAGTGAGCAGATGCTATTATAAATCTTTTCATGAAAAAATTATCTCACAGATATTAGATTTATCTCCAGCCCTTTTAATGTGGTCTGCCGATCTGAAGTGCATCACCGAAAAATACCAATATCCAATCATCGCCGCAAAAACAACAAATTTACTTACCAGCAGAAGCTGCAGCAACACTCAGAACTATAGAAGTTGTAGAAGGCGCCATTTCCAGAAGGTTGCTCTCTGTATTATCTATAAGTGATTGTTGAGAGAAGGCGAAAAAATCCAATCAAATCGAACAAGAAAGGGTAACTGTAAGCAATGCCGAGCGCTGCTTCGAAGAACTAAGCGGCCAGGGTCTGAGCGGAATTGGCCAAGATAAGCTACGAAGACTCAAGAATATAATAGATGGTATGGAGAAACTTCAAGTATTAGATCGTTCAATGTGAGCCTCTGAATCGGGCTGTCCGAGCCGATTTTTGGCAGTGCTTATTTTGAAGATGTCTAAAGCCTCTTGTATTTGTACAAGCCGGCGATACCACCGTTGAAATTTCAGGGTTCGGTGGGTATTTTGGTAGGCGGATTTGGACGGCCTAAGTGAGTCTCTACAAGCACCTCAGCTACGCAATCGTTTAGTCGGCTTCGCAACTATAGCATGATACTTTTAAGCAGATTGAGCTTCTCGTCACAAGAACAAAGAAACTGGTGGCATAACTCAATTCCCTAAGGTTTAATAACATCTTGCAAGGGGGTTTACGGAATAGCATCGGGCCCAGCTCTATGAAGCACCCGACAACATACCACAAATGGGCTGATAAAGTGTCTACTTCACACCCCGCCTTAACGATATTAATCATTTAGGGCCGGCACTCGAATAGAAATGCCCAAACGTTATATTTACCCCGTGGGGTAAAACATATATGTTGTTGATGACCTGGAAATTCCGATCGGAAGTTTCCGTCCAGATGCCCGGTGATAGCCGCTTCTGATAGGTGTTGATAAAGCCAATCTTAAGTTATTTAACTATCGCACTACCACTTATCAATCTGGCCCCCTTTTTCAATACACAATGTCATTACCCCCTATCAAAAGCTTACACAATTTACCTGAGAATGTGCAATGTGAAGTGCTGACACAATTATTTGAAAAGTGCCCCACGCTGGAGACCCTCATCTTAGGCATTATCTCTCAAGGCAATTATTCGTCGTATGAAGAACTCATTGATCTGATCCACAACAAGTTACAACACCTGTTGAGCTCCAATCAAAATGATTCGAGAGTATATGACATTATTGCAGCTCATCCAAGATTGGGGGCCAAGAAGGCTGATATAACAAGTTCACATTCGGCTAGCGAGCAGGCCAGTCTACAGCAACAGAGCGAAGAGGAAGCCAAACAGCTAAAGGACCTCAATGATCTTTACGAGAAAACATTCCCAGGGCTCAGGTATGTTGTTTTCGTCAATGGAAGGCCTCGATCTGAAATTATGGAGAATATGAAAATGCGCATTGATAGAAATGATGCCAGTCTGGAGAAATACGAAGCGTTCAATGCAATGTGTAAGATTGCCATTGATCGAGCAAAGAAGCTAGGAAGAAATTGAAATATTAGAATGATTTATTCAAATAATCATACAAAAAAATAAGAAATGCAACCATGCCGAAATCACAAACGACATTACATGATTTGTCATAGACCTAAGATCAAAGACGATAATTAATCAATAGTCAGAAAAGGGGGACACAAGTGTAACATTTGCCAAAGTGAAAAGCAAATCATCGTAAACAACTAGGGCAATAAGATCAAGCTTACAAAAAGTAGTCAGGAGTCTTTCTACTAACGCTTGGTTCACCTGGTCTAGGACATGGATCATACTGCAGGAAGGTTTTGTTAAGATTCTCATCCACCTCCATTATGGCAGCTTGATTGCCACATCTATAACAATAATTAGGAGCGGAAAATATTGTGACAACTTGTTGATCGTGAGACCAAGCATAACCTTCCATCATGAGTTGGTGAGCTCTTGCTATGAGTGTTAGACCGTTAATGAGATTAAATTTGTCAGAAATGTCCGGGCCGAAGGTGTAACCAGCACCTCGAGGAGAAATACCCCATGAGCCCCGCTCTTCAGGGTCAGACCAAAGAAGATCACACATAGGCCCATCATGTGGAACTTCCTGAAATCTGTTGAGGTCTCTGATGTTGTCGATAGTCTCGATTTGAGGAGAAAGTCCACCATGAAGACAGAAAATCTTATTTTCAACCAAAGCAGTAATGGGGAAATAATCGAACAAATCAGTAAACATTTTCCAGACATCTGCACTTCCATATTTTCTCAGACATTCGTCATAAAATCCATAAACTTGGGTAATTTGTCGTGACTCATGGTTGCCTCTAAGAATAGTGATTCGATGAGGGTGTCTTACTTTCATCGCAACAAGGTAAGATACACTTTCGACAGAGTAGTAGCCACGATCAACGTAATCTCCCATAAATAAGTAGTTTGTATCTGGACATTCGCCTCCTATTTTGAAAAGTTCCATCAAGTCATGAAACTGACCATGCACGTCACCACAAATGGTGACTGGGGCAGCAACTGGATGCACGTTTTCCTCATATTGAAGAATGCCTTGAGCGAGTTCACAAAGTTGTGAAACTTCCTGCTCAGTCAACAGCTGGCATCCCTTTAATCTTTCAATCCATTCGTCTAGCTGCCCTAGGTTTTGCCGAGAGAGCTGAGTTGGTGCTTCGTTGGGCATTGTTTCACCCCCAAGGTATATTCGATTGTAGTCATCCATTCTGTCTTCCGTTTCTCCTCCATTTTCTGGAACAGCATCTTTCATTTGCACGTCCGGATCTATTTCCATCGTTTACTGAAACCTCAGCTTATAACTCTGTGTTGTTGTTATTGATGTTGATGTGTTTCGACCATCAACTCGCCAACCACCATTTCTCCGGTGTACATTAAGGACCGGGAGACTTGCCTGTTGCCATGATAACCAGGGTGATTAAGTTGATTAGAATCCAACAAGGTTGGCCAAGGCTATTAAAAAATGCCTAGGTGAGTAAATTTACTAGTTCTCATAATCTAGTATTAATAAGTTGTCAAATACTGATCAAAATATTTTCTCTCCTTCTCCTGAATACTCTAACTCGAAAGCCTTCATCTCTCATAGATGGCGATGAGCCCATTTTCCATCGGTACCTGCAGCCTCGAGGTTGGCTGATAATTTGGCCCAAATGGCTTCCAACCTTGCTACTGAACCTCTCGTGTTATATTGGATATTTCAGGGAATTTCATTCATGAATCACTCAATTGATATTTCCCGGAAATATAATAACAAAAATAATTTTTTTTTAAAATGATAAAATCGGTTTAACAGGCACCAGAGCCTAATTTGATGAGCCACATAAACCGGCATATCTCAAAGGCTACACAAGGTCTACTAAAGACATAAATGGAAGCAACAAATGATTCGAGTTACTCAAAGGGATTTATGTGACAATCAGATTATTCAAAAATGTGATAACAAGTTCCTAATTTTGAAATATAATTACTCTGCCCTTATATCTAAGTACCTTTGTTCTCAGCAGAGATAAGTGATTAGGTGGATCCGACAAAAAGAAATTTCAGAACGATTTCCGGGGCATGCATTGATGTCTAATTAATCAGAAATAACTCAGAACCGCGAAATATATGTAACGCTTCAGTTAATTTGAACTAGTGGTCTGGGTAAGCTAAGATGATTTCCCTTTCGAATCATAGACTGGCAATTTCATCTACCGAAGATATATATACCACGAGATATATCGTTTTACCACAACTACCGTTGGCTGCAAAGTTATCAATTACCAAGCTTCAAAAATAATAGTATAAAACGCTTTATCAAAATTATTGGCATAATCTCGGAAGCACTATCAGCTATGGTTGGTGCACAAATTGTTGAAGGTTTCGTCGATGAGATCGACATAACCCCACCAGAATCTGTCACAGGGACTGAGCTTGAACAGGTGGAACGGAATCTTGATAAAAAACTCGATGACATCAAAACTGAAATTACCGCTACACTGGAAACTGCTCTCGAAAAGCTGAAACAAGGATCTGTAGCGACCGATGATACAGACAATCGAGATCCCTCTAGAAGTATTTGCTCTTACTGGGGGCCTCAGGCTCAAGACACATCTTCTACAAAAAATGAGCAAGATGAGCATGAAACCGATACGCAGTCAGTATGTGAAAATGAGTTTCTTATTCAGGAACGGGAGAAATGTCAAAATCTATATTACGGTGAGCCCAACCCCTCGGAATCTCAGCTTGCCGAGAACCCGAATTGGCCAAAAACGCCTCTCAATAAATTGAAAAGAGTATTTCCTGATTGCATTGACAATCATGAATATTTTTTCAAATTGTTCAGTCCATTAGAAAGCATTTCAGGCCAAAACTGTCTAGGCGATAATTTGTCCAATGTGAGTTTTAAACAAGGAAACACCATTTTTAATCTTCGTGTGATACAGAACTGGTTCGTGGCCCGCTCTACTCCTTATCATCTTTGGGGCTTACAGCACCTACCAAAGGAAATTTTTGGTGATTGCGTCGATCGACTGAACTCTCTTCGAGGTACCATCCGTCACATGTCTTGGCCCCTTTGTTGCCGATACGTCTTGGACTATCATGACATAGACAAAGAAATCCAGAATGCACTTGAAAAGATGTCTGAATTGGTACCAGCAAAAAATGAGGATCTTCGTTCTTTTCTGCTTGAGTGGTATTCTTATACTGATTTGTTATGCGATCAATATGAATCTGATTTTCTGAATTGCCAGCTGAAAAAGATTCTTGACTATTATTCGCCTCTTCCGCTGCCTCTGGCGATAACATCTGACTTCAAACGACACTATGATACTGTCGTTATGTTTCAAAACATACCCGCGTTAGGTTTTCCTCGGAAATCTCATAAATTCAATGTTGCAGAACGGGCAGAAGCATTAAAAGGAGCCAGACTCCTAAATTAAAATTGTAGTCGTTTCTACACAATGGGTAAACGCAGCAAACGTTACTGATACAGATTTAGTCTCGTAAAGTTAAATTGAGTGCTTATGACAAAAGGCTATAAAAGTTTCTGGTCGCTGGGATTCTACAATACTATGATATCTTTCATCTTGAGATAGTAGGATACAACTAACTAAACTAACTAAGTACAGATGCTGCTCCATGAAAATAAGAATTAAAATCGAAAAATTTTTGCTAACAGAAATTTATCCACCACCATCATACAAATAACTGCTTCGTAATCGTTATTGGTCATCACCTGGTGCATTATAGAATTTGCAAGTTCATAGCCCATCGCCGTCTTGTCAGCAATTTGGGTTTTCTTATGTCACAAAAGTGGCTTATTAGGTTCGGCCGATCCCATTTGTTCCTTAGGTATATACCAGCTAAAGTAATTGAATCCAACGCTTATGATGCTAGAATCCCTTGATGCCACTAATACGATAAGTCGGACCTCTGAGATTGATTCTAATGAACATGTGAGTACTCATGGTACAGAAGAAACAAGTACGTTTGCATCCTCTGAGCTGGACTACCGCGCTTACCATGCTGATCTACTCAATGATACGACCTTCCCTGCATTTGCCCACTACCCCATAGTGCTCGAGCGTAAGAGTTCATTTAAAACGAAAAATAACTGATATTTTTATCTAATTCTCAGCGCATTATCATACAAATACCAGGTTTATAGCTCCCAGATCTAATCACGCTCGGCTAAATTTAGCAAACCACCCCTACAACAATGCTCCTACAAGTGCCAGAGAAAGGGATCCAAACGACAATTTCAGCTGGAGTCAATTATGGGACAACATAACGTATGGCCAATTATTTTTTATTCATAGGTGTCAACTAACAATTGTAAATATCACACCAGCTGCAGCTGTTGCTCCAACAAAAGATAGCAAAGTTGAACAAATTATTATTTCTTTCTCTAGCTTCTACAAATTATTGCAATAAATTGGTAGTTTCCCACCAAGAACATGCCCAGGTTTTGCTTTACAGTCAAGCAGCTTACTCAGCAGCTTCGCCGAACTTATCAGCAATGTTGGTGATAAGCTTATCGAATTCAACTTTGCAAGCGTCTTCACCTCGACTTGGCTCAAAGAACTTTCCGCTCTGCAATGCATGCTTGACGTCTGAAGTGTTCTCAGCAAGCTTGTTCCAGCTGGCTCCTGTAGCAACGGCCTTCTGAGCTTCTTCATAGTAGGTAACGAATGCTTTCATCATGCCAGAAGTTTTCCAAATGGGACAGAATGCGTCATAAGAAGAGTAACCGTTCTGCTGCAAGAAGTCCTCCTTGATCAAATTAGAGACGTCCAAAGTAATTTTGTCAGAGTCTGATAAGGCAGACTTACCGACAAGCTGAACAACCTGTTCCAACTCCTCGGAAGTTGACAAAATCTCCTTGATCTTGTCTCGAAGAGATCCAAAACCAGGATAGTTAGCATCATAATACTTGTCCAATACAGGAGTATACTTGGAATAAGAAATTGAAGTATTAACGGAGGGGAAATGCTTTCTCTGAGCGAGCTTTTTGTCCAATCCCCAGAATACCTGAGTGATACCAAGAGTAGAAGTGGTAACAGGGTCAGAGAAATCACCACCAGCAGGAGAAACGGCAGCAACGATGGAAACAGAAGCTTCTCGCTGGGGGTTACCCAAAACAACAGCTTTACCAGCACGCTCATAGAAAGAAGCAAGCTTAGCACCCAAATAAGCAGGGAAACCTTGGTCAGCAGGCATTTCACCAAGTCGACCAGAGATTTCTCGCAAAGCTTCAGCCCATCGAGAAGAAGAGTCAGCGATCATTGCAACATGTTTACCTTGATCTCGGAAATACTCAGATAAGGTAATACCAGTGTAAATGGAAGCTTCTCGAGCCGCGACAGGCATATTTGATGTATTAGCAACCAAAGTGGTTCGCTTCATGATGGGTTCTTTCTTGCCATTGACCTCTGTGAAAAGCTCAGGGAACTCCATCAATACTTCAGCCATTTCGTTACCTCGTTCACCACAACCAACGTAAATGATAATGTCTGAGTTGGAATACTTTGACAACGACTGAGAGATAACCGTCTTACCACAACCGAAAGCACCAGGAATACAAGTTGTGCCACCCTGAACACAAGGGAAAAGAGCATCCAAAACCCGCTGACCGGTAAGAAGGGGATAGTTGGCGCTGAGCTTTTCGGTAACAGGTCTAGGGACTCGCACTGGCCAGGTATGATACATGGAGTATTCGTACTTCTTACCATCGAATTCTACTTCCAAGATCTTTTCATCGACACTGTAAGAGCCAGTTTCAGCGAGCCGAGTGATGGTGCCTCGAGCTCGAGGAGGAAGCAAGATCTTGTGGTCATTTACGAGACTGTTCTCGAAAACCTGACCGAAGATATCACCACCAGTGATGTGATCACCAACCTTGAAAGTTCCAGGATTGAAATCATATTTAATATCACGATTCAATGCAGGAGCATCGACACCTCGTGGGATATAAATAGACTGAGAATTGTCCTTGATAGCTTTTAGAGGTCGTTGAATACCATCGTAAATAGTCTCCATCAAACCGGGACCAAGTTCGACCGACAAAGGCTTACCGGTTCTCAAAACAGGATCTCCAACAGTGACACCAGAAGTCTCCTCGTATACCTGGATAGTAGCCTTATCACCGTCAATTCGAATGACTTCACCGACCAAAGAATCGTGACCAACTCGAACCAATTCGTACATAGCACAACCAATCATGTGTTCAGCAATAACTACAGGACCAGAAACAGAGTACACAGCACCTAAGAGTTAGAAAATCTGTACGTTACGTTATCGTAAAATTAATAGACTAGGAATGATGCTCATATAGCCAGCAATCCTCGGACATAGTTCAACTCACCATAGTTGCTCTCCTTATCTTCGTCAATAGACAGATTCTTGAGCTCTTTTCGAGCATTTTCCAAAGCACCAGCCTTATTTGTTAATATTAGTTCAATCATCTCGAAGCCAGTCCATTACACTAGCTATACGCATGCTTATGACTTGTTGGCCAAAAGTGGCTGCTTAACAGACAAAACATCACAAAAAGAATCCAAGCAAAACCCAATTCTCCAAGAAACTCACCATTTTTATCTAACAGTATTCGAAATATACAATCAGAGTCTAAATTGCCAAATTGCTATCCAAATGTTCCGTCAAATAGACACCAAGAGGGATTAGAATGGCAAAGGAGGTCAAGCGTGGTGGTTGTGCAGCACGCCCATTTGCAGTAGTGGGTTGGGACGATGAGTTGTCATGACAACCTTTAATCCAATTTGTCCAGCAACATGCTGGCTGGATTTTGCTGTCGAAATTTGCAATATGAAAAATGTATATGCCAATTGAGCAATCGGCAAAGTGTTACATAGTTCCAGGGGAATACATAGCAAGCATGCAAATTAGAAAAATGCCGATTCGGACAGTGGTAAAGCATACACAGTTGACACTCTATAATGTCTCTTTTGGCTCTATGGCTTGATGGACAGTAATGCCAACACTTCAAATGTATGTCCACTACTACACGGCTCAGGCCAAACCATAGTGACCTAAAAATATGGGGATTTTATGTAGTCAGCTGTGATATTGATTGAGCATTGTAGAGAAAATTAAGAGCGATGGAAGAGCTCCAGACCAATACGGCAACATTCTGATACAATGGGAATAGTAGAGTAGTCAAAACCTCATAAAATTTTTATATATTACTTTTGGGTGCTAAGCAACTTAAGCCTTGATGGCGTACTTTCGCTGAGGGAAAGCAATCTGCTGCTTTCGGGCCTTCTCAGTGACCAAAGAGGCCTCATGCTTGGTAAGTCGTCGTCGAATAGCTCGAGTCTTCTTGGCTCGGAGATCCTTGGGGGTGTACTTCTTGCCCTTGTAAAATTCACGGAGCTGGTCTCGCTGGGTGAGGTTGATAACGGTCAAAACCTTGGCGATGGATCGTCGAACGTCACCAATTCGTCCGTCTCGGAGGGTGTTGGAAACCTGCTGGACTCGCAACTTCTGAAGTTCCTTCTTGAGGTCGACAAGCTGCTCCTCGAGCTGAGCCTTGGTCTTCTTTCGGAGTTCGACAGTCTTAACCTTGGTCTGAACTTGTTAGTCTTGAATAATGTCAATCGTCAATCAATAGCACAAAAAAGGTTTGATTCCGAGATTTCGAGATATCTGCAAATACATATAAAATGTTTTAATATTTGCCGCTGATAACCTATTTCTTCGTTCTATTTCCTCCTAAGTGCTGATTCGACATTGTGCAATTCCACCTACCATTGTGTGTTGATGATGTTGTATAACGTTGAAAGTTTTAGTAGATGAGGTTTTGAGTGGATTGTAGCCAACTAGACTGCAGTAGAATTGGGAATGGTAGGCACAGTAAGCTGTGACTGCTTATTGCTGTGATAACCAAAGCAAAGCCCTAGTCATGCGGCTGAAGCCCTAGTAACAGCAGAGACATTCGATGTCACATAAAAATGATAGAAAAATAGAAAAATAGAAAACTGAAAGGATATGAAAAAAAAAAAAATCTGTATTACTATGAAGTTCTTATTCAGAAATCTTCATTCGCTAGCCATTTGTTGATCATATATAGCGCGGCTTCTGGCTGTTGGAATGGCACCAGATGGCCGGCATTGTCTATAGTGACAAAATCGAATCTCGAACCTCCAAATTTAACTGATTTCTGCTCTCCTGCTTTTTGAATAACTCCTTCAGATGTCTTATAGTTCCATGGTGAAAGTTTTTTAGAGCGATATTCAGCTTGCCCTGCCCATTCCATGTTCTCTGTCCATCTGATATTTCCTGCCAAATTACATATCAAATCCAACTTACCGGTGTAAATCAAAACATTTATTCCTGACTCAAGAGCATACTTGATATCAGAAACAGTGGTCACCCAAGGATCGTTTCCTCGCATAAATATCTCCTCAACCTGTGTGCTATCTATGGAGAAATTGGTCAGGTATTTGGTGTCCACACCCAAAGTTTTAAAAACGTCTGGACCTTGCATGAACTTGGATATTTTTCCAAGTCCTTCATAGCAATAGTCGCCGTCATCACACTTGCGTGTGATATCAAACGGGTCTCTATTGTTCTCGACAACCTCAATGTCAAAGAGACTTCGAATATGCCCGCTGCAATAATCCTCTGTTGCGTGGCAAATGATTTCATCCGGATAATCATAACAGGCTTGAAATAATTTCAAGCAGCGCGGCATTGCTTCTGAAATTGCATTACACCTTGTTTCGTCGAAAAATGGCTCTTCAACACCTGAGATGGTGGTGCATAGAGTATCATAGAAACCACTAATGGTATCTCGTGGAGAAACATAGCCGTTACCAATTGCAATGCTTTTAAGCTTAATTTGCTTACCAGGATGCAAAATGTTATTTTTGATGATTTCTGAAGACAAAGGCGGGATGAAATGCCCAGCATAACTGGATCCTGCTATATGGAAATCAAGACCTTTTTTCTCGGGAAAGACGTCGCTCAAAAAAATCTGCAAAAACACATGCATATCCTTAGCACCCAGATATGAATCTGAAGGCACACATCCATTGCGAGAGTATGAGAACCCCGTTCCGACAGGCTGATCGATGAATATCACAGAAGAATTCTTCGTCCATCCGAATTCATTGTAGTCAGTTCCAGTACCATCATCATTAATTCTACAAGGGCCTAACTCTTGCATAATACCAATCATACCAGATCCACCTGGACCACCTGTCACCCATAACATTAAAGGGTCCTTCTTAGGATCATTTTCGGAATCAAAATACCCTTTTGACGTTAGCTTGGTGACCCCATTAACACTGACAGAAAGCTAAAAAGAGAATTGACTTACAAAAAAATATGGATTTTCCATCAAAATCTAACCATCCCGTAAACTGTCGTGAAGTAGTATTGCAAAGGGAGCTATTTTGTTCTTTAATTCTCACAGAATATCCCTCGTGCCACTTGCTAGCATAAACATCAAAGTCCGATATATTGTCAGTGAGTACTAGCTGCTCATCTACATCAGAAGCAGAAATTACACCGACTGAGTAAGCCGCGATATAAAAATATAAAAACAAGTAGGTTCTCATATTCAATTGCCCGTGAAATGCACTATAAGAGAGCACGAAGGGAGGAGCGTAAGGCTCCAAACTCGATTCTGGTTTAGGCTTATCTAAGATCCTTACAAATTCGGAAGGAACACAGATCAACCGAACCTTATCCGGTTTAAAAATCATAAATCAGGGTATATCATGATCATGATGTACTTGATTAAGCCAATATAAATTGAGCACTAATCAAAAACTGGGTTTTGAAACAATTGTTGTTAAAAGCTATGTATTTTTCTGTTCTCCGCCAACGGCTGTAGAGCGGCTCTAAACCATGCCGAGAGCGTTTTGGCATGAACTATCAAATAATATCGGCCGAAGACCATTTTGATGGTCTAACAATATGTATTTTAGCTCAGTACGATTTGAAGTCAACTGATTAAGAAGATTTTTGACTAGTTGTAACGAAAAACGTTTAGACCAAATCAAAGGAGCTGTTCAGCGGAGGTCGAAGCATGGTGTTTCCGACCCAATCAGCAAACAGTGTAGAGGTGTTTCGTTATCTACTTCAAGATATTACTACTCACAGTAAATTGTCTATTCCTAGTTGATTTAACTGTAACAAATGGTTCAAAAAAGTTCCCAATCGCGTAAGAAACCCTCGCTATTGTATCAATGTCTACCTAAACAGACTGCTGGGAAACTACGGAAATAACTGCATCATTTAGGAAATGCTGCTTCGGTGCTCTGCTAAACACCCTAGTTCTGGTGCATGTCTCCGAGCGTAACATCAGCTTTACCAAAGATTTGATAACAAATAGAACAGCAATATTTTTATACCTGATTGACTCGTACTTTATTGGCCTTCACTATCGAAGAAGCACAGGATAAATTACCATCTATAAAGCTCGTGTGGTGGCCGGTGCAACAGTAGGCTGTGATATTACCAAAAAGGACATTTGAACAGCCGTGGCAGCTATAAGTTAGTCATTCTTATCTCTAACGTATTTCCACGCTCAACTCAACAATTCTAAAATTTCCAAACTCTTCAAACACTTCAAACTCTGGATCACACTTCATAAATGCCCTCAATCTTAATCGTCGGAACCGGTGCTGTCGGTTTAGTCCTTGCCAACTATCTTCGAAAAGTCAAATCTGTTGAGCTCGGATTGGTGGCCAGATCCAATTATGATGACATCAAAGCTTCGGGGGTGAACGTTGAAGTGAAGGACGTTGACAAGACATATAATTGGCAACCAGATGTACTGATTCGCGATTCTGAAAAGGCAACTTTTAGCGGAGCCAAGCCATATGATTACATTGTTATTGCTACAAAGACCGGCACCAAAGCGGTCGATGGTTTAGAGCATTATATTGGACCGGAGACAATTGTTATTCTTGCACAAAATGGAATTGGAATTGAATCGCCCTATATCCAAGAATACAAGGGCATCAACTTGGTTTCAACCATTGTCAAAGTTGCAGCAGCCGTCTCCGGTGGAGCTAAAGCCATTCAATTCCGAGACTGGCTGCTCATTACTGCAGGCTTCGTCACTGATAGCTCATCTTTGAAAAACAAACTCGGCGAGTTTGTCAAAATCCTCGATAATGAAGGAGTTTCAATCTCAGTATCTGAGAATATTTCTCGGGATCGTTGGGAGAAGCTTCTTTGGAACGGTACTTTCAATACAATCTCTGCTATAACTGATCTTCCTTTGCATGATGTATTTGCTTCGGGTCTTGAAGACTTGTGTACCAATGTTATGACTGAGATTTGGCAGATATCTGAAGCTGATTTGGGCCCTGATAAGGGCTTGCCAAAATCAATCATCAAGAATTTGATCGACACAACCAAAGAGTTCCCAGCTGGTGGCTTCCTACCAAGTACATTGCAAGATGTGAGAAAGGGGAAAGAAATCGAATACGAGACTTTGACAGGAAATGCTCTAAGAATTGCCAAGGAGAAAGGTGTACCTACTCCTAACTTGGAAGTAATTTACCAACTTCTAAAGGCTGTTAATCATCGAATGATTGTGAACAAAAATGCATCTCTCTAACTTTTTATTGCAATCTCCTCACCAACAACTTAATAGACCACTTTCCACATAGCAATTTGAAACTATTCTGATATTCATTTCAAAGGGTAAACCATTATGTTTATCGATGCGTTAATGACTAGATTTCCACACAGCACGGCCGAAAGACTTTATAAATAACAAATTTCTCAACTTAAATAGGGGACTTCGCATCACTCTATACAATGTTTTTTGTCTAATAAGATATTCCGTCCTTATCTTATCTGGAAGGGTTTAGCCCTAAAGTCTGTTCAGCCACACCTCGTCTGCCAAGGGGCAATGGCCTCCGGGTAATTCAGGCCCCTCATAATGGACAGCTCACCACCACTAAGCACCTTTCACACACTATCTTGATATCGCGAATAGACTAGCATCGAAGTAAGTAAAAACGCTTTGTTATTTCCAAAAAAAAAGAATGCCAATTTAAGTCGAAATTTGGGTGATAGGCGAAAGATTGTATTGATGATTGATGATGATGGCTTTTATGAGACGTGTTACGCAGCAATTCGAAGGACGTTTACCGCTTGATCAGGCCGTTTATAATGGCTTGAGTGAATACTTTTCGTCATTTGCCTATGATGGAAACGCTTATGAGAATACAAGCAATGGGAGTTTTTAATGGGTCGACTGAGCTTTTATGAGGATATCTTTCATTGGTGTGATGTTGAAAATTGGCTGCCGATCTGTTTGCAGCACGACGTCACGCGATTCAATGGTGGCCGGCTTCAATTCTCGACAAGATATCACACCTACATCTTTCACTACTTGCCAAGTTTCATATGATTTTCCGGCGACTGTGGGTAAAGATGTTGAGAACGGTGGAGATGTCCGTGTATTGAGGCTTAGCCGGTGAAAAATCCAAATGCCAAAACCAAAGCTTCCCATTATACGAATATTGGTAAATAGTCAAGCATGCTGTTTTCGCGTGATACTCTAAATGCTATTTTATTAGCTAGTCCGTGTACTCCACTGGATTATCTAAGAATGGACAACTGAAGAACGAATTTCAGCGATGTTACATTTTGTGAGTGATAGGCGGAAGGCGAAAAGCTGCTGCTTTTGCATCTATCCTGCCGCTATACCTGGGTCACTCATCAACACCACAATCTATACTACCACCGAAGAAAGATTTTCCTTGTTTCTGGATCTTATATTGCTGAGAATTTCTGAGATTTATCAAGTATTTTCGATTACTAACATATTTGCTAGATGGGTTTGACAATTTCAAAGTTGCTGCAGGGCCTTTTTGGTCGAAAGGAAATGAGAATCCTCATGGTTGGTTTGGATGCCGCTGGTAAAACCACCATTCTTTACAAACTCAAGCTTGGTGAAATTGTTACTACAATTCCCACTATTGGCTTCAATGTCGAGACTGTCGAGTACAAGAACATCTCTTTCACCGTATGGGATGTCGGTGGACAGGACAAGATTCGACCATTGTGGAGACATTATTTCCATAATACCCAGGGTATCATTTTCGTTGTTGACAGTAACGATCGAGACCGTATCGGTGAGGCCCGTGAGGAGTTGCAGAGAATGCTCAACGAGGACGAACTCCGAGATGCCTTGTTGTTGGTCTTTGCCAACAAACAGGATCTGCCCAACGCCATGAACGCTGCTGAAATCACTGAAAAGCTCGGCTTGCACTCTCTGAGACAGCGAGCTTGGTACATCCAGGCCACTTGTGCCACATCTGGTGACGGTTTGTACGAAGGTTTGGAATGGTTGGCAACTAATATCAAGAAGAGAACTTAGGTATCCTAAAACTATTGCAATCATATGTTTTTGTAGTCTAAGTAGATGGTCATTTTTGATGTTCACAAATCACTGATATCTGGTATTTGAGCATGGGAAGATGATAAGTATCGGTGAAATATATACTAGATAATTCTACTAAGTGTCTTTTGTTGTCATTTGGATATTTCAAAGTTCTTAAATAACGTTATTTGCGTACCCCTTTTTATAGCTCTAAGTCAGTCGTATGCTGATGGTCCACCAAACTATAATCTTGTAGTCCCAATAATCCATTCCATTCCATCATCACTGATCATTAGACTATCAACAATGTCAAGGATTGAGGAATGGGAAATAAATCGTTACTGGGAAATATTCACCGGGCTGAATCCAGTCAGCGGACTTTTATCTGGTGATAAAGTTGCGCCGGTTTTCAAGAATAGCCAGCTTCCTGATGATCAGCTGGAGAAGATATGGGACATAGCCGACGTTGACTCTGATGGTAATCTCGACTTTGAGGAGTTCTGTATCGCCATGAGACTCATATATGATTGTATCAATGGAAGCATGAAAGAAGTTCCTGATCGTCTTCCAGATTGGCTAGTTCCAGCATCTAAAGCTTACCTTGTGACTGCCAACGAAGCAGTCCGACAAGGCAGTACGGGGTCTACGGGAACAAGCAGATATGACAGTTCAGATGATGAAGATATTGGACTTAGTTCCGACTTCAATTGGTATATTTCTCCTGATGACAGACAGAGTTATAACGCTATTTACAGTGCCAATGCCGATTACCATGGACTGATCAGCTTCAATAGCTTGACCGAGCTATATAACACATTGAGCAATGTCCCTGAGACCGATATATCATCCGCTTGGAACCTGGTAAATCCCAGATCTGAGGAAAAAATTGATCGGGAGCAGTGCATTGTTTTCCTGCATATTTTGAACTCACGAAGCAAGGGCATTCGAGTTCCTAGAATGGTTCCTGCCAGTTTGAGAGCCACCTTTGAGAAGGCCAAGCCTGAATACAATATGAACTCGAAGCAAGCACAAGTAAACCGAGATTACCATCCACCTTCTGGAAGCTCTTCTTCGAAAAAGAACACTTTTGCTGATGGATACTTGAGCAGATTGGGTCTTGGTGGCCGTTGGTCTTACTCTGCAAGTGGAACTGATTTCACCGCTACTAAAGACACAGACTGGGAGGAAGTCAGATTAAAGCGAAAGCTGGAAGATTTGAATAATATGATCAAGGAGGCTGAGGCTGCTGCCGACCGACGCAAGAAAGGTGTCGAGGATTACGGCTCTAGTCGAAGTGCCCTCATAAGACGAGAGCTAGAACAGCTGCTGAATTACAAAGAGGCTCAATTGAGCAAACTGAAATCAGGTGCTGTGGGTGGAGGCTCTCAATCATTGAGCACGGAGACATCTGAGGATTTATTGCTCATCACCGAACAGGTCAAGAGCTTGCAAGAGCATGAGAAGCGAAAAAGAGAAGAATTGGAGGAACTCAAGGCGAAAATTGCAGCTTGAACTATCTTTATCAAATTTAAGGAAAGCAGAGGTCATGAGGTGATAAATATCAGAATAGCAAAATTGATGAATACAAACATCGATGCTCGTTTCACGAGCTCACTTTCCCAGGGCAGACGACAGCCAACACAATGATTATTTAGGTGGAAAACTTTATAATCACCACCCCTTTTACTTTAATTGTTTCTAATACATTAGACTACCGTTATTTGATGTTATGTAATGTCGAGTTTAATACTAGAAATGTCAAAGAGAGCCTTTCATATGTCAACCTATGAGTTTATACATGATCACAGAATCAACTACAAGACATCTCACATGAGATCCTAACATTTAATAAAGTTTCTTTATTTCTTCTCCTCGGCTTTCTCTTCGGGCTTGGGAGTTGGCAGCTTGAAGCTGTCAGGTCTATCGTCTCGACCAGGACCAACAGGTTCCCATGCAGTTGAGCCAGCAGAAAAATTTCTGAAAGCCTGAGTAAGCTCAAGAGGCTCGTAAACTACTCGCTTCTTCTCCTCATCATATCGGACTTCAGTGTAGCCAGTCAAGGGGAAATCTTTTCGCAAAGGGTGGCCTTCAAAACCGTAATCAGTCAAGATTCGTCGTAAATCAGGGTGTCCTTCGAAGAAAATGCCAAACATATCGTAAGTTTCTCTTTCATACCAGTTAGCACCTTCAAAGATTCTAGAGATACTGGGAACAGGTGTGGTTTCACTGGCATAAGTCTTCACTCTGATTCGAGCATTATATCGTACGGATAAAAAGTTGTAAACAACCTCAAACCGGTTCTCACGCGAAGGATAGTCTACACCAGTAACATCCATGACTGACTGGAACTGAGCAGCAGTGTGAAGCTTGAGAAATGTGATTACAGGAATCACTGCTGAAGGCGCAATATGCAAGGTCAATTCATCTTTCCAGACAGTGAACTCTTGAATGAACTTGGGCAATGCACTGATAATGTACTTTCCGTACTTATGAAGATCTTCACCGTGGGCAATGAATTTGTCGGCGGGGTTTTCAATAGCAGCATGAAGCTCTCCAGTTGGTTTCTGTCGAGGCAAGCTATTCAAATTAGGCAGACCCTTTGGAATATCCTGGACAGGTAGTCTAGCCGCTGCTGCTGATCGGAAAGCCCGATTGGCGACCTTGATCGCTGATGACTGGGATCGTACCGCTCGAGAAAGCATTAATAGTCGCTCTAGTTTGATGTCAAGTTGATTTTGTGAAAGAAATTGTGTGCCAAATGATTGGTGGGTGTTGCTTAGTAACCTTGCCAAATTGGGGTGCTCTTCGTCCAACCAAGTGTGTGCCGAATTTTGTCATTGTATAGCTGATTTTATGAAATTATATATCCTACGTATACATAAAGAAAGTATTGATATAAAAAACGTCTGTTGAAATCCGAATGTTTCGTCTTGCGTCGCGTTCTTGTGCTAAAATACTGTGCTCGGAGCCTTGCAATCTTCAGATTATCCAGGTTCGGCCCACAGCGATTCCGACCATCACTAAGCACTATTGCCAATAATGCTCACCCGCGCGATTGCCTCTAAAATATCATTGAATTCAGTGGGATCAGTCAGGTTTTTTAGAACCGGTTCATGTCTTTTAACCCCCAGTACCAAAAATTTCTACTCTTTTTTTCCGGTAACCTTTCCTCAAGGTGGTCCTCCAAATGCACCGTTCATCATTGATCCAAAAGCTTTGAGAAGAGAATTCCTGCAGGCTCAGTCCAAAGTACATCCCGATAAAGCCGGAAGTCTTGGGGCTGATAAAGACGAACTTGAAAAGCAAAGCTCTCAGTTGAATACAGCCTATAAAGTGATTCTAAACCCATTGCTCCGTGCAGAACATTTGCTGCAACAGCAAGGCATCGACGCTCTTTCTGAACGAGAGACACTGGTAGATGAAGACCTGCTGATGGATGTCTTAATGAGCAGAGAATCCATCTCGGAGATTTCTTCTCGAGAGGAGTGGAACGAGCTGGCCAAAGAAAACGACAGTAAAATTGCAAGCAGTGAACAATTGTTAGAGAAAGCGTTTGCAGAAGGCGATTTGGAAACTGCAAGATTAGAAACAGTCAAACTG
This sequence comes from Zygoascus meyerae, assembly GCA_030561445.1. NCBI lineage: Eukaryota > Fungi > Ascomycota > Dipodascomycetes > Dipodascales > Trichomonascaceae > Zygoascus > Zygoascus meyerae. The sequence goes on from JAKTXC010000020.1 coordinate 64,643, forward strand.
AGTTACTGGATGAATATCCAGCATCATTTGAAAGAAGCAGAAGATAGAATTCAGTAAGGACTACGACTGAATTTGAAGCACAAAAATCGAGATCTGGCTTTCGGCAGAGCTAGTACTTCATAAAGCTTCACATTGCATACTTTTAATTAGTTTTTATTTACGGTACTTAGTAGCAGATAATCTCAAATGCCGCTGAGGAGAAATCTGATGCGAGAGCGAGGTGTACAGAGCCAGGAAGAGAATAACAGTAATAAATCGTCGAATCATATATATAATCATAAATCAGAATAGCACTTGGAGTATGATTTGGTTTGCTTCATCAACCATGCGTAGCTTGAGCTTCTTTCCTTGAAGAAACTACCTTTTTAAAGTACACATATGCTTAACCCGATGTGGGGAGGAATAAAAAGACATGACATCTTAAAGAAAGCATCACAAGTATATCAGCCGAAAACAGCTGGGATTTCTATCGAAAACTTCATTCACTTCTCTTTCTCTCCATTGACACTAGCAGATGCCATGCTCTCATTATCGTCGGCCCGTTCTTCCTGAACACCACTGCCATCCACTGAACTTGGTTCAATTTTTTTTATCTGGTCTTGGCCCTGTGATTCATCTTCATCATCCAAGGTATCAAGGTCTTCAAGATTCTTGGGCTTCTGCCTCAACCATTTCATTCGAGGACCGCATTTTGAGAACTCACTGACCTTGAACCCAAAAATTTTCAACTCAAACTGCTTCCACTTTCGCTTAGCACAAGCCTCCTCAACAGAAGGGAAATTTTTCAGGAACATTCCTGGGAATGACGTACCAAAGAACGCACCATCAATGTTGAGGTATCTGCTGTTGGGTGGCACATAAATATCCATACACGATGGGCAAAACAACCTGACTGTCTCATAACCAGGAACATCGTGACGACCGATGGGTAAAAGGCCCATACCATCGCATAGATATCTTGGACAAACTCCAAACTGCTCATTTTCAAACTTGTGAGCCATCATGTGAAGACCTTGTCTGGATAAAATGAATCTGGCATGAATCAACCCATAAAGTAAATCGGCTGATTGTTCAACCATAGGAATCTCAGGCAGCTTCAAAGGCTGTTCACTCTCGAGATCCAAAATAAGCTCCAAAGCGTATCTATAATTGGGAACCAGTATACTGAGACCAGTCAAATTGAATTCATCTGTCATGAAATCAACTGGCACTTCAACAAAGTATTCATGCCCGACCATGGAGCAAAAGTTGGTCACCCAAGATTCTGCAGATATAGAGCCAGAAGAAGCATCGCTTTCCTCTATGACATACTGAAACTGTCGATCGTTATCCTCTTCTTCCTCTTCTTCTTCCTCTTCTTCTTCTTCATCCTCCTCCCCAACAGCTGCTGTTCCTGCTGTGGCAGTTAGCTCGCTGGGGTCGCCGCTGGCTGTGTCTGATCGAGTCTTTATACCATCAGCTTTCTTTCCCTTCCTGCTTGATTCCGAAATTGCTATACCAGATGACATGATATGATTTTTCCCTCAATGAAAATGTTAAAATGCAATTCTAGTGATTCTGCTTGTAGGGATAATGCGGTGAGAGTGCTTTGTTGTGATAAAAAAGCTAGCTCCCTTGTTTCTAATCTGTCGCTTTCAAAAAAGCCACTTTCTGTAATGACACGCCACTTCAAGACTAGACGCTGTGCAAGACTTAACGCTCTATTCTAAGACTATTTGACTAACGTTGGTTGGCCGAAAGATGTTTGTTTGATACCACTGTCAAATTGTAGTGGGAGGAAGAATCGACATCAAGCGAGCGATCCCAAAACCACTTGTTGAATTTGGTCCCAACTTTGTAATTCCACCGGGAAGGAGACTGTTAAGCAAAAACCAGGTAGGCCAGAAAATAATAAGAATTGGCGACTTGAAAAGTTTTTGAAATAAGTCATTGTCAATTTGTATACAAGAAAGGAAGGATTTCAATTCGAAATACCATGTCTCTTCTGGTTGGTCTTGTGCTGTTGCTGCTTGTTAGTAGAGTTATAGGCTTGGTTGGCAAGTCTTATATTGGTGAACTGGTGAGTATTACTAATGAAAAATGTTTTGGTGAAGTTGTTCCAGTTTAATTATTAACATTAAAAAGATCTGGGATGTTTATCTCAAGGTTAGCAGCTCTAAAGATATAAAGGAACTGCGCACGTTGCAAAGAAAGGCTATTGACCTTTACACCAAGCGATCCAATACCAGTCCAAAAGATGAGTTTGTCAAATGGGCGAAACTCGATCGTGAATATAATTCTACCCGAAAACAAATTGCTACTTTGAGTAAGTATTGGAGTGAGATGTGTGAATTTGATGTGGTAATCCATCCTCCATGTCAATGTCGTTTAATCAATTTACTAACTGAACTAGCACAAGCGTCGGAAAAATCAAAGACTTCTTTCACCCGAGCAGTATCAACAGTGCTATTTCTGGCTCTCGGTGGCCTCAAGATTTATGTCAGGGTTCATTATAGAAAGCAGCCTGTTGCATGGCTTCCAAAAGGGATATTCCCGTATCCAGTATTATGGCTTCTATCTTTGTTCTCGTCACCTTTAGGCTCTGTTAGTGTTACAGTTTGGATGTTCATAGTTGACTCTGCATTGGCTACTCTCTCGTCAGCAGGACTTGGTGTATATAATTGGATCAAACAAGGTCCAGCGGCCACAGCATCTAAAGCTGGTACAAAAGTTCAGACACAAGTAGGCTAAAAGTTGATTAGTTGCAGTCTTTTGTGTCATTTAATTTATTATTCAAAGAACCTAATCAGATTTATCGAATCTAATGCGTATATGGTGGTATATGAAAATGAGACCAAGTTTTCTCCTTATAAAAGACCGGCTCGTGCTCCCCAAGAAAGAACATCGCTAGCATTGCTAAAACTTTCATGACTCATAGTATTGGATTTGCTGGTGAACCTTTTCTTCCTTGGGTCCAAAGCCCTATAAATCCCCTCTAAACATCTGTAAGCTCTGGTGTCATCATCATCAATACTTGCAGAGTCTCTCAAAGAAGCATTGGACCCCATGACACTGAGTCGTCCAGATCTTGTCATTGTTCCAATGCTAAATGGTTTAGTCAGGTTTTTGTGGTTAATGAGTTTATCCAAAAGATAGTGCAACCAAAGAACATTGGTCTTTGGACAATATTTAGCCCAATTGATTTCTTGAGTTTCGAGAATGTTGCTCAATGATGAACTGGAATATGAAGGTAATGAATACATCGAAGTTGATGCTGCTATACGCACATCTGTAGGGGTTTCGTCTGTTGAAAAGCATTTTCGCATGAATCGATAAACATCAAACTGATAATCGCCTTTGCCTCGAAAGAAGTCCGGGTGATCAAGACGAGTGTGCAAAATAGTGTTATTAAGATCAGTGGCCCTGGACAATGTATAATCGATGAGCGTCACCTGAAGCCGCCGCTGATCCTCCTGCTGATCCTCTGGATCTTCCTCGTCCTCGATCGAGAATTTAGCAAGCAGAGCATTGGTGCGGTCCATTAGCTCATCATGAGCAGGCTGCGGTTTTTGAGGCTGAGAATTCTTGGACCTCTTGACATCAACCAGAATATTGCCCCAGTGAAGATCTCTGTGCTCAAACTCAAACTGTCTCTCGGCTTCAGAAAGGTAACCTACTGTTTGCCAGAAAACAGTCAACGCTTCCTGCCAGTTTCTCAGTTCAACATGTTCAAGGTCTTGTCCTCCATTAGTCATGGCAATGATGCAGTAGTATTGGTCTCCAGAGAAATAATCAGGCCTGTAATTTTGGCTAGGCTTTTTCTCTGCAAACTTATCCCAGGTTTCGATCAAATAACTGGGGTATTCTCCTTTCACCACGACCGCGTCTCTAACACATCCAAATCCGTCCAAAGGATTCAAGAGCTTCGCAATCTCTAATTCCTGTATGATGTCCTTGATTGGAAGCTGATCAAGCTCTTCATTGCCGAAAGGTATCACTTTGTAAATCAAGCCGTCGGCCTTATCTTGACGATACACTTCAGAGAATGACGCTTCGGCAAGCTTAACTAGAGGGTTTTGGGAAACAAGTGAATCAATGTAAGCAGCAAAGTTTAGCACTGTAGATGTGCTACAGGTACTGAGCAGTCGATTCAGAAAGTTCTGCTGATACTCTTCAACAGGTATAGCAACAGTTTCATTTGCTTCAGTTCTTGACAAATTCCATGTAGAATTCGAATTTCTCAACTTGTTGTGTAGCTTTTCTCGTGATGCTTCAACTGGTGTAGGTAAAGATATCATAGATCGATCAAACTCATTCCCATGAGGAGTAGGTGTCGAGCTTCGCCCTAAAAAGGATTTTCTGAAAGATAAAGATGAAGGCGACCCGCCAGCGGATTGTTCTCCTTTCTTGAAGAAACCATTGGCAGGAGAAAGACTCCTAAGTGACTGCTTGATATCAAGGATCGAAGGTTTTCTGTGGAGAGCTTGTGAGAGAGATAGGCTTGGTTTATGCGAAAGAAGCTTATAAGATTTTCCAGATGCAGATGTGGTACCAGTGGCAGGTGTTGCACTCTGGGTTGGATGTGGTGGAAGTGATTGATGATCTCCAAAGTGCTCTTCGAAATCAACCAAAGGCGAGGGCGCGGATATCTTCGTCTTGGATACCTTTTTGTATTTTATGGAGTCGTCTTTCTTGTATGACAAAAGCTTCTTTTGTGTCGAAGAACTTGAATCTGACGAACTCACTGGCAAATCGTGAGCTATCACCGGTGGAGGACCTCTTTGAGAGCTAGCATATGATACAAAAGATCCGGCATCGCTCATGATTGACGAGTCAGTCAAAGGAGGCGTGCCTTTGCACGATATCATGGAGCTGATACCATCACCCTCAACCAAAATACTTCTTCTCACCTCTTCAGATGAAACAGAAAAAGAAGAGGAAAAAGAAGAGGTACTCAAGTTACCAGCTGCAAAATGCTGGTTATGAAGAGTAGGTGTTTCATTATGTTTGGTTTGCTGAACCGTCGAAGCGTCAGAGATACACGAAAAACGCTTGGATTCGTGTAAAGTGTTGGTGATGATGACTCCATCAACAGTGTTTCTACTGGAAGTTGAAGAAATGCTAGAAGAGATGCTAGATGAAGAAATACTAGTCACCATCGAGTCCATACTTTTGATGGCTGGTGAAACTGACTGGTTTTGACTCGATGTATCATCATCACTCAACTGTTCTGCCCATTTCTCAAGCTCAGTAGAAGTTTTTTCTTCCCAGGATTTGTTGGATGAATCATCTTCATCTTCCTCTTCAGTTGGCAACTCTAAAGGGGTAAAAATCGAAATGCTACTTTTGGTACGCGAGTGGGCCAAAACATGCGTTGACGAAGCAGACGCAGGAGATCTGGGAAAGCATTCACTCAAAGGAGAGGTATTTGCCGGTGAAACAGATGATAGACGAGTAGTAACCGGATTCGAAACTCCTGTACCAGCAGGAGCTTCGTTTTCGTCGATTTCATGATAAGGAGAAGAATGAGCGCTGTCATTAGCAAGCTTTGATGTCGTAGTATTATTCGCCGGAGAATGAAACTGAGAGTGAGATTGAGGCTGATCCAGGCTGACTTTCGACCACAAGTCCTGGTCCTGTTGATACTTAGAAATCACAGAAGATCTTCCCTTGGCCTTTTTGCCATATATTTTGGCAGTGTTACTGAAAGACTGAAAAAGACTCCTCGACCGGTTATGGCCAAAAAGGCGAGAATGCCTAGGAGACTCTGACATTGTCGGGTTCAGACTGATGTTGAGTTGCGAAGACAATACCAGTGAGCTGGGAAAGTTCAAGTTTTTTGCGAGCGATACTAAATGTATATATATATAAATACGGTTATGTGAAAACCTCACCACTAAACGAGGGGCCGATCTGAACAATTGTACTGTGCAAAAAAAAGTGAGCAGCAGTAGACCCAATTAGGCAAGGAACAAAACAATAGCTAACGGGTGATCACAGGATCAAGGCACTGTATGTGCAGGGGAACTGGTTTATCAATAAGTATACTATGAAGTTGAATTCCACGAGCGACCATTCATTGCAGTCATTCAAAAATCATCCATTTATCACTTCTTTATTTTTATGGGATGGGGTTGCTTCATGGGGGAAGGCTCCGTTTTGGCGTGCGTGTGTATGTGTGTCCCACGAAACTCAAAGTTAAATCTAGTCATTTGAAGCCCTTTTCCAACGCATACCCACCGAACCCCACCAACAACACACCGCACAGGGCGTCGGGGAGACAGATTAGCATTTGCAGATGAGAAAGCAAACAAATCCAACCTAGAGATTACAAAGTGGTTGTAGCTCAAATGCAAATGGGCCATGAGGACTAGTGAGGAATCCGAGCTAAACTATTTATCGAATCAGCCAGTATTCAGCACAGGAATCCCTCCCCCTTTTTTTCCACAAGATGCTTGAGCCTCGGATAATTGACTAAGCCTTCTTAAAATAGGAAGATCGGGGTAAGTCGCGCCTTTGACCGCACAAAAGTCTAATCGGCACCAGTTTGCGTGGCCTCTCACTCACCTCACTTTGCTGGCCGCACTGACTAGCGAATTTGGTGGTGTTGAAAAGTCCACCGACGGTGGCTAATTGAGTTGGGTGAGACCACTGCCAGTAAAGTGCATCAGCAGCCATTCCACCATCGGCCGGAGGTGCTAAAAAATTGAGCTGTAAAGGGGCGGCATTGAGATATCTCCGGAAACGACTATCAGCGACCTTTTCGGTTTTTTCCAGCTATCCCGAGGCTCAGACATGTTCATTCTACTTTTCGCTTGCTTTTGTGAGACACCCACATCATAAGAGCAAATTGTTCAGCTTCAGCTGTAATGTACTGTTCAATTGTTGCACTACCGAGCCGTACCCACTACATAGATCATCCCTCCTAATAACAGCATTGAGACCAAGTGGCTCCAGCATACATTCCTATGCAGAGGAGCGAAATAAAAAATCCTTCTCTTATATGGAAATTCTCCGATTACTCGTAGCCATGGGCCGCATCATGGTATTCTTATGACTCCTCAATCAAGAACAATAGAGAGCGTTTACCTGTCTAAACCAGACGCAAGCTAGATCACTGTGAGAAGTCGCGATTTGTCGTTGTCGATTCTCGGTTCTTGGTGGACCTCCCTGGCTTACTAGCGGGCTCAATTTCGGAGCCCCAAGCAACACTCCATCTGGCTATGGTGAACTAGCAACGCAGGGGTTGCGACAATCACACTTTCAAACAAATAAGAGCAGCTTTATATATCGTATATTTGCATTCTATATGTACTTGGGTTAATTCTCCGCCCTTAACCAGACCCAGGCCTTCGACATTTTTAGCAACTACCGTAGGCACTGTAATAGTTCACGACCTTATTGTGATTTGGTGATTTTGACTTATCATCTGCCCCTGAAATTCTCATTTCGCGGGGGTGGGTGCTGGGTGAAGGTCCAACGGTGCGATTTAAGAGATTGCAAAAAGCAATGATTGATGGCCACTTGTGTCGACAATGTGAAAAAGGTACCTTCATAAAATGAAAATGAAAAATGAAATGAAATGAGCCCCTGGTCATCGTGCTCTTCGGAAATAAACCTACCCATCATACCTATGCGCTTTTTGCGTATTTTCTCACATACTTAGATGCGAGAATCCATTCACAGCTAACGTGGCATGCTGGCCTCCCGTTTGTGCTTAAAAGCGTCAACTTAAGGATTTGCATTTCTATCAGAAATGTAATCGACTTTTTATTCATCATTTCCATGCCGTGATGAGCCAACCTGCTTCTCTCTCGGCCATGTTATACTGGAAGAGGGTGTTCGTTTTCCATCTATAAACATCTAGAGGTGCATAACAACGACACACCGTCTAGGAGCTCCTTGCCACATGCAAACCTCCACAATCTCGGCAAAACAATCCTTGCTTCAGGCCTACTACCAATAATACATATGCAGTAGGTATAGTTCCTGTGCACAGTCGTGAGCCCTATCGCTGTTTGAACAATTGACGCTAGATAACCGTCAATTTTCAAAATTGGTAAGGTTACAGTGAAGATGGCTTTTGGCACACACACCATACTGCACACGGGAACAAAAAGGAAATATCTTAAAGAAGTATAATAGGAACTTAAACCTCCATAAAAGCATCGTTTCTCGCTATCGTAAAAATTCAAATGATATTTTGATAGCAACCTCCCCTTCCCATTTTTTTGCTTAAAACATGGCGCTGCTTTATAGGTACGCGATCGGGCATTGCCTACAACCACACAAGGGGTTTGAGAACGAACAATTAGACGAAACAGTCCGACAAAACTCATTGGTTCCTTAAAACAGGCCGAGCAGGATCCCATGGCCCCTCGATTTCGTTCTTGTACTTTTGTAAACCCAAAAACCAGCCGGGAAACACGAAAATTACCAATACCTGTACCAAGACCCATACTAGCAATGCCCAGACCCCACTCATGTAGTATAGTCCAGTATCACTAGCCGTTACAAGGGTAACAACAAGCATCAAGTGTGCAACTTTTGAAGATGTTCGAACCCATAATGCAAAAGTGGGTAGAAGTCCAAATATTTGAATGCTAAAAAGCACAAAGCAGAACACCGACATCGATGTCATGAGTCTTGAGGCAAGCACTATTGCAGCGCTCAATGCCAGATTTGTGCTTAGCATTTGTTTGAATTCCTTCTTGCTGTCATACGAGTAATCATGAAAAAGCACGTTGAGCATGCATAACCAACAGCTCAATGACCAGATGGAATCGCTGCTTGTACTTTGAGTCAATGATTTCAAAATAGGCGATAATGTGAATAGAGTCAATAAAATCAAAAGCGATGACTTCACGGTCGAAGCCAAATTCCATTGATTTTTACTTTGGCTCTTCCATGCTTGAAAACGCATCATCGCGTACCCAGCTATTGAGATCAAGGAGCTACCACCAGCAAACCACGACGCATCCCAGTCCTTATTGTAAATCCCCATGAAAACACAAGCAAATATCACTACTGTACACAAATGTACAAGAATTACCGACGAATCGGCCGCTAATGTCCAGTATCTGTACTGCTGAACGTTGGAGTTCCGTTTTAGCTGCGACAAGAAGGAATCATCAACGTAGTTATCGGGGAAGGGCTGCCTGACCCAGAGAAGCTTCCGCCATATTGGAGGATAAGGAGAGTTATATCCTGAAGCAGCAGGAACTTCTGGTGAGGGAAGAGGACTGGCCCCGATCAGTGAACGACGCTTCGCGTTCGAATTGTGATCCTCCATTACACAGGGGATGGATGTCTTAGAGATTTGCGATGGGAGATGGATGGAAAACGCAGGTAATGGCGTTCGAGCCTTTTTTTCGATGGATTCAAAATCAACAAGGATTTTGTAGATTCTGTACACCAGAGTACTCGTAGCTGGATGATTTTCCAAATATTCCGTTAAGAGATTCTGAATATATTCCTAGAAACCAGCAATCTGCTCGGCCCACGCCGCTGTTCACCGCCATCCCCCCTCACAAGCAGATATTACTATAGAACCAGTGTGTATTATTAACTCTTATTTATATTTCATTGCTCTTAGATTCTCAATGTCTGTCCTTGTTTCTGAAAACCACTGTATAACCATCATACAGCAACCACAGGCGACAGCTGGTGTCAGCCATATGTAATCGTAACCTCTCCATGGATGATGCTTCGCATATGCAGCTAAAACAATTGCCCCTGAAGACAAACTGTTAATAACTTTGAGTCCTGTTTGAGATTTCGGTCTACTGTAGTATAAAATGTAGCACGTAAGAAGAATGCTCAGTAAACTGATAAAGCTGAAAGCTGGATTTTTTTTACAGTATGGCAAAAAAATCAGTATGGGTGTCGGAAACAAGAAAATGCAAGCAAAAAGCAGTTTGTAAGTTCTCTCTTGGTCATCGGCGAGCATTTCAAAATTTCTCAAAATTTCATCCTGATCTGGAATGACTCGTTAGTTACACAGCAGTTTTTCAAGTCTATTTGTCACTTTGACTATTACATCAATCTCACCTTTCTCATTCAGTATCGAGCTGCTTTCATTGTCTAATGTAAGCCTCTTTGTTGTTCTACGACGGGGCATCTTCAGTGCTGCCAAAAAACGATGATGTCGGTTGATTGATCCATGCACCCAGCAGAGTGGTACGACAGCCATTGGTGAAGAACGGTAGAATTACAGAGGCAGCATGAAAATTGAATTCAAATCTGAAAAGAAAGCTACTTAGATATTAACAAGGCTAGCTTGATTGAGAATGGTTTCATACTAAACAGTGCAACTCGATGTAAAAGGATTGGGCAGAGAAATAAATGAATCTACTTAGTTCAATTCCAAATCAAAAAGAACAAAGGGCTTATACTCTGTATCCACCAAAGCCCCATACTCACTGAGGTCGCTGTCACCCTTCAATTTGCCTTTGGTGTCTTTTGCAAAAGCAGCACCGCCCAAGAAACCGAACTTTTCAATTAAAAGCTTCTCAGACTTGTCCTTTCCTTTGCTCTCGGGAACAGGGAAAATAGAAATCACAAAGTTAGGAGGCAAGCCATATCTCAAAACACCTTCTACAAAGGTTCTGATAGCTTTAAGATGAGCCCAAGCCTTAATGAGATCTGAGTAAGCAGTATGCGACAATCTGACAATTTCACCCCACTGCTTTCGTTCAGCTTGGGTCACCTCTTGCTGTTCCTTTCTCAAATCACTAACCAAAGTGTCAGAATATTTAAATTCTCGAGGTACCCACTTATGCTCGCGAGCCTTAGCGACGAATTCTGGGGCATACTTCTTGAACAAAGTAACATTATATAAAACGTATTCGCCATCATCATCAATAACACCGGCACTTCTAGGAACAACCATAGGTACAAGAGTCTCATATGTGTCAAGGAAAGAATCAGACTGGAGCTTAGGCACAACAATCAATAATGTGGTCAAATGTTCGCTGTCAAGAACGAAATGCTCACGTCGTACAACATCTTGTAACGATCTAACACTCAAATTGCCGGTCTTTTTTCTATCGACAGCAGCAAGATTGGATTTGGCCGTAGAATAAGCATTAAATGAAGATCGGACATCAGCGTCCAGCTCATATGCCTCCTTGGTAATAATGTCAATCAAGTCTGCTATACTCTTATCGAGTCGGTACTTGTTGGTATTCCAAGTGAAAGAAGATAAATACTTTTCTGGTGACTGTTGATCGTCGATTCTTTTAGCAGCGGCCACCTGAGCTTCACCACCTTCGTAAATAGTATTGATGATTTCAGCAGATTTGTTCACCATTCCTTGGAATTGGCCGTCCAATTTAGCCAATTCTTCACCCTGATGAATCAATGAATCCAATGTGCCAATCTTGAAATTAGGCAGCTCAAACGGTGCAGTAGTAGATGTTCCTAAAGATGTCTTGAGCCACGATTCCAATTGAGTCTGTGGATCACCTCCAGGTGGTGCAGCCGATGCAGGCAGGCATAGAAGAAAAAGACTTTGTGGCATTGTTTCTAGAAGAAGCTCGTCTTTCGTTCGGTTGTTCGATTCCCTCCCGTGTCTCTGAACGTCTAACTCTACGTTGGTTTAAAGAAGCAGCCCCGGAACACCCAGTGTGGTGAGTTTGGTTTGGTTGGGTGGTGGTAGTGGTGGTAGTGGTGTGCAGCCCATTCTGGGCCGCTCGCTCTAGCAAGACCTTCTAAGCCGCACCTGAAGGGGGAAAAAATATATCGGAAGCTGAGGTGAAAAATATCCCAGTATAACTATCTACCGGAATCAGCAATGAGTAAAACGCTCGAAGTAAGTTGAGCAGTATAGCATTCAAGAAATGTTTAGAGGAGGGTTCTAATTCTTAAAGGAAAGGCTAGCAAGCCATTCGAATGCCTTTGATGGTCTTTTGAGTCTGATACCAGCCAAGTACTATTACGATGAAGATAGTTCCAGTCAATGGATGAAGAAGAAGCAAAGCAAGGAGAAGAAGATGGAGAACCGAAAAGCCAAGTTCGAGCCCAATAACAAAGTCAGTGCTCTGGATGTCAAGAAAGAACGTGAACGTGCTGCTGAACAGCAAGTCGAAGGTGAAAATGATGATGAGGAAGACGATGATGAGCATAGTAATTCGAACAGCAGTGACGGCGAAGACATGTTGTCTGAGTCCGAGACTGAGAATTTGAAAAAGACAGAAGCTTCTGATAAAAATTTCGTCAAAGAATCCAAGGCAAAGTCCAAAAAGCCGATAAACTCGAAATCTAGCGAGGTGAACAGGCCTATCACCGGTAAACAGGGCTTCAAGGCGGCGAAGAAAGATGAACAAGTGCAAAAACAAGAATTAGAGGATAAAGAAGAGGAAGAAGAGGAAGAAGAGGAAGGAGAAGCTTTTTCAGAGAATGAATGGGTAGACTTCGACGACGATGGAAACGCTTTGTCCGGATCACCCCCGCCAGCCATTCCAGCTCATATAGTCGAGTCACCTGAAGAAGCATCCAAGCCCAAGTCAGAGTCCAAAGCCAAATCAGCTCCCAAAGATCCAGAAGCTATCCAGCGTCTTCGTGATCAGCTAGCTGCTAGAGTTAGAGAGATGCGAGAGAAAAGAAAGGCTCCAGGCAGTGGTGTAGTTGGAGCACCATCATCGAGGGATGCTATTCTGGCTGCTCGTCAGCAAAAGAAAAGGAAGAGAGAGCCCAAATCTGACAACAAAAAAGAAGAATCAGATGATGAAATAATAGTCGAGGATGATGATGATGAAAATAATGATGATGAAATACTTTTCGGCTCTGTGCAGTTCAAAGACGGTCAGAAGACTACATCTAATCTTAAAGGGCTAGCTACCGAAAAGAAGCTGAAGCGAAGAGATCTGGCCAGTCAGCTTAGACATGTTGAAGCCAAGAAAGCTAAGATTGCTGCACTAGACTCAGATAAGAGAGCTGCTATCGAAGAGAAAGGTCAATGGTCTCGAGCCATTCTACAAGCTGAAGGCACAAAGATCAAAGACAACGAGAAGCTTTTGAAAAAGTCGCTGAAACAGCAGCAGCAAAAGAAAAGAAAGAGTGAAAGAGAATGGAGGGAGAGAAAGGAAACCGTCGCACAAAATATTGCTAATAAGCAGAACAAACGAGAAAAGAATCTAGCAATGAGAAAAGAAATGAAAGGTGTTAAAGGCAAGACTCAGCGTGCTAAAATACAGAAGAAGCTTAGAGCTGGCTTTGAGGGCAAAAAGCGTTGATGACTCGCATGTAATAATTATGTAGACTAATTTGACCTTGCATGAATTGAGCCTATTAATGTACATCAAACTATACCCTGGATGAATTCATCATAAAAATACCTCTTTTATGTGGATTTTATATTGAAATTCAGATCCTTCTTTTTTTTTTTCTATTTTCTCTTTTTTTTAAGTCTTTTCGTGGCCAAGATTCTAATCTGATCCTTATCCGATATTTTTTTTCCAGTTCGCGCGGCTGTTAACTCATCAACCTAACATGTATTGTCCGAAAACTTTCGGCTCATGGGCTTTTCGTCCTTTGCTGTTTCGGAGAACTGCCCGTTATGTTCCTAAATTGAAAAGTGGACTGAAGAAGAGGGCCTTAGGTGCGACTTTAAATGCTGACCCGTCAGGGGGCACGCAGCCACAGATGAGTGTGGATCAGTTGTTGCAGATGCTTCCAAACCTACCAGCTCAACAACAAGACCTTATTCGACAGGTTATTGATACTCAGGGTAAAGATGGTCTTGAGAAAGCTCTCAGTCAAGCTTTTGTCCCGTCTGAAAATTCGCACCAGCCAGAAAAAGAAGTGATGGCTGACGAGGATGCTTCGAGCTATGAATTTGGAGTTAGCCTGGTTAAACAACACTTAGTAGACTCTGGGTTATATGAAAATCCACAGAAACATAACAAATCATTTTGGAAGACATTCTATGATTTCTCGAAGTTGAAGCCTGGTCCTGAAGATCAGCCTCCTTTTGATCTCTTTGCGGAGATCTTTGAAATTGCAAAATTGCAGCCACTGCCACACATCAGGCCTCGCTGCATAAAACTTGTTGGAGATGTCATTTATTCATTTAATACTGTCAGAATGGATCCTTTCAATGAAGTGGAGTATATGGATTCGTTAGTTGCCCAGGGAAATGCTTACAAAGCCATTGAACTTTGGAAAAGCAGGCGATCTAAAGATGATGTTCAAGGCAGCTTGTACTGGCTAGAGGTAGGAGCTTTGTATTATCAGGAATCAAAGAACATCAAGAACGCGGAGGCTATTGCTGAAGAAATCGGCGATTTATTTAAAGGTTACGTGCCTCCAAAAGTGGTCATTGGGTTTATATATGCCTATGGCCAAGCAAAGCAGCTGGATAGATTGAACAAATGGTTCGAAAAGCTAGTAGAACTCATAAAAAATGGGGTAACCAGGAACAAGGATGCTCCATCTGATTCAGCTGCTCAGATTGATCAAGACGAGGCTTATAAATTGTTTAATGTTCCTAAAAACATTACCGAGGACGAGCTCCAGGTGGCATTAAAATTACTCCTCGACTCCCGCAACTGGGAAAAGGCTGCTATTCTTATAGACCAGATGAAGGCATCCGGAATTGATATCTCACTAGAATCCACCTTAGCAACACTTGATGCCACAACAAGACGAATGGTTGAATATGAACCTGGTGCCTATGCGAAACGAAAGAGGCATCAGCCTGCTGTTGAATCAAACAAGAAATTGACTATTCTGATAAGCAAGTTGATTTCGGAATACCCTCAACTTCTTGAGAATCCCAAATTCTACGAATCATGGCTGCGTGGCCTGGCAGGTTTGGAATTCTATCAGAATGCTCTTATGGTTGTCGAAGCTATGATTAACAGAGGTATCAATCCTAATATCAATCACATGCATACGTTAATAAAGGCTCTTCTAGCGAAGAATCAGCAAGCCACAGCTATGGATCTTCTGCAGAGAATGGAGAACCGGGGTCCTGGATCGCTCTACCCTGCGGTTAATAGCTCTATTTATGCTCTTTTTATGCAATATGGTGCTAGAAGAAGCAATGGAGAGACCGTAGCTGAAATGGTACGGCGAATGAAGGATCACAATTGCAAACATTCGACAGCTAGTTTCAATACCCTCATGTTCTATTACTATCGTCACCATAAATATGAAAGTATTTTCGATCTCTACAGAACTACTGTGAGTCAATCCGGTATGAGCTTTTTTGATCAGGTGAACTACAGAACTCTATGGCTGGTCTTCAGAGATTACTACAGAGAGTTGCATGTGGCGAATGTGGCAGCTAAGAGTGGTGAACAAATCAGTGTTAAATCTGAGCAGTCTGTATCGCCCCCAGATTTTCGCGAATTTTTCACAGGCATGATCCACTCGCCAAATTTCAAATTGTCATTGAATGTTTATGAATACGCTTTACATGCTTTCATGCTTTCCCGTGATTACGAGGCTGTCGGTGCTGTATTATGTCACCTGGAAGAAGTTAACAATATAAAGCTGCAGGGCGAACTTATCACCTCTGTCATCCAATTGGCACATAAGTTGACGACGAAAACCCGATTTGCATTCGCCAGACCATCTAAAAAAGAGCTGCTTGTCCAGCCTGGTTATTCCGATCCCGAAAGCCCATCAATATCTTGGTCCGATGCCGTGCTGAAGCTTAGCATGATCCTCAGGTTCGAGGAGGCCGACGCGCAGAGGCTACTCGTGAAAAGCAAGGAGTTGTGCGAGTTGATGAACTCGGTAGAGTTCTCCTCCAAATTGGCTGGATAACCTTGTAAATAATAACATCAATTGTATATATAATAATAATGCATTTATCAGATCAGTTTCGTCTCTATTTTTTGCTTAGCTTCATCCACTTGGGTTTGCCAACTAGCTTCTTTTTCTCTTTCTCCTGGTCCAGAGAAGGCTTCGAAGAAGCCGCTTCAGAATTTAGCTCCGCCGATAAGCTAGTGGCTCGTTGTTGATACTCTGGTTTCAATATTGAAAGTGAGGAATCAAAACCTGATTTTGGAATGCTAGACTGGACCCACTCAAAATGAACGACTTCTCTCTTTCCCAGTCTGTATCCCCGCGACAGTTGCTTCCCAAGAGCCAATATTTGTTTTGGGGGTGTGATGAAAAGATTGAATGAGTATTCATATTTCAACACTCCTTTCACAAAATTGTAGACGGAATCAGTTGTGTCAGTGCCTTTAAATGTGGCCTCAACAATTTCATGATTTGGAAATCGAATTCTCAATGTGATCTCAGTGATTTTTGAAAGTTTTTCTATTTCGGCCGTTTCTTTCATAGACTTCGTCATGAGATGCTGAGGACCCTCTGACATGTTCTTTAAATTGTTGACATAATGATTGAACATTCTGGGTGTCATCTCCGCAACAGGAGCTGTATCTTCAGATGCAACAGCGACAGACCTCGCATCAGGTTTGAACACTTTTACGTTCAGGGGTCCCGATCCATCAACACCTATCGAACTCTCAGTCTTGCTTAGAGAAGCACCAGAGTCTGGATTGGTCGCAATAATGGAGACAGCAGAGACTTCTTTCTGAGAATTTTCTTCCTTCTTCTCTTTACTGGTCTGTTGTTTGTGTGTAGTCTTTCGATTCTGAACTTCCTCCTTGGCTTTCTCGGCCATTTCTGCAGACCGGAAATTTTTATGAAAATTCAATGCATCGTCTAAACTTAGATCGCTTTTCTCGAATCTGACTCTCAAGCTAACAGAACCGTCTTCAATCCCCATTTCATATAAGCTTTCATCCAATTGCTCCAGTCGAGTGAGAACTCTATTAAACAGCTGTACAGTAGGTATCTCATAATACTTCTTAATGGTCTTCTTGTAACTTCTCTCAGTGAAATTTATTCCACTCAGTTTTTCAAAGTGCTTGAGAATATTCCAGATAGTAGCATGTGAAGCGAAATCTCCCACTAATTTTGATGAATACTCCGGGGGCAAGTCGACGGCCTGAACCCTGACTTTGATCAGCTGGGATATAGGCCGCTTCGAAGCAGGGACCAGATCAATTTTGGCATTGGATACAATATTACAGAGCCTGAAAGGATTCGAACCTGGTAAAATAGTCTTATTGTGCCTTTATCAATAGGTTAGTACCGTGATACCTTTGGTTTGGCTAATGGACTTACTTTAAATCATAATTGTCAGGGTCCAACTTCAAAACATCACAAGCATTGATTTTAATTTCTCGAATCAGGGTTCCAGGATTGATTTTAACCTTAATCTGTCTAGTTTTCCAAATTACTGTCACTGAAGCGCTCATGGTGCTGACGATACAGGGGAAGATTACCCTTGATAGTAGAATCTAGAGGAAAGAGCCAAGAATTCACGTGATTAAATGTCACGTGATCTACCTCTCAGATTTTTAGTTCTGATAAATTATTTGTTTAGAGTATTGAGGGTTTGTAAGTGATTCACTGAGCTGCTGGGAGTAAAACTCGTACACACTTTCAGCCTTGATTCAGGAGATTACAAACTACAGTATATAGGGGGGGTGAAATTTTTGGTTACATAATCATTCTCGTTACTGAATCTGGACCTCAGCCCATGACGATTATCACATGCCCCAATGTCTCAACGCTTCTTATTCATAACACAACACCAACATCATTCACATTTAGGATGTTGGTGCGTTCGGTCACATCTAAAAGCCTCTCTAGTATGGCCTCAAGATGTCAAGCTTCTTATTTGAGACATGCTAGTAATTATTCTCGTGCCGCAAAGCCTCCTGGTGTTTTTCGAAAGACAGCATTTATATCCATGCTCCTTACTTTAGGCGTAGGAGCTGGGGCGATAGCTCAAAATTGGAGCGCATTCGAACCTGTTGACCGAGATTCTCTCCCGTTTAGTAAAGAGCCGGATTCTTTTTTGGAAAATCATAAATTGGTGAATTTTTACCGAAATAATCCGGACTTTACTGAGAGCCGTTATTATGATCGGATTCCCAAATTTTTCTTGAATCGTATGGTGACAAGATTATTGTTCACAGGCCCTGGTTTTTTGACTCTGGAACCAATTGTATTTGAGCGTAATGATGGAAAGGAAACGGTCATTTTTTTTCATGTTGGTGACCATTTGGCCTCCGTGACCAATGCTGATGTTCATCGGGGTTTCTTGACTACTCTGATGGACGACGGACTCATTCGAGCTGCTTTGAGTAGCCTTCCTCATCACTACGCTGTAACAGCTCAACTGGACTTAGAATACGAGTCTCACGTTCCTGCTAATAGCTATCTTGTGTTGAAATCGCATCTCGTCGAGGTCCAAGGTCGAAAGGCATGGACCGCTGGTTCGGTCGATATAATGAAGACCAATTCCACTGTTCCTGCAGTGTCGGGTAGGATGCTCGCAGTGGAACCACGCTATGCCAAATACCTATCATGGGTTTTCGATACCAACCAATTTGCCAGCAAGGCTACAAGTGCTTGATAAGAGAATTTTCTGTCCGTTCATATTTATATATATTTGCATGTGATTTTTTCAATGATAATTTTTTAAATATTTTTTTCCTTCTCCTTTCTGTATTATCCACCGTTCCATCCTCCACCCAATATTCATGACGAGGCTATCGCACGGCTCAATCTTTTGGCATTTCTCTCATCAACCTGCTATTTACCTCTCATACAATGGTTACAGAGAAATTTCCCATTTTTGTGGTAGCTGGTACAGGCCTAATATATGAGATTGAGACGTTGAAGCTTCTTCGAGAAAAATATCATATATGTGGAACATTAACTGGTATCTTGCCAGAGTTCCCTCAGCAGAATGTCTTTCAGGGCCTACCATTGCAGTTGATGCCTGAAGACATCAAGCTATTGGTTGACGAGTTGAAAGTAGCATATGCTGTTGATGACAGACAGGCGCATCAAAATGCAATTCTCAGTGTGACGAAGGACGACCTGGAAGAGATCGAGCATAGCCAAGCGAAGAAGTTAGAGGCCGAAGCAGAAATGGCACAAGAGGTATCATGGGCTCAGAAAAAGCTTATTCTCGAGAAGCACAATCAGCCTACAGATGAGAAGGCGAAAGCCAAGTACTTGGCAAGTCTGAAGGGACCATCAGCTGTTTCCAAGTATGAAATATCAACCACTACTAAAAACATCCCATCTTATCCGATGTTTGCTCAAAGATCAGCAGCGGTCAGCTTTTTTCAGCCCGAGGAGTCTAGTTATATGATTTTTAAGCATTTACAAGCGTTGGGTTATTATTTATCCCCCGGGTTGAGATTCGGGGGCCAGTTTCTAGCCTATCCCGGTGATCCATTGCGATTTCACAGTCACTACATTGTTAACGGTTATGATTGGGAAGCGGAAATTCCTATATTAGACATAATCAGAGGAGGGCGGCTTGCTACCAATGTGAAAAAGTCCTGGGTTGTGGGAGGTAAAGATGACAATGGCGACGTCAAGGTTTTTAGTATTGAATGGGCAAGATTTGGCTAATATTGCAAGGGTTGTTTTATTTCAAGAATGGTTAAGTCTGGCTAGTAATAAAATATTACTGGGTAGCTGATAGAGAAGGGCCTAGATTTTTGAAAGGTCAGCTCAATCACTATATGATACTGTCTGGACGACAATGACGCAAAATATGTAGGAAGAAACCGTCTATCGGGCTCGAACAAAACTGGGACACGCAGTATCGTATCGAATCTGTTTTGGCCTCCTTTCGACCATGTAGGTGAGAGAGTTTCAAGCTGTTGTGTACTTAAAACTTCAGTGCAGGTCTGTTGCGTCTCATTTTCCCCTGGTTTTGGAATGCCCTTCAGAAAAACAGATGAAGAAATTGTGTGAGAAACAAGTCTCGACACTAATTTCATCAGTTTGCGTGGGGCAGACATGGGATCCTTCGGTGTGAAATGTGCTGCAAGATTTAATGAGCAACTCACTGGCATGAGCTTTGTTTCATAGAAATGATCGGTTATACTGATCAACTTGAAACATGTTACTGGGTTGTGAAGCTTCAACGTGAGCTTTCCTATCTCTGTATTTTTCATCAAAGAAATAGATTTGCTATTAGAAAGCAAAGGTCCGGATGCTGAATAGACTCCAGTTTTCTGGAAAAGAGGAATATCATGGCTATATTCGAGAATTCTGTTCAGGACGTTTTTTGGCACAAAGTCAAAAAAAGCAGTGGCTTCAAACTCTGGTTTACCGTGCTTTATTTTGAAAAGGGTGGATGTCACACCATAACTGATTCGGACACTTGCGTCGGCGACAATATCCTGCGGTGCTTTTTTGGTGTTTTTTTGAGCAAAGGGGTAGCCAAAAGATGGTGGTGGAAGATCGTGAAGGCTGTAGGTGGTGCGATTGTCAGGCATTATATCTTTGAACTGAAACACGAAAGGAAAATAATAGGTAAATTCTGAGCTGCATTTGCCGCCATGAAGAATTGAATAGGAGGGTATTGCAGAAGTCTGGAGGACTATTTTACGACGAACACGATTGCCATTGTAATGGTTTTTTGCAAGAACATCTTCGAAGTTGGCTAGCTGAATGACAACTTCTGCTATTGTAACGTCGCACTTAGGCCTGAATATGACATCCCCACTTATTATACTGCCTTGAGTGAAAGTTTCAATCGAGTACGGCTTATTAATTATTACCAGAAGTTCTGAATCAGTATCATTGAGTGTATCTTCTGTTGACCGGCGAGATGCTGTAGAAGATCCAAGAGAGTAAGAGGGCAATAAGGTTTGGCTACTATGGATATCATATTCAGGTGGAGAGACCAGAGATGCCTGATCAGAAAAATTGTCTAAATGCATTTCTTCTATTTCTGATTCATCTGGTATCTCGATTGGCGACGTCATGGTGGTTTAATACTTCATTGTGTGTTGAACAGAGAGATTTGGAGGTAGGGTGCGCATAGACTTAAGCCCGAATAGGCTTCACTTAGCTCTTGGAAAACGGTACTTGGAGCTAAATAAATATCCGAATAAATTAAACGTAAATATGTTCTAAATCAATGAGTAACTATGTCAGGGTCGCCACTTACAGATGGTGAGTCACTGAGAACACATCGCGCATAGTTGAGAAATGTCGCCTTTGGCGGATAGTCTAGATGATCAAAATAATTCTGTGAATTTACTGAAATTGAAGAAGGGATACAACGATTTGATTTATATGTCATGATGATTTTTATAAGCGAACATAATGATTGCTGTCCATGCAAATCATCTGCTGAATGAGCTATTAACCCCGGTGGAAGGACATAGGGCTAGAAAGCATATAAAGTCGACAAGATATCAAAGATAGTAGGCTAGTTTTGCAATTGGTCAATTAAAAAATGTGGCTCATAAGGAAGATGCAAGTCGAGTCAGACAAGTTGACCACGCAAAATTCCGTATTCGCTGGTCTCCGCTTTGCTCCTTCTCTCGCAAAATCAATGTCTAAGTGATGATAGCCGTACGCTTTAAGCTATTATCTATGAGATTTCTTAAGATCTATCAGAAAGGCAAAGGTTCACGCCCTCCAGCTCATATTTGCGGTTTACTATTCTGCTCAGTACCCCACATTTTATCACCCATTAATGCAATAGTCAGCAATGAGATGCGAAAATTCTTATTGTGGGGAATCCGATAGTCACCGGCAGCTGGAGGTCAGTCTCCTCTTCTCGCCAGCCCACACTACCCACACTACCCACACCACCTACTCCACAACAAAATTCTCCCGATATTTGCGAGGTTTCGCATCAACAAACTTGGTAAAATCGGGTCTGTTAGGGCCTTTGACTTAGAACACAGCAAAGCACAGCAATTCTCTGCCACTTTTTTTTGACGCCTTGATCAAGTGCACAAGTTCTGCATAGCATTTTTTCCATATTTATCTGAAGTAGTTTGTTGCTGGGGAATTGCTAGTCATGACGTCCAAATCACCTGAAGATTTCTCCGGCGCCCGCGAGACAGAGCTTCGAGAGCAAGACAAGTGGTTGCCGATTGCCAACGTGTCGCGAATCATGAAAAACGCATTGCCTGAAAATGCCAAAGTCAGTAAAGATGCAAAGGAATGTGTGCAAGAGTGCGTATCAGAGTTTGTTTCCTTCATTACCTCGGAAGCATCAGAGAAATGTTGCGCCGAGAAGCGAAAGACCGTCAATGGCGAAGATATTTTGTTTGCTATGACATCTTTGGGCTTCGAAAACTATTCAGAGGTGCTCAAAATCTATCTGGCAAAGTATAGAGAGTATCAGATGCTCAAGCAGGAAAAATCCGACAAAAAGCCTGCCAAAACTGGCGACAGCGATGACGGTTCTAGCAGTGTTCCACCTGTTGGCGAAGTGAAGCAAGAGGACAGCTATGAATACGAAGGAGGATTCACTGAAGATGGCCGTGAAGAAGCCATTTATGAGGAGTATAGCGGCCAGTATACCAATGTTGAGTTCTAGGTAATGACTACGAGGCATTAGGCTCTCAAGCCCATCTTCTAAGCACAGCTACAAAAATTTTCGCTATATATAACTATATCTATCAGGGGCCAGGACCCTTTGTCTATTTATCCTTAATGACTACTAATTATTATTCATTCGTACCGATTTGAAATCTTGCCAGTGAACAAAAGTGCTTTGAATTTGTCTAGCTACTAAAGAAGCAGATCTATGAAAAAATATATTGAATTACTGCTTGGATAAAACGTCCAATAGTAATTTGATTCCCTTTCCATCCGCCTCCTTCAATCCTTTGGTAGCTTTCTTAACTTCCTTGACAAACTTGCCGTTAGTTCCCTGCTCCAACAATGCAACAACAACAAATGCGCCTTCACCTTTGACCCATTTCTGGATAATCTCAGTGTTATTCAAAAGTGCTTCACTTAGCTTTTCACCAAAGTTGAGCTGATTAGGTGCAGCATCGATTTTCTTCTCATTGAAATTCCAGTGTCCATTTTGAATCAAGCATCTCAATACTCGTGAAAGATATGCTTGCTGTGATATAAGCTCAGGATTTTCAATAACCGTATCAATGACAGATTGAACACTAGCCTCAAGTAGTCCACTATCATCATCGGCGAAAAGAAGAATTTCAGCCAATAGTTGAGAAGCTGTGCTTTCAGAGAGTAAACTCTTGCAGAATTCTTGTGAGCCTTCTAACAATAGAGGGCTAAATGCCTTCTTGAGTTCGTTCAATCTGACACCGTCGTCTTTTTTGGACGTTCCCTTTTTCCATTCATCGACCTGCTTCAATTGTTTGAGAGCTGCAGGACTGAAGTTCCTGGTGGTTCTACCAGACAACAAATACATAAAAGGCTTTCTGGCAGCTTTTGAAAGAAGCAAATCCTCGAGATTTTCTTTGAAATCAGGAGTGAAGCTCTTAGAGACCATAACTGTATCATCAACAGTGTTGAATAATGTAATAAGAACAAATTGCCCATTTTCATCTGTAGCCAGTTTGCTGGCAAATGGTTTGAGAGACTTGACCAGATGCTTTCTTTCCTTAGCAGTAGCAATTGATAAAACTCTTGATGCAACTTCACTACCCTCAGGTGTGTGGACGATTTCAGGGAATTGCTCGCTTATCAGATCGATAAACTCTTCTCGTTCACTCAGCGTGGGATCAATGTTTTTGACGTATTCAAGCATGGCAGCATGGATGATCTGAAAACCGATAGATCCTTTGTTCACAGCAGAGGTTATCACTCCATTCAGATTCTTCAAGAGAATGGGTCGTTTTTCCGGAGATTCAGCAAGAATGGCAGCCAGATCCTTATCAGCGGCCGAGTCTCTAAATATGGCATATTCATTACCATAAAATTCTCTGATGATCTGTCTCTTTTGCTGGGGTGTGGCGTAATCTCTGTAAGCATCTTCAATCACATAGGCACCCTCTCTATGCTTCATGAGCTTTCTGAAATTACCGTGAAGCTCATTGATGATATCAGCTCTAGTTTCCTTTGAGCCATAATGTAACATTTTGACGACCAAATATTTGCCGTAACTACTCTTGCTCAATTCATAATAGGTACCTCTCAACGCTTTGACAATCTCTTCCTTTTGAGCTTTAGGAGAGTATTTTAAAATAGTTTGAATAACTCGGCTAGCATCATGCTTCAAAACCAAATCTTTAGCTTGATCTTTGGCCAGAGCCCATCCCTCATTGGCAAGAGTGAGTCGCTCATTGGCACTGAGACCTTTCTTTACTCTCAACTTCTCCCAGATCTTTTTAATCTGCTGTATGGTGGTACCGTAAGGCCTTTGAAGCTTTCGCTCTTCACGCAGCTTCTTTTGTTCTGCTCTTGATTCTTGTTGTGTTTTTCCATTCGAGCCATCTTCATTCTCTGATCCTCCATTCACACGTTTATCACCGTTCGATTCGTCATAAGAATCTTCAGAATCTGAATTATCAAGATCATTATCGGAATTAGAGTCTGAAGCGTCAGAATCAGAGTCATTGAGATTTGTCTTCTCATCATCAGAGGAGTCTAAATGATCCAAATCGTCTTCTGAAGAATCGGCCGAATCCAACTCATCTTCGCTAGATGGCTCTTCAACAGGCTCAGCTTTCTTCTTTTTAGCTAATGATTTCCGATCAGCAAGCTGGTCACTCTTTCTTTTAACAGCCTTCTTTACTTGAACTTTTGCTGCCATTCTTAAAAGTGTTGATGCTTATGCTCAAAGAGATTTTCAGAAGACATGGAGATTTTTTTTTTCCAAAAAATTCAGCCGTGCACGAAGGGCAGGCTGATCTCCAGCATGCATTAGGCAGAAATTTCAGGGCACAAATATCGCAATAAAAAGATACGTAAGTTATGAAGTATTCACATCAGGCATGTAAAATAGATTGCGAGATAAAAATAAATAGAATGGCTAGCTTTGTTGAAAATTCAGGAGCGTGATGTGCTATGAACTACAACTGGTGCAGCAACTAAGAAGGATCAAGATCCATTTCAGTATTATCGGAATCGTATATGTGGTCCATGTTTACAGAGCTTCCAAAATCGTTCACAGTGCTGTCAGTCTGATTAGAGTTCAGAGAATCCGAGTTTGTCGATTGGCCTGGCTTTGCAGCAGAGGGATCTTGTGGCTTGTCGTGATCAAGATCAGCCATCATTTCCACAAGATACTCCAGCTCGGCCTCTTGCTGAGTAAGAGTTTGCTCAAACTGATCTACTTCGTCCAAGATGCCAGAGCTGTCATTCCCATGACAGTAATCATTGCTTTCGAACCACGCTGGATCGTCTTGAACCTGAGTGGCATACTTGTCGACTTCACGTTCCAGACTTGCAAGAATACTTTGATACTGTGAATACAAAATGAATTCCCCTCCCCCTCTTAAGCGCTCATTGTTTTCATCGCGACGCCTTTGAATTTCTCTGTGGAACGCGTTGATCCGTTGCTCTCTCAACGGAGAGCTCCCGAGCTCGATTGATCCATGCTGAAAAGCGGCACGTTTCGATGCCGAAGAGCTAGACTCATAAGGCTGCTGCTCATTCGACCTACCACGCGGTGGAGATGATCCGAGGTTTTTCAGAAACGAGCTCATTGCTACTAACATATGAGTTCAGTATGACTTACTCCAGCTTATGCGGCTGACACCCCTAGAGTCTAGAGATATCAGTTTCATGAACAAACGCAACGAACAGCCAGCTAGCTTAGCAATTTCTTTGAAGCTTGATTTATCTTTGAACTGAGAAAGAGAATCTAATAAGATTTTGATAAATAGAGGAAATTCCTTCATATATGCAGCGCACTGCACTTAGAGAAGAAGCCGATGAGGTATTAATTGAGCATTGAAAATACCCCCTCCTCCCTCCCCCACTCAACCAAATTCAAATTGCCATGACAACCCTGTATTAACGATGACCCTAAACAAGCAGCTGAGTACACAATAGAGCACGGAAATTTGCTGATTATTTTTTACAATATATTTGTATATCGTAACACACGGGTCAAGTTGGGCTTTCGAAGGCTTTTTTCATGTCTTGATTTTGTTCTTCATTCCACGTGCACTTCCGCCCATTGGAACGCGAGAGCGTTGACACACACCTAATTGGCCAATCCCCAACCAAAGTCACTTCATAGGTATATTCTTCACAACTTCTCACTTACAAGTTGACCATCTACGCAAACTAGATATTTCTTCACTATGAGCCCCCCTGCCTTTTCCGATGTCTCCAAGGCCTCTAACGACCTTCTTACTCGAGATTTCTACCATTTGAGCAATGCTGCTTTGGAAATCAAGACCAAGGCTCCTAACGGTGTCGCTTTCTCTGTTAAGGGAAAGGCCGTTCAAGGACCTGCCGGTACCTCTGTCATCTCCGGCAACATCGAATCTAAGTTCGTTGAGAAGAGCCACAATGTTTCTTTGACTCAGGCCTGGACTACCTCCAACATTTTGGACACCAAGATCGAACTGGACGATGCTTTTACTCCTGGTCTTAAGGCTGAGCTTTCTTCCAGCTTCTTGCCAGCTTCTGGCACCAAGAACGCTAAGCTTGCTTTGTACTTCAAGCAGCCTTCCTTCTTCGCTCGAGCTTTCTTTGACTTGCTCAAGGGCCCCACTTTCACTGGTGATGCTACTGTTGGTGTTGACGGTTTCCTTGCTGGTGCCGAGATCGGTTACGATATCTCCAATGGTAAGATCACCAAGTACTCTGTTGCTACTGGCTACAGTGCTCCCGTTTACACTGCTGCTTTGACTGCTACCAACAACCTGAGCGTTTACTCCGCTTCTTACTACCACAAGGTCAATGCTGAGACCGAGGTTGGATCAAAGGCCACCTGGGACTCCAAGACCTCCACTGCTCAGGGTGTCGGTTTGGAAGTCGGTGTCAAGCACAAGATCGATGCTACTTCTTTCGCCAAGGCCAAGATCAACTCTCAGGGTATTGCCGCTTTCTCTTACAACCAGGCTCTCCGACCCGGTGTCACTCTCGGCTTGGGTTTCTCTGCTGACACCCAGCGATTGAGCGAATCTGCCCACAAGGTTGGTTTGTTCCTTTCTTTTGCTGCTTAAGTTTTTTCATTCTATTGAGAAATAAATCGTATTTTTGAGCTTCCGCGGGCTGAGATCTTCATATACTGAGCCTTGCCATGCTTCAGATGCCTTTTAAGTAGTTATATAGTTGAAAGGATTCTTTTTGACCCAAACTTGACGTGTCATAACAGTGATAGTTTTCGATTGATCAATTGATTCAATCTTAGTTGGAATCAAGAGTGGTGAAGTTCTTTGATATGATAAGTTAGATGTAAGCCCTTTATGAAGGAATCAAATCCTAGTCCAATTGTTGTAGTAGACGAGACTCTATGCAATGCAGATGATCGTATATTAAAAAACACGACTATAAATAATTTTGATGTCAAAGCTTTGATACAAAAAACAAGATTGGTTCAAGGTCGGTTCCTATGCTCCAAATATGCTTCTCATTTGATCACCAGGTAGCTAAGCATCAGAGTAGCAGCAAGAAGACTGGCAGCTCCAGCACTAGAAATGCTGAATTTATGAGGCTCAGTATCGTAAGGGTTCTGGTACGACTTCTGATGATTTTGACGCATCTCAAACTTCTGCTGGTCCATGCGACGACGGTGATCCTCGTAACCAGATTGTTGCTTGCGATGCTTGTCAAAATCAAAATGAGGTACATCATAATTTGACCCCGAGGTGTATTTCTGATTCAAACTATCATGTGAGTTCGTGGGTTTGTACGAACGATCGTAGTTGTAAACCCGCGATCTCATATGGTTCAATCCCGATGATTTGTAGGAATTACGAGCACTTCTTGTAGCACCATAAGGATTGGAAGATGCTCCTGCAGAGGAGGAAGAGTTCAAACTCGCATCATACGCGGACTTTTTGATCTGATCACACAGTGTTTCATATGCTTGAGTGATTCCCCGGTACTTTTCTTCAGCTTGCTCCCGCTCCAGATCGCTCTCAAGATTCCGAGTGCGATCCGGGTGGTACTGCTTGGATAGGCCATAGAAGGCACTTTTAATTTCGCTCGCAGAGGCAGTTCGGGAAATCCCTAACGTACTATAATGATCATTGATAGCATCGGTAGTGTGAAACCATCTAGTGCTTTGAATAAACCGTGCTGCCTTCATGTGCCTTGCAGTGAGATGATAGACTACTGATAGTTGTAAGATACTTTAGATCAATGGGACATCCTAGCACAAGGCTCGTTCGCCAACCCTGGGAGCAAGGTATCATCAACGGAGCATGTGCGGGAACAATATTATGCACCGAAGCATTTTTCTTTTAATTCTAATTTTTTCTGTATTTCAATTTTACTGTCCAATGCAAGGAAAGACTCTTGGCAAACAAGACCGCACTTCAAGATAGCAACCACCGTTTGTCAAAAGAAAACAATCAGCTTGAGCACGGCTCCGCAGTAATTTTTGATCTGTGTGTTAATAATCTGCTGATTCCAAGTTCAGAGAACCTTGGCATGCTTCATCCTGTCATTTTTCTCTATTTGGTTGATCGCTACGATACTTGACTAAACCGTTCCCATACAACGCGGTCTTTTCCCCCTCCGACCCTTCGGCTGAGTCACTGTCTCAAACATAGATACGGCACGCCACCAGAGATAGCATCCCGCATGGAGGCATCATTATTTGGCTGTCAGCGAACCCGAGGGCTTAATTTTACACCATAAAAATTCCGAGGGGCCATCTGAAAAAATAGAAATCCGCCCCGACAGAAAAATATCAAGCTGATTGGAATAGACCACAGCGAAGCTTTCTGTAGAACATTTGAGCTTGAAAAGAGCTCTGCAGATAAATTTGTCTTGATTCAATTAAAACTTTTTTTTAAAGTGGCAAACTGTTAGTTTGCCCTGTCAAAATAGCTGACCTTTAGTAATAAAGGAGTTATCATTGGAAAATGCTATGTTGTACGAAATCTTCCGATATCTCTTAAGTTTTTTGGGACCGGCAGATGACTCGTTACAAAAGTCATATTCGTAATAGATAATGATGCTTGTCATAAGCTTGGGGCACCGGATCCAGCTCATCGACCCGCTCCGTTAACTCCGAGTGCCCGTTTATATCGATTTTCAGCACTGCCTCACCAAAACCTTCTGGGGTTAGCAGAAGGAGCACGCAAAGGGAGCGCAGCAGCACAGAGCGGAATATGAAAATGTACCCGTCCCGTAGATGGTTGAGTTTTCGAATGGCCAATCTTTGTTTCAACGGAATAGAAGATTTACGAAAATGAGGCATTAGTACGCAAAAGATGTCTACTCACTATCGGTCATATTATATCAGTAAATGGGCTAAATATTTAGGCAACTCCGTAAACCAGACTTTCAAGTAATCAAAAGCAAAAGTTTCTGACTATGGAAATTGTCAAGTTTCCTAGCTTCATTTCTCGGATCAAGTTCGACAATAACATTTTCTGGAGGTTGTTCTTGCTTTATATTATTGTGTTCATTCACTACCACCGATGGCCTATCTCCGGACCGCGGTGATAATCAGCTATGCTCAGTCACCCAAAAGGAGTCGGAACACGGAAAACAAGAAATATCCGACCGCAACAACACACAATCAGTGTCAGTATATATATATTACACTCATCCCTTGGGATCGAAACAAACAATTGAAGAAAAAAACGAAGGGGTCAAAAGTGGCGTAATCATTAGACTTTTATCTTATAAGTCATTGGTTCTACCGT
This sequence comes from Zygoascus meyerae, assembly GCA_030561445.1. Lineage (NCBI taxonomy): Eukaryota > Fungi > Ascomycota > Dipodascomycetes > Dipodascales > Trichomonascaceae > Zygoascus > Zygoascus meyerae. The sequence goes on from JAKTXC010000020.1 coordinate 94,243, forward strand.
TATAATCAGTCCGTTCTATATCTTTTTTCATTGATTCGTCCATTTATTTCCACTAATTTTCAAACGTCCCTCGATTTTTAACAAACACTCAAGTCGTGCGGATTTTTGTGTACACAACTTGTGTCTGGAAGAGAATATTTATATCTACATCAAGGTCCTTCTTTCCAGCCATTCACAGGATCTTGCATAGTGAGATTGTTTGCTCTATTTTGTTATCAATTTCCTTTGTTATTGTCTGATTGTCTGATTGTACCCCACTTAAAGCGCGGGCGGTTAAACTTTCTTTTTTTTTTGAAGAGGATTTGAATTGCAAGACGTAATTTTATTCTAAAGCGGATAAGAAAAGCACCACTTTTGAAAATTCCGTTTCACCAAGCCTTGTTGGACTTGTATTTAAGCTTCGCTAACAGTTGATTGCTCTTCCAATATATCAACATGTCGAACGAAGAAACTCGCCAGCAGGAACTTCGCATTTCTGAGGATGGAATGCCTGAGCCATCTGAATACAAAGGCCCTGATGACGCTGCGGTTCAGGATTTGGCTCGACGAATAACACGAACCAGCACCAAGGACTCCAATGATGTGGAGTCCGGTGCCTTGAGAAGAACATTGTCTCGAATGACCACCAACCAATCTGAATTTGTTGGTGAACCGTACAATCCTTTTACCGATGAGTCTCTTGAAGGAACTTCACTGGATCCTAATTCCAAAAATTTCAGTTCTAAAAATTGGCTGAAGAACATGTTTCGGTTCTATCAATCAGATCCTGAAAGATACCCAAGAAAGGTCATGGGTTTCTCTTACAAGAACCTTGCCGTACACGGTTACGGTTCTGGGGCTGATTACCAAACCACCGTTGGAAATCTGCCAAGAAAACTCATTTCTGCGGCTGCCAGCATGCTTTCCAGAAAAAAGGACAACAGAATCGATATTTTGAAGCCAATGGATGGTGTGGTTTATCCAGGTGAAGTTTTAATCGTTTTGGGCCGTCCCGGTGCTGGCTGTACAACATATCTCAAAGCCGTTGCTGCTGAGACTTATGGCTTTACCGTTGACCCCAACTCTCACATCAATTACTCGGGCCTTATTGACACCGACATTGTAAAGCACTTCCGAGGTGATGTGATTTACTCTGCTGAAACCGAAGTCCATTTTCCTCATTTGACTGTTGGTCAGACACTTGATTTTGCTGCACTATTGAGAACACCATCGAACAGATTGCCTGGCGTTTCACGAGAGGAGCATGCTCGTCATATGCGTGATGTTGTGATGGCTACATATGGTCTAAGCCACACTGTTAATACCAAGGTCGGTAGTGATCTAGTTAGAGGTGTTTCTGGTGGTGAACGAAAGCGTGTTTCTATTGCTGAGGTAGCTCTTTGTAATGCTCCGTTGCAATGTTGGGATAATTCCACTAGAGGCTTGGACTCTGCTACTGCCCTGGAGTTCATCAGATCTTTGAAGACCTCTGGTGAAGTTTTTAACTTCACCTCATTGGTTGCTGTTTATCAGGCATCTGAGGAAATGTACGAGCTATGTGATCGGGTGACATTGTTGTATGATGGTTACCAGATCTTTTTCGGTAAAACATCTGTTGCTAGGCAGTTCTTCATTGACATGGGATTTGAGCCTAGACCCCGTCAGTCTACCCCTGATTTCTTGACCTCTTTGAGTTCTCCTCATGAGCGAGTCGCTAGAAAGGGAATGGAGGATAAGGTTCCCCGAACTGCAGCAGAGTTTGAGCAGAGATTCAAACAGTCTAAGTATTATCAGGAACTTCTTCAAGAAATTGATCAATTCGATCAAGAATACCCAGAGCATGGCGAGAACTATGATCATTTTATTGGCGCTCACACTGCTCAGCAGGCTAAGAGAACACCCAAGGGTGTACCTTTCACAGTCTCACCTTTTCTACAGATCAAATATCTTGCTCGAAGAGGTTTCCAGAGAATTCAGGGTGATTTCAGTATGACCTTCACCTCAATTTTTGGTAATTCTGCTATGGCGCTCATCTTGGGATCTGTGTTCTACAATCTTCCTAATGACACAACGTCTTTTTATCATCGTTCTGCTCTATTGTTTTTCGCCATTTTGTTCAACGCCTTTTCTTCTCTTTTGGAAATTTTCTCTCTCTATGAAGCGCGACCAGTTGTTGAAAAACATCGAAAATACGCGTTATACCACCCTTCCTGTGATGCATTGGGATCAATTGTCACTGAACTTCCTTCAAAGGTGGTTATTTCTCTGGTTTTTAATCTGATTCTTTATTTCATGTCCAATCTCCGTCGAAATCCTGGAAATTTCTTCGTCTACTTGTTATTCTCTTTTACTGCAGCTTTGACGATGTCTCACGTTTTCAGAACCATTGGTGCTGTGACGAAATCTTTGGCTGAAGCTATGACTCCGGCTACTGTTGTCTTGATCGCTTTGATCATTTATACTGGTTTTGTCATTCCCACAACCTACATGCATGGCTGGTCTCGATGGATTAACTATATCAATCCAATTGCCTATGGTTTCGAGCCGCTAATGGCAAATGAGTTCCATGAGCGGCGATTCCCATGTGGTCAGTACATTCCCTCCGGTGGAGCTTATGACAGTGTTTCTATTGCCAACAAGGTTTGCAGTGCTACAGGTGCAGTTCCTGGGCAGAATTTTGTTCAGGGTACTGATTACATTGGGCTTTCATACAAATATTACTATTCCCATGTGTGGAGAGATTTTGGAATCCTGATTGGTTTCCTTGTCTTCTTCCTTTTCACCTACCTGCTTGCTACTTATCTCAATCCCGGCACTCGATCCAAGGGTGAAGTTCTTGTATTCCCTCAAAGTGTTTTAAAGAAACTCAGTAAACAGCGAGGTTTGGATAAGGCTACAAGTTCAGACGAGGAGGCTCTCAAGGGCAATTTCAAGCTTTCTGACGAATCTGTTTCAGAAACTTCAGGCTCAGAAACTGGCAATATTATTGAATCATCTGATGAGGTCTTCTATTGGAGAGATGTTTGCTACGACATCAAGATCAAAGGTGAGGACAGACGGCTTTTGAATCATGTTGACGGTTGGGTAAAACCTGGAACATTGACAGCTCTGATGGGTGCCTCTGGCGCAGGTAAAACTACGCTCCTTGATACTTTGGCCAATCGTGTCACCATGGGTGTCGTTACTGGCGACATGTTTGTTAATGCTATTCCTCGAGACGATTCCTTCCAGCGATCTACTGGTTATGCCCAGCAGCAAGATCTGCACTTAGCAACCTCTACTGTTCGTGAAGCTTTGATTTTCTCTGCTTTATTGCGTCAGCCAGCATCAACGCCGGAAAGTGAGAAGCTTGCTTATGTTGAAAACGTCCTTAAAATTCTCGAAATGGATACTTATGCTGATGCTGTCGTTGGTGTTCCTGGTGAAGGTCTCAACGTTGAACAACGAAAGCGACTTACTATCGGTGTTGAACTTGCCGCTAAGCCTAAGCTACTGCTTTTCTTGGATGAACCTACCTCAGGTCTCGATTCTCAAACTGCGTGGTCAATTTGTCAGCTTATGAAGAAGCTGAGTAACGCTGGGCAGGCTATTCTTTGTACCATTCATCAGCCCTCCGCTTTGCTTCTGCAGCAATTCGATCGATTGCTCTTTTTGGCCCGAGGTGGACGAACAGTCTACTTTGGTGACATCGGACCAAATTGTTCGACTCTTACTGGATATTTTGAAAGTCACGATGCTGATCCCTGTCCTCCTGATGCCAACCCTGCTGAATGGATGTTGCACGTTATTGGTGCAGCTCCTGGATCTGTGGCCAAGCATGATTACGCAGAGGTTTGGGCAAATTCTGCTGAGAAACAGGCTGTGAGAGATGAAATTGACCGTATGATCAAGGAATTTGGTGCTGATCGAAGCAATACGTCTTCTGAGAAATCAACTGAGTTTGCTATGCCTTTGTGGTATCAATATGCCCAGGTTTCCAAGCGTGTTTTTCAACAATATTGGAGATCTCCTGCCTACATCTATTCTAAGCTCTCACTTGTTATTTTCTCGTCCTTGTTCAATGGTTTCTCTTTTTTCAAGGCCGATAACAGTATGCAAGGATTGCAGAACCTCATGTTTTCCATTTTCATGTTCACCAATATTTTCAACTCGTCGGTTCAACAGTATCTTCCTTACTTTGTTGCCCAACGTGATCTCTATGAAGCCAGAGAACGACCCTCCAAGATTTTTTCTTGGAAAGCTTTTTTGGCTTCGCAGGTAACTGCCGAGATCCCGTTGCAAATTTTCTGCTCTGTTTTGGCATTTTTCTCATGGTATTATCCAATTGGTTTTTACAAGAATGCCGAAGTTACTGATGCCGTTCACTCAAGAGGTGGTTTGATGTACTTTTACTGCATGCTTTTCTTCATCTATATTTCCTCTTTTGCTCAAATGGCTCAGGCTGGTATTGAATTGGCAGATACTGCTGGTAACGTGTCGAACTTGCTATTCATGATGTCGTTGATTTTCTGTGGTGTATTGGCCAGTAAGGAGGCTTTGCCTGGTTTCTGGATTTTCATGTACCGAGTTTCGCCTATGACCTATTTGATTCCAGGTATGCTCGCAGTTGGTGTTGCCAACTCAGAAGTTGTTTGCAGCGCTATTGAGTATGTTAAAGTTAAACCTCCTTCCGGCATGAATTGTGGCGAATATCTTGATAAGTACATGTCAGTTGCTGGAGGCTACCTTTTGGATAATTCAAGTACCAGCGAGTGCTCATTCTGCTCTATGAAGTCCACTAATGCTTACTTGGCTGCTAATGGTATTTCTTTCCACGATAGATGGAGAAACCTTGGAATTTTCATCGCCTTCATCTTCATCAATTACTTCTTCTGTTTCTTGCTCTACTGGCTTGCCAGAGTCCCCAAGAAGAAGAATAGAGTGAAGCAGCAGTAGTGTGCATAATTGACATGTCTGCACCACAATATATATATATTTAGACTATCGTTAAATAGTTTTGAAGCCATATAATCTAACCTAAAAATAATAAGAGCTCAATTCTGATATCACAGGAGTGTATTTTAGTTACTATAGCAGAGAGAGCCATGGCAAAACGATCAGATGGCTTCAAGCTTAGCTTCAAAAACCAAATCGTTGTCTTTGCGGACCTTATCGCAGACCTTCATAATCTCCAAGGTCTCACTGAGAGGGAGTCTTGGGCTTTCTGTAAGACCATCCTTTATGCATCTCGCACACTCATCAGCTTCCCAAAACATACCGTGACCAGGAATCTCGTAATAAAACTTCTTTGTCTCTTCTCTTGTAACCGACTCGGTCTCACTTGGCTTAGTTCCCTCGGGATAAAGTCTCAAAACGAATCTTTCCGGTCGGTATGTAGGCCATTCCACAGTGATATCACCTTTCTCACCCTGAATAGTACAGACGCTGCTCTCAGGCGTCTTGACACTCAGTGAGGTAGTAGCAGTAGCAGAAACATGACTCTCAGGGAATATTAAAGAAATGTTGGTAAACTCGTCGACGTTGCTAAGGGGTGTTTTGAGCATGCCAGAGCTGACAATTGGTGCTTTCCTCTTGTTCCTTGGATCGTCATAGACTGTCAAGAACACCCAGGTCAGGGCGTAAACTCCAACGTCTAGCAAAGCACCACCACCAAGACTAGGATCTATAAGACGATGTGTTTTGGGCAAGTTATTGATGTCAAAGGTCATTGACAGATCTGCATGTACCCTCTGGATATTCCCAAGAACTTTGTCTTCGAACAGCATTTTCTGCAGATCGATGACCAAAGGGAAATACCTTGTCCAAACGGCCTCCATCAAAAACAGGTTCTTCTTCTTTGCGATCTTGATCAATTCTTCCGCTTGCAAAGCGTTCAAAGTAAATGGCTTTTCGCAAAGAACATGTTTGCCAGCCTCTAAAGCTAGTTTGGTACAGCTATAATGGAGAGTATGTGGAGTTGCGACATAAATGATATCTACGTCTTTATCGTTAACCAGGGAATCGTAGTTTCCATAAGCATGAGGGGGACCTGGAATGTTCAGTTCCTTGATGAAATCCTCAGACTTCGATACACTAGAAGATGAGCCGACTGCTACAACTTTATGCGAAACATCGCCGACCTTTCTACCAGCGGGGTCTAGCAATAGATCACCCACAAATCGTTTGGCAATACCTCCCGTTGCTAATATGCCCCATTTGAGTGTGAACACCATTTTTCCTTTGCAATTGGTACTCTCTATTCGATTTGTCCTCTCCTTTCTCGGTTTATTTGTGATTTGGTTGAAGCAAGAATAGATTGGCTTTACAATATCTTGATATTACCATCACTGCCGCAGAACGTGGGGGGAAACCACTTTTGTACCGGGCGGAGATAGGGCTTTTGCCGACCCGCCGGAGCACTACCGGTGGCCATGACTATAAAATTCGGTGATTGAAATTACCGTAAGTTGGACATTATATTGCGATACCAAAACATCTGCCAGATACATCTAAAGAGTTTGACACCTACAGCAGTTTTGCAGAGATCCGTAAGACTTTTATCTTTTCGTAGCGAGGCTGAGGTGCCATTCTCTAGTGCAACGTCGTATTTGATTCGATCCGAGGGAAACAGCAGCTGATTGTCGTAGAATATGACCCTGAAACAACATCCACTTTCTCATTTTAGAAATAGAAGAATAGCTTCTTCCAAAAACATCAAGCTCTTGTTCTCTTGCATCCCAATGTTTGCAGTGTTAAAACATATTAAGGCTTTGCATGCCAAACTTGGTGCATCACCCCTAGTTGTAGGTGGATGGATGGTCCCCCACCAGATTTTATTTAAGTTGGACAACTCGTATTCCACCTCTCCCGTCCTGAGGTAAACCTATTACGGCAATTAGCTATTATCTTATCATTATGCGGACAAAAGTACGGACCTTAAAATTCCGGCGCCAGTAAACTTTGCTCTTTATATATTCACCACACTGATTCTCTTGTCCATTCTATTTCTCATAAACATTCTAAATTTTTATACTTGCATTTTCACACAGTTTCCTTGAAGCATAGGCTGAAAGTGCGTTTGTAAGTAAAACTCCCAAAGAGCTTAGTAGATCACTAGCAAAAGCTCAACGGTTACAGCGCTTTGGGATGTGAAAACGCTTCCAACATCTGGCAAGTTGAACTCCTATTAAGCACCGTGAGCAGTAGCGACACCAACAATCGGTACGCGGCCTATAGGTATTGATAATTCGAGATGCCTAGAAGTGATGTTGACGTTAACCCAGTGACGTTTTCCCGTCTCATTTCTCACGGTCTCGATGTAGGAGGATTAAACCCGGCGTCAAAACTTCAAGCTGATGTCTCGTTTGGCCAAAGCATTACCTTCTACCTGAGATACTTTGCCCTGCACTTGCTATATCTTTGGATATACATATATGATAATCTGGCATATCATTACCATCGACTCAAGATCAGAATAATGATGATTTCTTATCATCACAATAGAACGCCTCAGTTGATAAGAAACGATGTTGTTGGTCTAGCCAAGATCCCTAATCATGTGGCAACTCTGTTAAATCTCAAAGATCCCAGTGTTGAGGGAGGAGGAATTGATGGTCTCTTGGAGGACTGTGGAGAAATAGCTGCTTGGTGTGTTGGCTGTGGTATACGCCAATTCACCGTTTACGAAAAAACAGGCGCTCTTAAGGATCTCCCCTCTGCGGACGTTTACAGAGCAATTTCAAGAAAACTTGAGACATATTTTGGCAGTGCTAATTGCCCGAAATTTGCTCTGGTTACACCCCATAAAGCGTTTGTGTTTGCGGACGGCAAACAGGCCACATCACCAATGTCTTTTGAAGAATACCAAATAGTTATCAACTTGCTGTCTCTCGAAGATGGGCGGGAGACTATTGTTGACCTCACAAAAACTCTTGCCAGTCTTGCAGTTAAACATAAACTTTCACCAAGAGAGATCACCACCGAGGTTATCAATTCCGAAATGGAGAGCTTGGTCACTAGAGAACCTGATATTCTCATCATTTTTGGTCCAAAAATCGATCTCCAGGGATTCCCTCCATGGCAGATTCGATTTTCAGAGATATTCTACCAACCTGACAATGATGAGGTCACGTATCCCGTTTTTCTGAAGGGCCTTGAAAGGTACGCGGCATGTCAGATTAATGTTGGCAAGTAATAGCTCATCTAACACTGCCTTCTTTAAAGAAGAGTCTCTTACGTGCTGAAAACTCTGTTATACATTCGTTCGTTGATATGCATCTATTGCTAGCTCGTTAATTATGCATTGCTACATATTATATAGCCCTTTTTTTACAATTCTATCCAGCTTAGCAAATCTTTTCACCGCTGAGAATCAGCTATAAACACCCATTTTCCTGTTAAAGGATCATAGCTAATGAATTCTGTTCCAGGTGCATTTTGCAAACGTCTGGTGTGTAGCTTGGACAGAGGATGGTTGGGGTCCTTGACAACTTTGCCAGAGTCTTTTAGCTTGGGCCAGATACCAAACAAGGAAATCTTGACTTTCTTGTTCAATTCTTCTCCTGAAGGTGGCTTTGTAACTTCGTCAGGGTACAATGTACATGATCGATTGGAAAGGACAACAATCCGGCCTGGTATTTGTTTCATGAAATCAGTAAAGTTAGAGAGATCAACAGGTTCCACAAATGAAACTTCCCCCACACCTTTTCTCCCAACTCGGAAATTCTTGACATTTCTGAGATCCTTGAGAGACATATGCTGCAGCTTCTCTTGCTTTGGAGAAATCCAGTAATCGTTTTCATCCGTAACGTCCTCATCACGCTGAAATTTTTCAGGCTCCTTGTTGGTTGTACTAATTGTTGTCAAGGAGCTTACTTTTGTGGGTTCAGAGTCCAAAGTAGTTCTGCTAGTCACATCAGGTGTTGAAGTCGTTGCAGCTTCAAGTGCAGGAAGAGCATTCTCGGACGACTTGTCTTCTCCATTTAAAATAGAGCTATTCTCCAAAAAGCTAGATTCGTCCCGTCTCAGAGCTCTGTCGACAATCAACCGACGAACAGAGGATTTCGGTAAAAATGCTTGGGATTGGATGATGAGGTCATCAGCTGTTGAAGATAGAGCATTCACTTTAAGCTGTCCCTTCAGCAAAGAGTCATCAGCTAAGGAGCTATCCGGAGTAGATGACTTCTTGCGAATATTTCTTCCCGGCGAAAATCCACCATTATTGGATCTATTGGCAGACTCTTCAAGAACATCATAGTACTGTGAGCCGTCAAAATCGTTACTGCCGCGAATGGATCGACCTCTTCCTGGCGTGCTAACTCTCGCAGGAGAATAAAGAGGTTTTGGTACCATCTTGTAAGCAGATAGCAAACCGCCATGTTTTTTTTTGACAGGTGTGGTTGAAAGAGGCGCCGAGAGCACTTTCAATGAACTTCCTCCATTGATTGACTGATTGGAATTCTGATTTTGCTGAAACAGAGGAGAGTTACCAAAAGGCTGTTGATCAATCTGCGCAACTCTCTGCTGCTGGGAATTCTGGAAAGAGTTACCGAGTCCAAGACCAGTGTTATTTGTACTTGGCTGACCAAGTTTACTGCCAAAACTGTTACCACCGAACAAACCTCCAGAGCTATTAGCATTGTTTCCTAGTGTGCTATTTCCCCCGAAAAGTCCGCCTGAGCTATTAGTGGTTGAAGCACCAAACGGAGATGCAGTATTGGCGGCAGGCTTATTCAAAAGACCAAATCCTGTGCTACCGGTACTTGGGGCGGTGGTGGTGGAATTGCCAAATAAACCACCAGTGGCAGCAGGCTTTGCACCAAATAGTCCACCAGAGGTATTGGCAGCTTGACCATCAGGCTTTGCCCCAAACAAACCACCACCACTGGTAGCTGAGGTATTATTATTGTTGCCGAGCAAAGAGCCAGTGGCCACAGGCTGGCTGTTACTCTGTCCAAAGTTGAATCCACTGCTACTGGATGTTGTAGCAGGTTTCGCGCCAAAAAGACCGCCAGAGGTAGCAGAAGGCGCTGCATTGTTGTTGAGAGAGCCAAAACCTGTTCCAGAGTTTGATGCGGTATTAGAACCGAAGAGTCCGCCAGTAGAGTTGGTTGATCCTAAAGTTGAGCTCTGGCCAAACGAAGGCGTGGGTTTTGGAGCCTGGCTTTGACCAAAGCCACCAAATGGACTACTAGTGGATGTAGTTGTGCTGTTATTATTGTTGGCTCCAAAGCCAAAACCAGTCGATCCCGTAGTGGAATTATTGGCAAGACCGGTGGAAGCATTACTACCAAAAGCTCCCCCAAAAGAAGAGGTAGCACCGGTACCAGCATTATTACTGGCAGAGTTTCCAAACAAACCAGTACCTGTTGAATTGGTATTTCCACCACCAAACAGCGAAGATCCTGTCTGAGGTGCTGCGGTAGACCCAAAGCTACTACCAAAAGGTTTGGTAGCAGTGTTATTAGCTTGGCCAAATGGAGTTGTAGAGGTGTTCGTAGCCGATCCAAATGCATTGTTGGCCTGACCAAACGCAGGAGTCGAGTTATTGTTTTGGCCAAAAGCACCACCACTAGCACCAAAAGGAGAAGTAGTTGAGTTGTTATTAGTACCAAAGGCAGAAGATCCTGCGCCAAACCCAGTATTGGTGTTTGTGCCTGATCCAAACAAAGAGCTACCAGTAGTGGCCGCCGGTTTTCCAAACAAACCACCCGACGCAGTGTTATTGCTCTGACCAAAAGAACTGGTGTTATTAGTAGATCCAAAAACACCACCCGTCGAAGCATTGTTGTTCATCTGGCCAAAAGGACTGCTCATCGTAGTCGGCTGTTGAGTCTGACCATTTCCAAACTTGAGATTCTTCTGATAGTCCTGCCATCTCAACTCTTCGAAAGAATAGTCTCTGTATTCAGGCATTGCAGTGATGGACTGAAAAACCAAAGTAGTAGGAGGCTTATTGGGTTCTTTTGCAGATGGTGGCTCTTTCTCGGTGTAAGCATTGAACGGAACCATTCCTGTACCATTCGGTGCCATGGTCTGTCCTGGAGGAGTGCCGAAAGAGGAGGAAGCAGCACCAAAAGGCGAAGAATTGTTAGCATTCCCAAAACTAGAACCAAACGCATTGGTAGCTGGTGTGGCAGGCTTTGCTCCAAATAAACCGCCGGTAGTAGAACCATTGTTGTTGGAGCCAAAAGGAGAGCTATTGTTATTACCAAACCCACCGAATCCAGTAGTAGAAGCACCGGGAGTATTATTAGCTCCGAAACTAGAGTTACCGCCGCCAAATAAACCGCCTCCAGCGTTGTTATTGTCAGTATTGGTTGGTGTACCAAAGGCAGAAGAGTTATTGTTGTTGTTATTCGAGCCAAAAGCCGACGACGAGTTGGATCCAAAAGCAAAATTTCTATTCAGCATCTTTGCAGTCCATATATATTACAAATGCAAGAGTATCCACTACAATGAGTAATTTCTGCAGCCGGATCACACTGGCTTACAAGCAATTCCGTATATGAAGAAGGAGAATAGACGGATCACTACTCAAATTTGGCTGGATCCCAAACTTCAAACTAGGACACCGGGTAACATCAGAATCCAGCACCAACGCGTCTCTTCGCCAACTTGGCACGACTTCGAGCCTTAATTCCTTTTGGATTTGAATCAATCACTTAACCTAAATGGGGTTGAATTGCTGAAATCATTTAATTTGTTGATAAAAACACCATAAACAACAGTAAAATGGGAATTAAAGGGCTTTACAAAATTATAGCAGACAATTCGCCGGCCGCCATAAAGGCTGTTGATTATAAAATCTTGAGCGGGCGTAAAGTAGCTATTGACGCATCCATGAGCTTGTATCAGTTTTTAATTGCAGTCAGACAACAGGATGGACAGCAGTTGACTAACGAAAATGGTGAGACCACATCTCATTTGATTGGTATGTTTTACAGAACCCTCCGTTTGATTGACAATGGTCTCAAACCGGTATATGTTTTTGATGGTAAACCTCCTGATCTCAAAGGAGAGGAGTTGTCCAAGAGACAAGAAAAACAGGCGGCTGCACAGAAACAGGCCGAGGATTTGAAGGAGACAGGAACAGCCGAAGAAATTGCAAAGTACGAGAGAAGAACAGTCAGAGTCACCAAAGAGCAGAACGAAGAGGCTAAGAGGTTACTAAGACTGATGGGAATACCATACATCGACGCGCCTGGTGAAGCAGAGGCCCAATGTGCAGCTCTCGCAAAAGCTGATAAAGTATTTGCAGCAGCAAGTGAAGATATGGATACTCTGACATTTGCAACCCCCTTCTTACTGCGACATTTGACCGTCGCTGATCAGAAAAAACAGCCCATTATTCAGATCGAAATGAGTAAAGTACTTCAAGGGCTAGAAATGACCCATGAACAATTTGTGGATATGTGCATATTATTGGGATGTGACTACTGCGATACAATTCGCGGTATAGGACCTACCACTGCTTTGAAACTGATGAAGGAGCATGGTTCCCTGGATAAAATCATTGAAGAGCTCAAGAAGAAAGATAAATACAAAGTCCCCGAGGATTGGCCATTAGAAAAAGTGCGTGAATTATTTCACCATCCTGAAGTAGCCGATCCAGTCGATGTTAACTTTAAATGGACTGAGCCCGACCTTGAAGGACTGATAGCATTTTTGGTAGGAGAAAAGGGTTTCAGTGAAGAAAGAGTCAAGGCAGGAGCTGCGAGATTGACAAAAGGCGTGAAGACCACCCCACAAGGACGACTGACTGATTTCTTCAAAATTTCTTCGACTACACCTGCTCCTAAGCGAAAAGGAGCCGAAAAAGACAAGAAGTCTATCAAAAAGAGAAAGTGATCGAATAGTGCAGGTAGATGATTCATGACGCCCCAATATGTAATTTCGTAATGAAAAAAAGAGCAATTCAGAAACCAAAATCGAATTTGTTTATTTTTTTTCGACACATAATTAGTTGTTATAAAGAAAAGAAATTTTTTGCTGCTCAATATCGTAAGAAGACAGATTTGGGTGGCTCAGCAATGCTGTCATACTACCACCACCATGCTAAAACATCTTGTGGGATCTCACGTTTCCGCTGAGAAAGGGGTTCACGAAGCAATACCACGTATACTAACTCAAGGGGGATTAAGCTTTTCCATATTTTTGAAGAATCAAAAGAGATGGTCGTCCGCACCGTATGAAAAAACTGTCATCCAGCAGTTTCGTATTCGATCAAGCGAGAGTCATATCGACACAAGAAAACAAATACTTCCCCATGGTAGCTACATGATCAATCTAGGAAATCCAGATGCTGAAAAATTAGAAAAATCAAAAAATGCTATGCTCGACGATCTACAACGATGTGAGCAACTCGACATTGGACTTTATAACTTCCATCCAGGAAGCAGCCTTGGAAGCGACAAAAAAAAAGCCATAGAACAGATCGCTGCCTCCATCAACTCACTCATAGAAAAGACTGAGTTTGTCAAAATTGTTCTCGAAAATATGACCGGGAATGAAGATAGGATAGTAGGGACCAAGTTGGAAGATTTACAACAGATCATCGAGCTAGTTGAGGATAAAGATCGAATAGGCGTTTGTATCGACACGTGTCACACTTTCGCTGCCGGATATGACTTGAGAACGGGAAAGGTATTTGATGAGTTCTGGGACAAGTTTGAGAAAATCATTGGATGGCAGTATTTGGCTGGTATACATTTAAACGATTCCAAGCACCCTTATGATTCCAAAAGGGATGTTCACCAGAATCTTGGCTTGGGATTTTTAGGATTAGAGCCTTTCAGAATGTTGATGAACAATGAAAGATTTGAAGGCATCCCTCTGATTTTAGAAACACCGCAGGATCAAGAGGATATCAGAAAGGACGAAATTGAGCTATTGAAATGGTGTGTCGGGAAAGAGGGTACGGAACAGGAGTTTATTGAAAAGGTTAAGGATCTTCAAGAAAAAGGAAGAAAAGAACGTGAAGCTGTGGAAGAGGCTGCTAAGAAGAAGGAGAACAAAACTTTGAAACGTGGCCGAGGCAAACAAACCACCATTGGGTTCGATAAAAAGGTCAAAACTTGACGTTGGGAGTGGCGATATGTGACAATTCAAACATAAAAGAAGAAATGGGTTTTTTTTTTATTGAGAGAGATCTTATTAACGGAGAGAGACCCTGTGTTTCGAATTTTTCTCGCCAACAAAGTATCCTGGCTCAAAAGTCGATTGAGTCAGACGACTCTCGAAAATTTATTATTGGAGAAATTGAAAAATTACTTGGTGAGCTGGTTAGTGGATTTTGCAGTTAAAGGATTGCCTTCAATACCGAATTTGTAGAATATCCTGAGCTTGTAGCTGCGTGGCACAAATACCTGTATTGTTGAACGGGCTGGCAAAAGAGCAAAATAACATCGCAGAATATATATATATATATTGATAAAATTGTATAATAATTGTCAAAGAACATGGAGATCCAGGAGAGTTGTGGTTCAAAGCTATGAACGAACAATCGCAGACATGCGTATGGCTGGGATCGACTTTATCAATAGAGGGTGATGTTCCTAAAATGGTAATTTTTTGATAAGGTTTTATAGCCAGAGGGCTAGTCCGCAAGCTATGGAGTCCCGAATGAACGAGCTCGTGCTAGCTATTTGAATTCCTGATATTTAATACCAACCGGCCAGTCGGAGACTTTATTAGATTATCCGAGACAGTTGCTTGATCATGCTCTGAGAAAATTTGATATTCTAGATATTATAGATTGGCCAGCTCATCCATACTCAAACGCAATTGTGTGACTACAAAATCTGCCAAAGGGGTAGTAAATGCAAGCTTAGAAATGCCTCTAACATCAGTGGGTAACGACTATACCTCAATGCGTAAGATGTTTCCAAGATACAGAGCTATGAGACTAATCGGTACGAAACTGCTGATATATGACACAAATATGCCCTGCAAAAAAAGATCACCGGAATATTCGTGTATATAAGTCGGAAAAAAAATCACTATACAACTGGTATGAAGTAAAAAAAAAGAATGGTTTTGCTATCAGGACCGCCGAAGCTGAAACCGATGATGATATCAAAACGGGGAAACGTCAAGAGCTTTGGCAAGATGAATAAAAAAAAAAAAAAATACAAGCTACACATCAGTAAAAAAGTACATTGGTGTTGAGCCGATTCTCATCTAAGCCTATATGCTCATGCGATCCAAGCTGATGCCATCGACACTGGTTTGTCTTTGTAAGGATGGAGTGTTTAATCGATAATAACGTTCAGAACCATCGGCCGACCTTCCTCCGATCCACCATTTTGCATGTTCACTCTGATTTAAACTGGAATTTGAGTCACGCCTATCAGAATTGCTTGTGGCCGACAGTGAACCGGTAGCAGTCTGATGGTCACCAGAAGTTACTTGCTGTGGGGAGGAGCTCAGACTAGGGAATAGCATTTCAGCATCACACTGCTCAGTGATAGCAGAATTACTGGTGGGTCTGAATAGTCCATTTTGTTGCCCCAGAGAACTGCCGGTAGAATGGATTTTGTTCCGAGATCGTGATGGTTGCTTTATTGGCGGTCCTTTCGGCTGATGACCAGAGGCAGCAGAGCTGCTGCTGCTTAGGTTTAATAGAAATGAGATAAACGGCCTAGTAGATGGCATTCTGAGCAGCCTTTACAACCTCAGTAAAATGCTTCCAAAAAGGGGTACTGGGTACTAACTTTTTCGCTCTTTTTTAGCGAATGTTCGATGAGCTGAGCCAAAAACAAGAATTGGCGGTATTAATTTAAAATACTGAGACGATGCTTGGTCGGCTGGCTGGACGTTCGGCTGAAAGGGCTGCACCCCACCTGGCCGTGGGTTATTGTCGGGCTGAACGTCCCACCATTGGATGAGAGCAGACGGACGCACATCATGGAATTGATAAGGCCTTCGTTTGTGACGATGGGGATGCTCATTATAGATGAGATCCATTACTCAGAAAAGCAAGGGAGAAAAAGTGAATATGATGTTCTCGGAGGTGCCGGCACCTATGGGGTCATCGGAGCCAGACTGTTCAGTAAAGGTGAGCGAGCCAAGGAGATATGCTGGATAGCCGATAAGGGCAGAGATTTTCCTGCAGTCGTGGAAAAAGAGATCAATTCTTGGAATACGGGTGTTATTTGGCGATACGATCCTAACCGGTTGACTACGCGAGGATGGAACTCTTATGGCGAGAATGAAGAGCGAGCCTTTCGCTATACTACTACTAAGCTTCGTATCGACACTGATGATCTGGTGCGTCACAACTTAGATTCCAGCCGATCAATTCACTTCATTTGTTCCCCCAAAAGATATCTCAAATTTATGGAAGTTTTGAGACCTGATACTGGAAAGCCAAAACTGGAATCCATATTCATTTGGGAGCCTGTCCCTGATGAGTGCAGACCTGAATCGCTTCCGCACATGATCGAGGCCCTACAGAAAGTCGATGTGTTCACACCAAATGCTAAGGAGGCTGCGATGTTTCTCAATCAAGAGGAGCCTTTTTTTTCATCAGAAATAGAGGCTCTGGCTCTCAAGTATTCCAAATTATTAGAGGGCACAAAATGCCGAATGATGGTTTTACGATGTGGACATTTGGGCTGTCTGGCCATGGAAATATCACCTAGCTCGAGTCGAACATTGAAATGGTTCCCTGCATATCACTCTAAAGAAAATGATGATTTTACATTTGAAGATCCAACGGGAGGTGGAAATACCTTTGTTGGGGGCTTGGCTGCGGGATTGGTACAGACCAGGGGTAATTTATCAACAGCATGCATTTTTGCCAACGTTGCAGCAGGATTTGCAATTGAGCAAGTAGGACTTCCAAAATTGACGAGGGATTTTGATAGGAAAGAACTTTGGAATGGTGTTTCTGTTGAGCAAAGGGTGAAGACCTATTGCAGTCGAAACGGGTTTGATTACCCAGCTTTCAGACCAGCAGACTAAAACTCATGAATTTCAGCTTGTAAATATAAAAAAATGAAACTCTCTTGTTTTTCTCAAATATTTTTCCTGTTTTTTGCAATAACCCAAACAATGTGCCATCACTCTACTTTGATGAACCGAACTGAACTAATCTTTTATTTATAGTCTATGCACATAGCGAGAAGACTTGTGGTGGATTATGTTTGGGTGGGTGTTTCGAAAATCGGCATACTTGCTATCCAATGTATGTATTTTCGCTCTGAGCGGCAGATATTTAGCGTTCTCGTTTCAAACGCAGGGGAGAATCCTATTGCCAGGTGAATACGGTTCGGTGTTTCTCACGTCGACGGATCATTTTAAAAGAAAAAGAAAATATGGCTACTGTTTTCAAGTCTTTAGAAGTACCCAAAATCTCGGCAGTGTCTAGAGTGGGAGAAAACTCCCGAACTCTTATGAGCTGATGAGCTATCTCTACCTCAACTTCTCGCTCATATCTTGATTCGGTGCATGAGCCTTTCCACCATCAACATAGCATTGCACATCTCGAGCTCTTAGCAAAAGCTCACCCACGACAGTGCTGCATCAAGGGCAACGATCTCACATGCGCTCATGATGGATAATAATTCATGCTTGCTAGCAGTGCTTCTGACTATTTCAACTCATCAGGGCCCGCGATTTGTGTTCCACTATCCTCCGCATCCTGATACCAATAACTACGAGGCCGATTTATTCGAGGATAATGATCTTCAAGATACATCTGAAGACTCGGAATATTTTGAGCATGAGATAAGTGAGGAGAGCACTGACGAAGACGAGGCTGTCGGTGGTAGATTAGATTCCGGCGAGTCACAAGATACACCTCCGACGCCTAAAAATCTCCTGGAAACTCTTGAAAGACGTCATAGGAAGCAGAGAAGAGAGACAATTGACAGGAATCCGAGCAAAGCTGTCTCCAAACAGGATAGCAATGTCAAATCGTCTGAAGTTTCGTCTGCCTCTAGTGTTAGGGAACAGTCAAGCTCAAGACAAAGAGAGACTCTGGATACCGATAAGAGCACCGCTGATCAAAACAATACTGTTCTAGGCTTTGATACAGATTTCTTATCAGAGCTGCTTTGTCCTGCTCGTGCAATGTGTAATATGAAATTTGAAATGACTGTCGACGAGATGTCGTTCATCGGAATTCCAGTTCATGTTCTACCTGATGGTCAATGGAGAAGAAGAAAGCGAATCGCTACCATGAGTAGGACCAACAATAGTACTGTTGTTCCTCCAAGTAGGAGCACTGCTGCCAACAGTGACTCTGACATAACCGATAATAGCGAGAGTGAGATGGAATCAGATGCCGATGGGTCGGAAAAACCGGCAGAACAAGATCAGGATGAATACAACGACCCGAGATCGTCAATGAGAATGTTTCACATTGTATTTGTGATGAATCCGAATCTCAATGACTATTTCGAAAAGACTGCTGAAATGTATCATTTTGTGCTCAGTCAATTCACAGCTGTTCTACGTACTGAACAAGCCAGAGATAATTACGTATGGGAACAGGTGAATCAGATCATTAACACACGGGAAAAAAAATCTTCGGAGCTACAAAGGTCAGAGCTGTGGAAAGTGATAGTTTCGGAATCTAACTTGGCAGCAGCAATGCGAGACTTGTATTATAATATTTCGCAAAACTCTATTGCTAACATTGACATCAATCACAAAGTCAAGTCTTTTCAGATCCCTCCGCAGAGAGAGTTTGAAAGGTTACCTGCCTTGATAACTCCAGAGGTGAGAGGCTGCTTCCTTACCACTGCAACGACAAATTTCACTGCATCGGTCATGGCAGACAGAGCTAGTGAGCATTCGGAAGATTGTCGCCGGTTTGGAATCCTATTGCTGGATGACCCTGAAACTATCATCCGTGATATGCATGCTGACACCTATGTCTCACTGGCTGTATTTATTAGAGGAATCGATCCTACACTCAGCATCGAGGAATTATCTGCTCTTAATGGACGGTCTGTGGTCAAAGTGGTGGAACTCGCTCAGTCATTAGTCTACTGGCGTAGAGCAAGGTTCATCGTGCCAATATCTCACAAAAACACATTCGTTGTATCTCCACTGGCTGATATGCAGCAAATCAACGAATATAATGAAAGATTCAAGGAGCAATTCCCCGGGGCTCCATTAACTGTACAAAAACTTCTATCCATGCTCAGCACGGGTAAGCCGAGGCCCTATCTCAATGTCATACCATCGCGCGACCATCGTGAACTATACATAAACGCACTTGCATGGTGTATGAAATACGGACTGGTTATGCAATTACAAACGTTCGCTTATTTGCGGGTTTCCAAGAAAATCAAAGCTGATGTGAACCGCGATGTTCAAATAGAAAAAGACATGGCGGAATATCAACAGGATGGGAATTTGCGTGCCACTAAATTAGCGGACAATTCCACGGATAATACTGCCAAACGAGAAGCGGGTAAAGAGCCCAGTGGAGGATCTATAGCAAGCTCACCAAAGCGTTCTAACGGATTGCACATACCTGGAACTTCTAGCAAGCTGCGGTCAACGATGTCAGTAAATGCCTTATCATCGTCCTTTGGAACCCATAGTATATCGGATTCCGACGAATTTGACCACGGATTTGAGCAAGATGAATTCAATATTGAAGAAAATATCATGCTTGATCCTAGTCGAGCTTCGGCTTTGGAGAAAAGGTGGATAGCTCGCATAACCAGTGTTGGTAGTCCAGAGCAGCAGCTGATGTTTGGTAAGCTACAAAAATACTTCAATGGATCTGTCGCCATAGAAGAAGCCCTGACACTGGAAGGCTACAGCAGAGGAGAATGGAGAAGATTCAGGGAAAAATACGAGGCTCATCTCTGTCTGGTTCGTCATTGGTAAAACATATACACACATTTGTAATCGGCATGTAGATGCCAGTATATATTGATGATTATAATGAAACAAAAGCAACAATGTGATAGAAA
This sequence comes from Zygoascus meyerae, assembly GCA_030561445.1. NCBI lineage: Eukaryota > Fungi > Ascomycota > Dipodascomycetes > Dipodascales > Trichomonascaceae > Zygoascus > Zygoascus meyerae. The sequence continues at coordinate 114,138 of JAKTXC010000020.1, forward strand.
GGGGAGAGAACGTTATGCTAATAAAATAATATATGAATCGTGTATTGAATGATGCCCTTCGACGCTAACAAAGGAGCATTACATTCAGACTTCCATGGTTCCAGCAGCTTCGGCATCCGAATCATAAGATCCGACAGAGCTCATCTCATCACCTGAATCACTACTGTCTTGATTATCCTTGAAAGATTCAACAGTAGCATATTTGCTCACATACTCCCGGACCTTAGCATAATAGCCTTTGGGATCTCTCATAAGTAGAGCACTAGCATCGCCGTTCAAAGGATCAGACGGATTGGGATAACGCAGCAATTGAGGGAGAAAAACCTCAAAAATGTTGATCATGTCAAACATCGGGCTCCAGGTTTGATTGATGACGTCCAAGCATACAGAGCCACTAAGTTCATCGATATTAGGGTGGAATATCTTATTGACAAACCCAATAGAAGGAGACTTATAGGGATACTGCTCAGGCAATTCAACATGGATCTTCCAAATACCATTCTCAAAAGGCGCTGTGAGTAGCGTGTTAATTAAATGCGTACAATATGGCACTCTAAATCATGGCCGCTACAGCCAAGTAGAACCATACTTACTCTCTGCAGGACCTCTGAATCGAACATAAAATTCATGCCTAGCATATTAGAATAATTCTGACACACCAGAACATAGAGCACAAGTACAACAGGTCACTTACATGCTATTATTGACTAACGTCACATCGTAATTGCTCACGAGCCTAGTATCGGTTAGCACTGAGCGGGTCAGGTGATGGCAGACCTTATGGTCTCTGTCGGTACTTACAATTTCATGACATCAGTCTCTACTCTGCGTCTAGGGGAACTTAACCGTTGTTAGCTTTTTCCAGTCAATAAAATATCGAATCTAACAGAGCATACCTACCTCATTGATATAAGTGGGGGAGGTTGCAAGGATGGCAATCCTGGACTCAACGGCCCGACAGGGTATATAAGGGCATCGCAAGTATTACCAATACTGCCTTATTGGGGAGATAATACAACCAACATAGCTAGTTGCGAGATTTTACGAAATGCTGCTTATCAGAGATATTTGTATATTGCACGTTTTCTTCATCATCTATTTAGACTGCGATAGAAACTAAATTACTTTACAACAATATTTGAAAAACTTTCAAGCAGACGGACATGCAAAAATTTGACGTATAATACACAATGACTGGTGTCTAGCAAGCTCCACATTTTTACCAGTGCTTCCAAGTAGCCAATTCGTGAAACTGCTGGACGTCTCTAAGTTTGACAAATTCCTTCCAAGTAATGTCTGTTTGCAGACTACCGTAAGCAACACCAGGGCCACCTAAAACACTTTCAAAAACCTTGTAATTTTCAGGAAGCTTTTTCCTCAATAACTCAACCTTCCTCTCATGCTCATCAACATTCTTGTGATATCCCTCGTAGTCTACCAATGTGATGGCGCATCCCCCTCCTCCAGAGCCTGTGAGCTTGGTTTCGCCTAATCTAATTTCGTCTGAAGCGCTTTTGACACTCTCCAGTGTGTGATGAGAAACACCTAGAGAACTTAGTAATGCATGGTTCATGTGAATCAGTTTTGAAAGTTCAATACTGATATCATGAATATCCGATGAGTAAACACCAGAAGTAGCAGACTCAGGGGTTTCTTCAATCAATTTAGCGGCTTTTTTGGAGATTTGTCCAATGCTCTCCAGAATTAGATCCACGATCTCAGGGAGCTCTTCTTTCAACTTTCTGACACTAGCAACAAGAGTCGCAGTGCTCCTGGGCTGTTTTGTGTCAGTTAACACAAGCTTCAAAGGAGGGAAAAACGCAAAAGGTTTTAACGTGTTTGGTCTTTGGAACAAAACTGCCCCACCTCTAGTGGCTACAGCATTATCAATACCCGAAGGACGACCATGAATGCAGACTTCACCAACAAAAGACCATTTTGATATCAAATCCAGACACGACTTTTTGTTGAAAGTCTCAGGATCATTAGGATTTTCGATAATTCCTCGAAGAATGAGCATACTAGTAGAGAGACAAACTGATAAAGCTGCAGAAGAACCAAGACCAGCGCTAACTGGTATCAACGAACGCACAGAAAATCTTTTACCAGCCATATCCTTGGTACAGACGTGCATGTAGAGATAAAGAAATGAGAAAGCAGCATAATAGGCTGCAAGTCCAATGGCATCCGTGCAGTCAATCTCCTTAATCAATGATTTGAGCTTCTGCTCCAGTGCTTCGTTGAGAATATGGTCATGACCCAAAGTATTTAACTCATTTTCAATATATTGAGGGTCAAGGCAATCCCACGGTAAATCTCCGATTTTCCATTCTTGTGCAAAACCAATATCAGGGAAATCAAGCTCCATGAGATCACTTTGTCGACTAGGACTCACCAATAAGTATTGTCTGACATCAACCGAAGCTGCAATAGCCGGTTTATTGTATACCACCGCATGTTCTCCGAAGAGAATAACTTTCCCAGGCGCAGAAATCAAAAACTTGTCTTTTGGACCAGACATTGTGATGTGCGCTGACTGTCAAAGGGTGGACTGTGAAAGGCTGAGATACATCTCGCGACTGGTGAGTTATGCGTAATAGATACTCGACAAACTGGTCAAGGAATAGGCCAACACGAAAGAAATCGCCAGAAACAAAGTAAAAAAAAAAAAAATGTAATCAAGATCAATATAAATGTTTAAATTACAAATGATGTTTCACTTTTCGAGTGCAGGGCAGCTAGAGATGAAAAAAAAGTATGTCGTTCTTTCAGGGGTAGAGGGCGCGAATCAAACATGGAAGCTCCAATATCAAGTGCGAGAAAATTTTCCTACTGTAAGCCGTAGAATGCCCAAAAGCTAGGAGGGAATTCCATCTATTGCGATAAGGCCAGGTGAACGGCCCTCACTGGAGATCTGCTGTGGTGTACTACTGTCCCGAGAAGCCTCACTCGGTTGATTTCTACTGAGCATGTCGCAGACTAATACAGGAATAAGCGAGTCTATAGAAGAGGTTTCGACATTGTTGCGGGACAAAAGAGACAATTTAAATGAATTGAGGGAAAGAACACTGGTCTTAGGATTCAAGGTTCAGGAGGTCCAGAGAACTTTGAAGAAAGTACAGCATGCGAAATCCTACAGCCAATACCTGGAATCGCTTGAATTCGGTAATATGAGGTGTGCAGAGCTTATTCAACCAATCAAAAGCCTTGAGATCATTCTTTTGAGACAATCCCTTTATCTCTATCATTCTGCCTGGGAAAACGTGTTTCAGCAGGCTATTGCAGCCGTGATCAAGACAATCTGGTTGACCAGCAAGCAATTAGCTCAACCAAGCGCAGTTGCCAAGAAAATTGGGGTTCCGTTTCAAAGTGAGATACCCGCAGAAAAGGTCAATTCTTGCTTACACTTTTCAGTAGAAGACTACCTGCATGGTGTTGTATCTTTGGTCAACGATCTACCAGACGTACTCAGCAGCATGATTCTTGCCTACCTCCTGCAATCGCGAAATCTCTCTAACGAGCAAAAAAATGACGAGAAGTTCCAGGAATTTTACAAGCTCACTGCTACAAGCGTTATAGGCATTCGTGAAACTATTGATCAATCTGTGGCCACGATTTCTAGTTTAGACTTGATCAATGGTAAACTGAGAAGAAGAGCTGACAGCTTGAAGTATAGTGCCAAAAAGGTGGACGAGATCGTTTTTGATCTTACTGTGAGAGGTCTATTACCAACAGTCGAATAAATCGACGGATTATCTGCAATCTTGCACCGTCGCTCAGTTTTCCTGCTTCAGAAGTACGAGTGACCTACCCTCATAAATGCAAACCATAGAAGATTATTGCTTATTCATTTTGCAACTCGTCTTTTTGCAATGTTTTTATTCACTTTTTACCGGTCTAAAAAAGACAAACCTAGGTGTCGGAGCTAAACTATTTCGAAGCAGGAATAATAAAATGAAAGAAACCTGAACACCACAATAAAAAAAGCTGGAACTCAGAATATTTCATAAGATCTTCAATATTTTTGCTGAAATGCAGCAGAGAGGGTTGAAGTAGGATGGTACTTATTCAGTGATCCCGAATTTGTTTTGTACCTTCTTCTTTCACTCAGAGGCATTTGGGCCAGTTGGGCCATAGTTGGAAAGACCATAGAAGGATTGTTGTGAGCCTGGTTACTAAACTTACCAAAATGCTGCTTGTTTACTGAAAATATCATAGGGTCAGTTGCAAAATTATTAGGGTTCATTGGTACATTGGTCGGTCGTTCCTCACGAGGAGATAGGCACAATGTAGATCCACTTGCAGCACTCTCAGGGGAGCTCTCAAAGTAAGAGAGAGAGGGAGGATTGATTGGTGTATGGGGGGTTGGCAGGTCGCCGGGTATGCTGCTTTCCACAATAGTCGTTAAAGTCGTTAGCGGAGAGAGATATTCGGCTGACATTGATTCCCTGGAAAGCTGCGTAGTACCTCTTCGTCCATGAATCTTGAACTCTCTACTTGCGTTATCAGTTCCTGGAACTCTATCATCTAAACAGAGACAATTGTTGATCATTTCTTGTAGGTAAAAGTCATCAGTTGGCTTTGCGTATTCGCCGCAATTTGGGCACTCTGGAAAACAAACTGTGGTATCTTTACCCTTCAATTTTCTTGTATCAACCAGTCGGGCTAAACATTCATAATGTACTAGGTGTGAACATGATAGAAGGAGTGGTCGTTCATTGTCCAACAGGTACTTCATAGATTCCTCGCAGAAGCAGCAACGCTCATCGACAACTGTCTTAGGTGCTACTTTTGACTCTTTGTGAAATATGAAAGGTGTTACTAAAGGTGGTTTTGACTGCTCATCATCTTTGAGAGATGGAGAAATGGCGTGACTGATCCCCACCTTACGAAAACGATCTTCATATCTGCTTTCTCTCTGGACCTGGTAGTCATTAGTGTGCGATTGATATATGGAGGTCGGGTCACCGCTACTGTTCCATGAATAATGCTTTTCAGATACTTCATACTCGCTTGCCGAACTTGATCTTTTCAGTTTCTTTGCAGCTTTCTTCAGCTTCTGGCGAAGGACCATGGGAGTACCAAGAAATACAGGAATATAACCTGAAAGTCTGGAGCTTTTCTCTGATGAATATTCATCCTCTGATAGGTCAGATTCGTCGCTGCACGAAAAAGAATTCTGGTGGTTAAGGCTCTCTTCAAAAGTGAAGCTGGTTGGACTGACTACCAAGCTGGTTAGGTCAACTAAAATCTCAGCAGCCATTCTTTTAATAATCGAATCGAGTCTTTCAAATACACCGGTTCAAATCCGAGTGTCTGTTTTGCGAAGTCAATAATTCATATTATATGTGGATAATGTGGGCATTTCAAGTATGAGGAATCGGTCCTCATATTTGAATCGCAGCCACCACAATATTTTAAAATAAAAGAATCTAACCCGAGTTGGACATGCTGCATGAAAATCAATAGCTTTATGGAATTGAGCAAATCACAACTATATAACTAGTTAAGCAACATTTCAATCATGTTTTTCAGGACCAGATTTAATCTCATGAGTCTATACAAAAAGGGAATTACATGTGGGGTACATACACTGAGCCAACTTATTAGAAGTACACTGTAAAACTGACACAAAACTGGTGAAAATTTTCATGACTTCAGTGTCAGAGATCATCTACATTGGCAATTATCAATGAAATGGTTTTAATAAAAATCTAGAAATTCGAGGCTCATGTTTTCCTACAAAAGCACTCCCTCAACATATTTGAGCACTGCTTCCTTCTCTACCCGAGAAAAGTTCCCAACATCCCGCTTATAGTCGGAAATGTTGCCATGACAACTGTACCCGATCACCCCCACCCCTCCTATGGCCAACATTTTCCGATCAAAACCATTCAGTTTCCATCCTACCAAATCCATCCGCAAAGATGTTCGCTAAGACCATTCGAGCCTCCAACAAGCAGGCTTTGGCCATTGCCAAGCGAGGGTTTGCCTCAAGCTCAGAGGTATGTTAACACGGAGCTTTTTCTGAACAAATTGCATTTGATTTGAATTATTGTTTTGCATTTCCCCATTTTTAGTGATTTGTTGGGCTTTGCGACTTGGAGCTCAAGTTACAATTCGCAACATACGAAAGACGAAGAAAAACTTATTTCGAGCAATGCTTGTTGGTGAAATTAATCACCTTTTTGAAGGGTTTTTGGATCTAACTTTTTTTAGACTGTGAATATCACTCTTTCTCCTGAGTCTTTCGAAACTTATCACCTGGACTCGCCTAGTCTCGATGTGGAACTTTCAAAAGACACTCTCCTAGATATGTACAAGGAGATGGTTGTCATCCGACGAATGGAGACTGCTTCTGATGCTCTTTACAAGGCTAAGAAGATTCGAGGTTTCTGCCATCTTTCCATTGGTCAGGAAGCCATTGCTGTCGGTATTGAGAATGCCATTACCAAGCAAGATACCATCATCACTTCTTACCGATGTCACGGTTTTGCATATATGAGAGGAGCTTCTGTTTCTGCTGTCATTGCTGAGTTGCTTGGACGACGAGGTGGTGTCTCTTACGGTAAAGGTGGTTCTATGCATATTTTTGCTCCTAACTTTTATGGTGGTAACGGTATTGTAGGTGCTCAGGTTCCTCTCGGTTTGGGTATTGCTTTCGCCCATAAGTACAGAGGTGAGGACTGTGCCACCTTCACCCTCTACGGTGATGGTGCTTCTAATCAGGGTCAAATTTTCGAATCTTTCAACATGGCCAAGTTGTGGAACGTTCCTTGCATCTTTGCTTGTGAGAACAACAAATATGGTATGGGAACCTCTGCTTCACGATCTTCTGCTATGACTGAGTACTACAAGCGAGGACAGTACATCCCCGGTCTTAAGATCAATGGAATGGACGCCATTGCTTGTTATCAGGGTTCCAAGTTCGCTAAGGAGTGGACATCTGCTGGTAAGGGTCCCATTGTTTTGGAATACGAGACTTACCGATATGGTGGTCATTCTATGTCTGACCCCGGTACTACTTATCGAACTCGAGAAGAGATTCAACAGATGCGATCTAGCAAGGATCCTATCACTGGTCTTAAGGCTCGACTCATTGACCTTGGTCTTGCTACCGAGGAGGAGATCAAGAAGGTCGACAAGGACGCACGAGCTTTTGTTGAGAAGGAGGTCGCCGCTGCCGAAGCTTCTCCCTTCCCTGATGCTGATCCTAAGATTCTATTCGAGGATGTATATGTTCCTGGAACCGAGCCCGAGGTTTTGCGAGGCCGAATTTTGGATGAGAACTGGAGCTTCAGCAAGAACAAGCAGGGACGATTTTGAGTGCTACATTGCTGATGCTACACTTAGATCTTAGGCCTCTTTGCTATGCTCTATCTTTTCTCACTAGATTGTCTATAAAATATCAATTAATTTTTTAAGCTATTTTCTCTGTTGCTACTTTTCTTATACGCTAGCCTTCATGCCGTTCTCCAGTCATATGGGTTTAGCAAAGCATCACCAAAGTAAATGTTACCCTCCCGTCGCCCAACCATCTTGTTTTCTGCTCATCATGCTTTCACCACACATTGGACTGAGCGAACCAGCGTCATACAGTTAAGTCATACGCTGAACGGTTACGTGAGGCACAGTACCAATTTTACAAGCCTACTCGATTCTCTGGTTAGCTTGATACGGCGTGCAGGTTTCTTCGGGGGTTTGCTTGTTATTAGATCCGCCGTTTTCTTGGTTTGTGTTTGCTTGCACCTACTGTTGGAGAACTCAACTGAGCAGGAACAAACTATAATCTGGGCGAAAATCAAGAAATAGCGATTTTTTTGACCTCATTTTGCTTGTTTGACTTTTACGTACTTTATCACTTGTATCCCAGTTTCTCGTTTCGCTTTGCTCGTTTGTACATTAGATAGACTTCTGCATCATGGCATCTACTGGTGCTCCTAAAGGTGGGTTCACCAAACATATCAGGCTATTTGAACCATTATTCACTAACTTCAGTTACAGTACAAACGGCGAAGAAGCCTTCTACTTTGAAAAAGCTATTTTGCTGCTTATCAATTGGAGATGATGTTGCTGACTCGAAGCCTTCTGCACTTACTCTTTCTTCCTTGAATCGACCATCTCTTCAGGCAACAAGGTCGACTAATAACAACTCCCAAGCTGTTAATTCAAATGCAGAAAATGGAGAAAAGAAGTCTGGTAATGATTCTTTGCAGAGCACCCCTCTGATTTCTGGAACTCATGGTGACGGAGATAGCAGATTATTCGATGGCCGATGGAGTCCCTCGAATACATCAAACGTTTATAACAAGAAACAGAAAACACCTAAAGCTGCAGGCAAGGAAACCATCAAGTCCAAATCTAGCAAAGGTTCGTTGAATGAGAGCTCTTCAGAGAAGGACAAAGGTGAAGAGGGAGAGTTGAATGAGGGTCAGGTATTGAGCTCCTCACAGCCTGGCGAAGAAAACACTGTTCTTCCTGATGCTTTGCATCTTCCGACAGATGAATCCAAGTGGCTTCTGGGGCCGGTGTCAAAAGATCTGAAGGGAAGAAAGTGTTTGGTTCTCGATCTGGATGAGACATTGGTTCATTCTTCTTTTAAATACATCCACCAAGCGGACTTTGTCATCCCCGTCGAGATAGAGTCGCATTATTACAATGTATATGTCATCAAACGACCTGGTGTCGACGAATTCATGAAGCGTGTCGGAGAATTATACGAAGTTGTGGTATTTACTGCTAGTGTATCCAAATATGGAGACCCTCTTCTTGATCAACTCGATATCAACCACGTCATTCATCACCGACTTTTCAGAGAATCATGTTACAATTACAATGGTAATTATATCAAAAATCTTGCTCAGCTAGGAAGACCTCTTGAAGATGTGATCATAATTGACAACTCTCCAGGATCATACATTTTGCATCCTCAGCATGCAGTTCCCATTTCCTCTTGGTTTTCAGATATACATGATAACGAATTACTGGATATGGTACCATTCTTAGAAGACTTGGCCAAAAAAGACGTTCGAGATGTGAGCCTTGTGCTTGACATGAATGTCAGCTGAAAGAAAACCCCCAAGACAGGCAGCCAGTCCGCAGTCTTTGCGCAACCATTAATATGGCGCTCTTTTGAAACATAACCTCTGTTTGCTTTCTGCTTTTTCTTTGATCTTTTTTTATGTTTGTGCCTTAAATCCTGTGTTTTTCTCGTTGCATTAATGACCTGTAGTATATAATTAGATAGCCAATGCTATAATAAATTCATAATGAGAAAATATACTAAATTCCAAAATATCTAAAAAAATGCCGTGACTGCTCTATTTCTTCTTCTCGTCTTCCTTGACGGCAAGTCCAACAATATGTTTTTCCCTCTCAGATTTGTAAGGAATAGAGCCCTTTTTACTATGTTTCCTGAGATTTTCTTCTCGAGCCTTAAGAGCGTCGAGCTCTATCTTCTTGATCTCGCCAGCCTTCTTGACAGCCGTAGGTAAATGCCGATGACGTGAAATTCTTCTGATTTCAGGCATATGTTTGAACTTTTCTCTGAGGGCATCCGAATATTCTATGTGCGCCCGTTGTTTAGTAGATTTGATGCCTGCTCTACTAGAAGCTCGGCTTCGCCATATTCTTGCATTGCCGTCATCTGAACCAGATATTATGTATTGGGCGTCCATAGAATATCGAACACAAAACACTCTTTGCATACGTTTAGTATGATAGACGTCTTTGGAGTGTCCTTCTCTGGAGTTGAAGATGCGAATTGTTCTGTCATAAGAGCCTGTGACAAGTTCTTCACCAGTAGGTGAGAAATCGACATCAAGTACTGCAGCGACGTGATCTTTATAAACATTGACAGAACGGTTCATTTTCCGCATGTCGTATAAATAAACATTGTGGTCTTCAGATGCTGCTGCGAAATTGAAAGCCTCCATAGGGTTCCACGAGATGGAGTTGGTTCTCAGTGTTGCAACGAGTTTCTGTACAGGTGAAGAGGTCCTCAGGTCGTATATGACAACTGATCTATCTGAGCCTGCAGAAGCAAAAATTGAGGTTTCTGTCTTGTTGAATCGGATTGTAGTAGTTGAGTCGGATCCCCAGGAATAGCTGGTGATGGGCTTTGATCGTTTCACATCCCACAACTGAACAACATCACCAGCCGTAACAAACTTGTCTTCATCTCTATGATGATCAATAGCATTGAATGAACTAGTTCCAAGGTAGGTCATTTTGGGTTCAGGCTTGTAATTTTGTTTTCGAGACCCTGACAGAAATCCGTCAATATTCCACAGCTTCACGGTCTTATCAGAGGAGCAAGACAACAAAGAACCGTCAAGTCCAACTGCAAGCCCTCGTACAATACCATCGTGGGCTTGAACTTGAAACGCTTCTTCTCGTTGAGACATGTCCCATAGTTTGATCATACCATCGCCAGAGCCAGTTGCTATTTTGTTCAACGTCTTCAAGTTCTTTGCAATAGAATAAACACCATCAATATGACCATCTCCAAGCTGGCCAACAAATGGCTGAGCAAACATTCGATCCATCTTTGTCGCATTCAGCGCTCTGGTGTATTCTCGAGCCCGTTGAAAGGGATGCATTGCTGGGTCTAGATTTCTAGGCAGACGAGCCACCTCATTGTTCCTGACAGGTACATAAGTGTCTGCTGATCTGGAGATTGTTTTGATTTTCTGAACCAGTTAGAAATTATTCAGTTATTTTCTGTTCTTATTGGAAACTTACCATGGCAGCGTGTTTTCGATGTTTGAAAGTTTGACCAGGCTTATTTTTTTTTTTTTTTTTGGGTCGATATGATCAAGCCTTATATCACGTGAACCAGATACAGAGTTAGCTCTTGGGTGCGAATGAAGGAGCAGGAGACAGAAGCCTAAAATGAAAATCTGTTTTGAAAAAGTGGTATTTGCTTTGACTCATGCAAAGAAAAAAGCCACTTCTGTTTAATCGTAAAAATGAAGTGCTAGTATCGTATTGAAAAAATGTATTTTGAAGTAGATAACGTAATGATACATATCATAAAGCCTAAAGTCAAAACGTTTAACGCAAAAAGGAATTGATCCATGAAATATTTTAAGAAAGTTCGGTAGTGTTGTAGTCTCGCTCAACCTTTGTCATACTATCCTCATGCTTGACTTCAATACTGGAAGAGTACTGCTCATCGCCAAATAGTGTAGTGTCAAAGCCGTTAGCAATCAAATGCTCTTTGAATCGGACATCTTCATTCTCGATAGAGCTTTGAGTCAATGGAGGCAAGAAGAAGAGAGCAAGAATGGCAGAAAAAATGCACAGAGAGGACGCAACCCAGAAAGGTGCCTGGTTTCCCTTGATAGTGTCAGAACCACCGGCATTCTTGATGATTGTGGGAAAAACCTTGGTGCCAATAAAAGCACCAATCTTACCAAAAGCAGCAGCAATACCATAATACTGTCCACGAATGGCGGTGGCAGAAGTCTTAGAAGCGATGAGACCGATATTGTCACCGGGGCCAAACTCACCAAGTGTCAAGAAGATACCATAGACAACAACAAAGCCAGCAATATGGTGAGTCAAATGACCATAGAGTGCAGCCATGATATATCCGATAATTGCCTGGACTATTAGACCCACTGAAACAGTAAGACGGGGTCCAAAATAATCAGCAGCAAAAGCCCCCAAAAATGAACCGGGAATATAGAACAAATTGAGAACGACATTCCAACCGAAGGTCTTGTACAAGTCGCCATCAGGGATAATTTGGTTAATAATAGTGGAAGAGTAGATACCAAAGGCATAAGCAGAGAAATCATAGATCCACCAAATCAAAGATACAACGACAAGTCGAGGGCCGTAAAACTTGATGGTCAACCAGTAAGGGACTCGGGTTCGCTTGAAGTTATTTCTTCGAAATTGCTCGTTCTCCTTGAACTTCAGTCGTAGGAAAAAGAGTGAAATAGGGGGGATGGCACCAAGACCCAAAGTGATTCTCCACACAGGTGTCAGATGCTTCTCTCTGCAGATCCAAAGCAAAACCAAAGGCACAAATGCAGAGATAACGAAACCAGTATCAATCATGAAGTTGGTGAACAAAACGAACCATCTGTTTCGCTTACCCTTAGATAGATACATGGTGGCTTCAGCACAAGCAACAGAGCCGGCGGGATATTCACCACCGATACCAATACCCAGGAAGAAACGATAAGCAGTGATAGCAGCGAACAGGCCGTAGATGGAACCACCAGCACCCCAGGCACCAGCACCAAGAATAGTGAACAAAATAAGAATAACAGTAGAGACGATCATCGACAACTTTCTTGAGTAGTAGTCGGAAACATAGCCAAAGAAGAGCTGGCCAACTACAGTACCAACAAAGGCAATCGAAGCAACATTGGACTGAGCCGATGAATTGGTGTACTGTGTGGGATATAAAATACCAAGAATTGTGTTGACTGAACCAATGGAGTTATTAACATATCCGTCAGAGAACAAACCAGCACCGGCAGTGATGATGGACCAGTATTTGCCCATACCCGCACCGCTAGGCACCACGACCTCCTGTTCCTCTTCCTCTTCACGATCATAATCGGTCAGAGCTCGAGATTTGTTGCCAAAAGGGAGGTGGATTTCCTCGCCAACAGTACGAGTCCAATTTTCAAAGTAACTACCCATCTTTAATATATATAAGTATATATCAATATCAGATCAAGCTATGCGGATGCAGGGCTTTTACGAAATGTGGTGCAAGGCTATTGAAAGTCGGTACAAATTAAGCTAGAAAGGAAGCTCGCTACTTTTTATATCAAAGGAAGCTTGCTAGCCAAGTGTTGCTTTTTTTATTGGATAATTTCCAGTAGGGATGAGGGTTGAATCCAAAGTTTTTAGCTCACGAAACTTCCTCACTACAGATCAAGTGTGCGTCAAATGAGAAATCTAAGTGGCCGAAGCGAAATCTAGTATTTATAGGTGGGGAGGAAAGGCAAGAGTGCGCCGCCTGGGGGGGTGAACGCAAGTAAATGGAACGCAGGAAAAAGAAATGCCGAGAAGGGAGGGGAAGGTGTTGAGTGTAAATCTCCGTCGGACGAAAAACAACCAGAGATAAGGAAGTTCTGAGAAGAGCGGGCTCAATGGAAATCACTATACCTTAGTAGAAAGATTGACTCTTGAATACTTGAGATTATTCTGATTATAATATGACCAAGAGATCTGGGGTCAAATTTGATATTTTAGACACGGGCTCGCAATTTGGCTTGTCGTTTGGCTAGACCACATCTAGCCCGTTGTTGTGTTTTATTTTTTTATCGCTACTTGGCGGGAGTATGAAAGCACAATCAAGAGCTTGCAACCCAGATAGACTAGCCCATCTGGAAACGATCCCGGAAGGACGTGCAGATTGCCCTCATCTGAAAAGCCGATGAGCATGCAATATTCTCTTGGCTTTGGCAAATGACCATCATTGCGTTTCAGTTCTACGGCCTCGCCCATAAGCGATTGCCGGACTCGGGTCCCTATTTCAACACCCAATACGAAGTCTTTGTTTTTTCACATGCTCATTTCACTGGCAAGCAAACGGCTCATTAAAGTTTTTCCTTAAATTTCTTTCCTTTTCAGGTGGGTAACAATCACCAGCTAGAGAGCTAGGACATCATCTTGCCCAACTCCAAAAAGATAGCAGATCATTGAGCCACAGACCAATACTAGCTCCGTACACCGTTATACATCTTTATCAGGGAGTAGTCCGAGTACGACAGTCTGTCATGCTTCCCGTTTCTTTCTTTTAATCATCAGTAACATCCACCAATGTTGAGCAAAATAGAGCCGTGTGCCAACCTTTTGGTTAAATGTGAGGAAATCGGAGACGAGGGCCCTCAGTCCAAAATGGTAAGTGGGATCATCAGCGAAATCTCTGGAAGTTTCAGCTTCAAGACCCGACGGCTTTCGTCCATCGGCGACTAGAAGTGGGAGATCTTTCATGGATAGTGCTTAAGAAATTTAGAAAAAAAAAACCTATGAAAGCTTTGATGAGTAAATGAACGATACTTGTCCAAAATATGCAAGGTTATGGAGGCTCCGTTGTTTTTTTTAGCCGTTGATCCAACAGCTGCCCAGCCTGAAGAACAATACACAGAGCGAGCAATTTGGGCCTCTTATGCCGCACAAGTTTTCGGAATATCATCAATGGCCCTCGGAAAAAAGCCAGCTTTCGTAAAATGTAGGAAAGCCAGACACCCAGTTGCCTTAGGCGCATGCTGATGCTTATTAAGCTACTTGTGGGTACCGGCCCGCTTCCGTGATCACCAATTTCGGGGACCAAATAGCGACTCATCTCCATAGCCAGCAGCCACTGGACGGCGACAAACGATATTCTCCTCAGCCGAAGACTCAGAATGGGTCTCTGTATCGCCCAGCTTGCTTTCGATGAATCGGACGCTATTCTCCGAAGAATTGGACGGTGATAAATCCAAACTCCCAGAAGGGTTACTATCAACTGTGGTTATCGTAGTCGAGCTACGATTTGTTTTGCGCGGGCTATCGCGATGATGATATACCCGATTCCTTGTACTTGCATTCATTGCGCGGTGCATATTGTAGTCATCGTCGATACTGCTAGCTCGACTACTTCGCCTACTAAGTGAATCGTCGTTTTCTTCTCCTGGAACAAGAAAATTTTTGGCTGGAGCGGTGCTACTGCGAAGCGAAACCCTCGATGAGCGACGAGAGATGGTGCTGTAACTGTTGCCAATGCTACCAATCAGGTTGTTGATGAGCTGTGGGGAATAACCATCATCGTCTTCATATAACGAAGCATGCTGACCGTCAGAGGCTTCACCAATATATGAACCGAAATCCTCCATTGAACTAGAATGCAGCGGAGAAGCAGACCCAGATATACTAGTACGTTTTCTTATGGGAGATGTTGTCAAGCTTCCGCGAGATGCTTCTGTTACTGTGGAGGTTGAGCCCCCAGTACTCACCACCCAGCGAGATTGCATTGTCTCGGATCCACCAGTATTCTTCCGCCTGACAGTGATTGTATTACCATGAATGATAGGGGAAGGAGGTTTACCTCTGAAGCTCGTAGAATGAGCCTTTCCTGTGGATTTTTCATCATCATCAATAAGAAGACGTGGCTCAGCAGATGCTGTAGCAGCTGGTATAAGAGATTGCACAAATACGGCATACAGGCCGACCACGATTCCCGCAACCATGCCCATAACACTAGCAAACAGTGAGAAATAAAAAATAGGAATGATGAATTTTTCATAAATAGTCAAAAAGGTTTTCCAGAAAAACTGCACAGGAGCTATAATGAAATATTGCACAGAACGATGGCAAAGGTTAAATGCTCCCGATAGTGACCTGTAGACAGTCAGCAAAGTAAGCTCGGCCAGTAAAAGGGTGAAGTTGAAACATGTCAATGCTATTGTATGAGCAAGTTCGATTAGAGCATGCTTTAGGTTTGCCAAACTACCGCCGGAAGATAAAATGGTTGAAGGAGGTTGGTCCATGATTGCAGTGCCAGCCACAGCAATTGACGAAGAGGCCAGGAGTCGACCTCGACTATGCACAAGACAACAGATAGCACAAATGGATCGATGAATAAAAAGAGAAGGGGGGTCAGCACAAGAAGTACGACCCGAGTTACCTCAGTTTTGGTATAACACCCAAACCACAGGATGGAGTTGACAGACAGCTCCGACAGAACTTCTCACGAAAAACAGGGCTGCAAATCCTCAGGGCACTGCACCACAGTTGCAGTTTTGACAGCGGGCAGTAGAACACCTAACAAATGAGGATAGGTGACACTAGAAAAATAACCCCCCCCAGATATACTGCCTCAATAGGAGTTAGCAACTGGCGCTCAGGCAAAGGCCCTCAATTATTGGCAGAATGTAGAGGAAGAAGCGTCGTCCGTGACAAGTTCGGTTTCGACTTTTTTAGAGGCTTCTAATGGGTTGACAACTGTAGCCGCACTATGTGGATGAGAAGACTAAAAACAAATGGCAAGAACTTGATAAAAAAAAATGCGGGTGCTATACGAACAAGACAATGTTCCGGGCAATTGATGCTTTGAATGAAGTGCAACGAAAAGTCCTTCCTCTAAACAGAAATTTGAAGGACGCTTGCTGATTGATAATGATTTCAGATACACTTGTTACTCAACCATAACTAACTTGAATTGTCAGAGAACACCCCAATATACTATACAAAGGGCAGATGCTGTGCTATATATTGGCCAGAAGGGTCTTCATTTCCCCACTAACTGCTACAAGAGAGCTGGTCACTGACTCCCCTTACCTCTGTCGAGTTTGGGAGTATCCCCTCTCTCCCCAATATTTACAGGCTCCACTTTCCAGCCGCTTGCTGAGATGTTTCGTATATATCTGTGTCCTGGAAACATTGTAGACGGACGTGTTGATAAGAGACCGTGGGGTAAGGTAAGAGCTCTGATAGTGTGCAAATCGCAGCAAGCAAATAGCTTGATTGCCGCTAGTCAGCTCCAATAAGATATGGCTTACAAAAAATTTCTGCAATCTTTAATGGATCATTCTCGGTACACCAGAGACATTCGATGAAAGGCAAGGAATGTCTGATTAACGTGACTGTACAAACCCCCCTGCCGTCCACCTCCTATCGGTAAGTTGAGTTGGGCTCCTTACCCCTCCCCCTCCCCCATGCGAAATTCTGGCGCCCTTGCTTTAAGAGCGGCCTGATGAAATTGCAAGTACTTCTCCCTATTCCCTGAATGCTGTTAATAACCTGATGATCATGTCAGGTATTTCTTTTGCTGCCTGCTTGTTCCTGGTGATAGTGCTGCTGCTTCCTACTCTTCTGAGCTCATCTTCGGCACACCGTATCTGAATTTGGACTGAACTTTGGCGGATTCGTCTACTGCACCTTCCTCCTCGAAATTTAATGCCAAAAAGTATCATACTTCTGGTTCTTATATCGTATACATTGCTCCTTATCTTTCTTGTTCAGTGGTGCAAAAACCCTTTCTTTGCTTTTTTGGCTTTCTGCTTTTTTTGCTTTTTGCTTTTTGTTTCTTGCGTGTTCTGTCTTCCTCATAGACCCTCGCTATCAGCTCATCTCCATTCTAAATTTCTTGACATTGGAAGCCGCTTTCAGACGCTCTGTCTATGGATAACCTAAAATCTTCTTTAGACATTGATTTCAATGTTAAAATGGTTACCACAATAGTTTTCTTGGTTAGTTTCTCCACCTTTTTTGATTGTCATCCCTTTTGTCTCTATGTATCGACTTATTCGTATAAGAACCCTGGCTCGAAGAACCCATCTTTAAAGTTGTGGACAGAATATAAAAAATTGAGATCGGTTTATTTTTTAAAATTTGAATTATCATGGCCAGGATGAATTACTTCTCGAGCTATTTGGTGCTAGTACTTGTCGTATCGTTCTTTTTGTACTGAAATCAGTTCTAACGATAGGTAAAAAATTTTGTCGAAAATTAATAGTAGACTGCTGCGAAAAATATGAGAATCCGCAGATGTTGGTTTTCAACGCACCTCTAGACCGTCGACATGTTTCCTTCTTAATTCTTCACTATTGTGTGGGCATGATCGTAAAGGTTCAGCAACAAGTATTGAGTGAAATATTTACAGTCAATACAAATTGAGTGATTGTGTGCTTTCCAAACTGAATCAAACACGATTCAGAGAAGCTTTTGCATATCTGCTTGTGGTTTGCCAAGGCGGAGTAACGAAGATTGCAGAACCTACAATACCTTCTGAGCAAATCGGTTCAGTTTGTTTTCAATTCCTGAGGTAACAACCCATTGTTAGAATATCATCAATATGCTTTACTTCAAATAAAAACACCTAAATACCTGGAAAAACTTTTCGATAAGTACGACCGTTACAGTTGTATTCAACTCATCAAAACTCAGACAAATTTTTACTCAGAAATATAGAGTAGATGGTATTAGATAAATTTTACGTGATTGAAGTCACTTTTCAAACATTGGCAATTCAGCTTATCATACCTTACGGCTGGAACTCACTTATTCGACATGGATCTCGATATTATGCACGCTGCTAAAGTACATGGCACTGTGAATGAGGGAAACTCACAGCTTCTAAATTATCTGACTATTTATGTATAAATTAAGTCTGACAGACTCTTTCCAGTTTCCGGTTTGTTTGGTCGGCTCGACGCTCAACTGGCTGAGAAGCTGTCTTCCATCTATTCCTGCTGCGCCAGTTAGCATGCTAGTGTTGATGCGGTTAACGCCTTCATGTGTCGAGAATTAAAATTCCAGAAATAATTCATATATGCAGAAATAAGTCTCCTTTTCCAACGACTACTACTAAGTCATTTAATAACGTCTATGCGCTACCTAAATATTACTATTGTGTTATTTAAGTATTTGTACCAGAAGACGACAAGGTTTTGATATTTGTATACACAACTTTGGTGGTGTAGCACTGTTACGGTACATTGTAATAGAATTACTCAATATTGATACTGCCTGAGTTTCTGTTGTAGTCGGTAAGATATTTAATGTAAATTAGATTGCACAGGGAAAAACCACCTAAGCCCGAGGCGTGCTTGCCCAGAAGAGTGAGAAACCTGATAATCCTTTTTTTAACAATGTGACGTATACACGTTTTGAAATTTTATCAAGCTGGTCACTACTAAATCTTTTTACTACCGTCTATACATTATCTAGATATTATTATTTTGTTATTCATGTATTTTGTACCATTAGGTGAGAAAGGATTTAGGCTGATCTCTTATATGTGCCCAGAATAGCTGGTGTATTTAATTTCAGTCGATTAGCTCTCTTGCCTAAATCAGATTTAATTTTACAATAATCGAACAGCCGTATTGTAAGTATTACCCGGAAGCGATACTCAAAAAAGGTCAATTTTTTGGTAGTGACTGTATATAGATTTACTTTTTGTAAAACTCAACAAATTGGGCGTCTGGTGTAGTTGGTTATCACATTCGCTTAGCATGCGAGAGGTCCCCGGTTCGATTCCGGTGTCGTCCAAATTTTTTTACTTCTGTGAAGACGGAAAATATCGGTACAAAGTTTACCCCAGTTCAACAATTTTTTTGATTCAGCAGAAGTCAGCGGCTCGAGCAGCCCAATCATTGTAATCACATTTTCTTTGTATCGGTATCTTTTACGTATCGTGTGATCGGTGACATTGCTTGCTCGACTAGTGACTAACCTCAGAATTAAGTTCAAAAATACTGTGCTGAGACATATGTTGTGGGAAAAGATGAGCCATCTGATAGAAGGCAGATAAGAGATAGCTATACTGAGAATTAACATCGTAAATCAATATAATTCGTACCAAAGAACTAATTTTTTTTTGAATCCTCGCTATCACTTAAAAAGCTCTTTTATAGTCCAGGCGTTGAATAAGTTTTTATTATTCACCTCTAGGTTATGTTGGTCCCTTCCTATCAGTTGCACCACACTGCTGACTGGCTGCCTCCCACACTTACACTCTTTTGGATGGTTTGTCTTGTTACCACTTTTTCTGCATATCCCACCAACCCGATTATTAACAGACAGCCGACAGAGAACACAGACAGTTTTTCTATCAGCCAATACAAACAAATTTCGACTTTTGCATGGAATTCTGCTTCATTTGCAGCTTCCCCAATGGTTGATTTTGCAAAATCTTTATTCAATTTTAGTGGGTTCCACGGTAATAACGCCAACAACTCGGCCAGCCAGGGCCAGAGAGGCGGCGATCAGACTCACCAAATCCCTTCCGGCTCGAGCACAACTGCTACAAGTAATACGATGGCCTCTGGGCAGATTTTCAATCCTGGTTTGGCGGCTGCTGAGCAGCCTGTCGATGCGAATGATGCCTCTAGCAAGGATGCTGCTGCCGCAGCAGCAGCTGACTCTAGGTACTATGAGCAAACTTATCAGCGACAGCAGCAACCTGACAATCAGCAACAACCACTTGCATCTCTTGATCATCAATCGAACAAATCTTCGAACTCGAGTGCTACGGTTCAAATTGGAGGTGTCACTCGCCACTCTGATGGATCGGGAACTGATACTTTACTTGATGACAACACCAATCCACCTATTGGCACTCTTGTTGTACGAATCATGGAGGCTCGTAACTTATTGATAAGACATACCAATTGCTGTCCTTATGTGGTTTGCACTTTTGATACTAGTCAGTACATCTCTCATGGTCCTTCTGGCTCAATCCCAAACTCTACTTTTGCGCCTCAAGCATCCGGCTCGATAGCAATCCCGTCTAAAAGTCGTCAGTCCTCGAATCTGACCTTACATAAACTCGGGCAAACTGCTGGAACTGGACAAGATCAGAATCCACACTCGAAAGGTGCTGCCTATTCTCCATCTAATCCCTTGTGGGAGGAAGAAGCCCAGTTTGATGTCACCTCTAATGACTCAGTCTTGTCCATCACTATTTATGACGCTAATAATAACGATGCATTTATGGGTCAAGCCAGCTTCAGACCTAATTTGAGCCGTTCGGTGGACTTATGGCTTCCTCTCCAAGGCTTGGCCTCTACTGAAGGTGTTAGCGGAGAAGTCAGAGTGTCGTTATTATACAAGAAGGTGTCAAAGAAGCAGTATGGCCCTAACGATTTTGAGGTTCTCCGACTTGTGGGAAAGGGCACATTTGGTAAGGTTTATCAAGTGCGAAAGAAGGATACTACTCAGATTTACGCCATGAAAGTATTGTCTAAGAAAGCTATTGTTCAAAAGAGGGAAATAGCTCATACAATCAGTGAGAGAAATATCCTCGTGCGTACATCATCTTCTGAGTCTTCTTTTATTGTGGGTCTGAAATTCTCTTTTCAGACACCGACGGATTTGTATCTTGTCACGGACTATATGTCTGGCGGTGAACTATTCTGGCATTTGCAAAAGGAGGGTCGATTCAGCGAACGACGAGCCAAATTTTACATTGCAGAACTGATTGTAGCTTTGGAGAATCTTCACGATAATGGTATCGTCTATCGTGATCTGAAACCTGAGAATATTCTATTGGATGCTAATGGCCATGTTGCTCTTTGCGACTTTGGGCTCTCGAAAGCCAACTTAGATGACGGAACAACCAATACTTTTTGCGGTACTACTGAATATCTGGCACCCGAAGTACTTCTAGATGATCAAGGTTACACAAAAATGGTTGATTTCTGGTCGCTCGGAGTGTTGGTATTTGAAATGTGCTGTGGCTGGTCACCATTCTATGCCGAAGACAACCAACAGATGTACAAGAACATTGCATTTGGCAAAGTGCGTTTCCCTAAAGATGCCTTGTCTCCTGAAGGTAGAAATTTTGTCAAGGGCCTTTTGAATAGAAATCCTCGGCATAGACTTGGAGCTTTGAATGATGCTCGAGAGCTCAAAGCACACCCTTTTTTTGCTGACGTTGACTGGGATCTATTAATTGCAAAGAAGATACCTCCTCCTTTCAAGCCTCATGTGTCATCAGAAACAGACACAAGCAATTTTGATCCTGAATTTACTCAGACATCGACGAGTATCCTGAATAAAGGCATGATACCCACTAGTGGAACCCCATTGTCGCCAGGAATACAGGCTAATTTCAAGGGTTTCACTTATGTCGACGATTCCTTGATGGAAGATGCATCTAAGCGGGCAAATCCTATTGTCGGCTCGTATAGACCCAAGAGTGGTATACAGCGCGTCAAGGAAGACGACATTGATTTGTATGATGACAATGACATCAACATGAGTAAGAGTTACTATAATGAGTCGAGCATCAGTCAAAGATATGGGGAGGCACAGTTAGATGGCGATCAAGATGATGAGCAAGTCCGGGAGCAGAGAATGGACGACGATGAGGACGTTCAAATGGATGATGATGAGCACGAGTTTGTCAATGCTCAAGGGTTTGAAATGTAGTGCCTCAAGCAGAGAACAAAGGTGGGCACTTGACTTCTGGCAGCAACATTTCCGTAACTCCTTTTTCTGATTTCATGTTAAATTTTTAATTGATTCCATGTTTAATAGAAAAGCAATATCTGGTGGTCCCGAATAAGTGGTTTCAGTTGAGTCAGGTTTAGACAATCAGAGCTCGAGTAAATCATTAGAGCCCTGCTATCATAGCTAGTAAAACACCTGCTAATTATGGATTTTATGCTTATCTACTAATTTGAAGCAGTGATTACTATAACCAACAGCTTTTCCTAATTTATTGAGACGCGTGATAGACACTTTTACTGATATTTCTAAATATTTACCAAATATCGAAAACCAAGATTATAATATTTCTTTTGCTAAATGCTAAAAATTGCTTTTCTGAGGTGGTTTTATATAGTATTCTTATTCAATGTTATTCAACTTTGGGACGGCATGTGACAATTTGATTCAGCAAGAGCTTCTGGACTGCAAGAAAAATTAGAATCGAAGCTTACATAGTTAGACTTCGGCTGCTTCGCCATTACGACACAAAAGTTAGGGCATGCGCTTTCGCTTAATCAAATACAGAATTTATGGCCAGAGGGGCACTCGGTATTTGGGTTTATATTTTCCGTATTGGAGCTCCGATCGGCCCTCCGGTATTCTCTTGGCTTAATCATCTATACGAGGGTAGTATTAGATCGACACACTCCGGAGTGCTGTTACAAACACAGTTCCATGCAAAGAATTTTCACGAAAAATGGTCCGAATTTATTAGATTCAAATACCCCTATAAGAAGTTACAAGAATTGAGCTACAAATATTAGGACCTTACATCATTTGGTTCGAAACGTATTGCAAACGAAAAAGAATAGATTTTCGGACATAGCTAGCGTAAATCCCGGCTTTCTCCCAAACTTCTCTGCCGTTAAAGTTGAACTAAAACCCTGTCAAATTTTATTCAGCATTTGCTTTCGCATTCGAGTTGAACATCAACAGACGACTGGGGACCTGCGGAGGAAGGGAAAAAGAAATATTATCTGAATTGTTCCATGCAGCAACCTTCTTGCGCCAGATATAACAACAACACACGCGATCATAACATGCAGGCGTTTAGCGGTCTAGTTACAGAAATATAACGGCATGAATTCAGACGGGCTATTGAAACAGCGCCGGTAAATTAGCCCAGCTTAGTATCTGAAAGCCGCTAGAAATCCTCTTTTTGCCCGTAGATCATACATCGGCAGCTTCTTAATACGGTAACTTTGATTAAAATATTCAAACAAAGACTATGGCAAAAATATGCTTGTTTTTTTTTCGGGATTATTTCTACCTCTAGAGATTTTGTGGAACCCCAAGAGAACAAAAACGTAATGCATGATGCACCACCCTTTGTTCGACCTTGCCTCTCATCAAACCTTCACCCCTGGACCTGGCTATACGTCGAAAGCCGCAGATCCCTTTGATCAATGAAAGCCTATTGATTTGGTGGCCGGACTTTTCCCAGTTACTTGCACTAAAATAATTTATTGCATGGTGGTTCGGCCATATGCCATAGGGAGAAGGACTACGAATATTCTGGACCGCTGTTGTGGACCTTCTGGAAGGATCTGGTAGCACATGAGGGTGGACAGCGAACATGAAAGATTTGCATTTTCGAAATAATTTAACAGCCTGGTCTCCCATATATGGCTTGGCATTGATTTCAATAAGTACATATATTCATGATGAGCCTGAATAGTGGTTAGTGGTGGTAGTCAAGGTTGAGTAGTTGTTAGTTCAGAGTTGATCCTCTTGTGACTAGCTGAACGTATTGGATCAGTGAATCATTCTTTTTAACAGGCTGTGAACTGAATTTGAAAAATTACTATATAGATAGGGTTCTCGCGGATTTTTTGATAAATAAAAGCACGATAAAATTTACAAAGCTCCAGGTACCTGAAGTTTTAAATTGAAGGTCGTTGAGTCGATTAGCCTCCACTCAGCTTCTACTGCACCCCTCCAAAATTGTCAGCCTGAGAGAAACAGCGAAAATCACCGAGGGTCTTATTATTATCAACCCCAAGGAGTTGAGAGGGGTTATCTAAAGCCAAAAATCACTAAGACTTCAATTTTCGTTTGAGAGCTCCCTATTCGAGCATAACCATTGTACTTGGAATTCTGAAAAAGAACTCGATCACATAACCTATTTTCATTAGAATTCCTTGTTCGTTCACGTCTGTGCTTATTTCTTTACTTGGACAGAAATAGCTTGGCCAGATCTCGAAGCCGCATCTGTGCTGATTGAGACTCCCGGAACTAATCGTCAGTTTGTGCCGGCAGATAGGTCTAGACCATTGCAACCTAAAGAGCTAAAAACCAGCACACAGCACCAATTGAAAAAGAAAGTGGCATTGGTTTATCCCAAAAAGCCTAAGAGCCACTGTGAGAGGCTCCTGTTATTCTGGGATTTTTTTCAGGACATTTGATTTCACTTTCTTAACAAGCTCTCCACCAAGCCGGGCCCGTCTTGTCTTCCTAAAAATGTCTGGATGGAACCGCGACGACTGGCGCAGGAATAATCCCAACGCCTACAACAACCATCATCCGACTCACTACATAATAAGTACCACTAGCGGAGAACCGCAAAACAACGATACACATCGGTTTGAAAATTCTATGATAGACCCTACCAAAAGCCCCTCGGCATCGGCTGCTATCGGCGGGGGGTCTGGTACGAACCCACCCCCTGAATCAAATAAAAACTCCAAGGATTTTGTTCGAAAGCTTTATGCAATGCTTGAAGAGCCCGAATATCAGCAGGTTGTTCGCTGGACACCCAAGGGTGATTCATTTGTTGTCGTAGATGCTTCGGAATTCACAAAATTGGTGTTACCAAAACATTTCAAGCATTCGAATTTTGCAAGCTTTGTCCGCCAGCTTAATAAGTATGATTTTCATAAAGTTCGAACGGCCGTTCAAGACTCCCCACAATATGGTGAAAATGCATGGGAATTCAAGCATCCTGATTTCCAACTCAACAAGCAGGATCAACTTGAGAATATTAAGCGTAAAGCACCAGCAAAGCGTACTTTGCCTAGTGCACAGACTGCCAGTTCTTCCTCTAATGTTGGGGGAGCTTTACAAGATGAAAGAAGCCATGGAAATAATTCACATCAGGGATTGTCTTCTCAACAAAAAACACAGAATATTGCGCTAGGCAATGACCAAGTAGCAGCCATGTCTGCTGAGCTAGCGAAACTCAAAGAGTCTCAAGAAAACGTTTTATACACGGTGGAAAATTTACGACAGGAACATCGTTTTGCATTGCGCACTATCGAATATCTGCGCGAAACTCTATTGACCAAAGAAAGCTATCTACGTGAAACTTTGAATCTCCTCTCAATGAGCAATATTGCTCAGGCAGGGCAATTCCATAGCCTTTTGGAATCTATGACTAACTTTGAGGGAGAAAATATGCCCGGGAATACAACTACCGGTCATACCCTTTCAACTCTTGGTGGTACTGCACCTGACTCTACTGTAATACCAGGACCTTCGCTTCATAGCCCATTATCGCTGCCAGCCAATTTACCTGCTACAGAGCCCGCTAGAGCTCTTGGTAATGGATCTGGAACTTATAGAATTCTTCTCGGCGAGGAAGATGGCTTAGTGGCACGACTTTGCTCGAAATTCATCACACAATATGGCAATTGCGACTTGGATCTTGTCACTGATGGCTTAGAAATCGTTAGATTCACACAAGCAAATCACGATTATGACTTAGTTCTGCTCGACAGTATATTGTCGTCATTAGACGGGATTTCAGTTGCAGAATTAGTACACCGTGCCAATCCTAATCTCCCCATCTTGGTGATGACGCCAAAATTGGAAAATGATACGCTTGCTGACTATATGTCCAGGGGTATCAGTGAGGTTCTTATAAAGCCGTTTTCAAAAAATCTGCTCTATCAGAAGCTCGATATTTATTTGAAAGGATATGATGCCACAGAAGGTTCATCTGAATCCAACAAGCGTTCTCGTTTGGAATAAAACAATTTTTTTATATCCGCAGTTTTTAATATTGGCAGCTGCTCTTGTCAAAAATTGAACTCATTTTTCTGTACTTCACAGGAGGTGAATTCAACCGATGATTATTGAGAGATTTGAGATCTAAGAGAGTTTTTTTCTTTCGTTTTTTTGATAAGCTTCTCTAGTTTCTAATAATGGGGTAAACTGTCTTGTGTCGCTATTGGTGCGGTCGGGTTCGATTCACACTAGTCCGTCGAAAGGTGCCCCCACTGTCACTGCATCTCAAGATAACTGCGCCAGACTTTTAAAGCCTAAACTACTATACCATGATTACTAGGCAGTGAGTTGTACTGCAACCGGATCGAATTTAACAGGTATGGTAATTTCCAATGTATTATTTATATGTATATTGTACTATAAGAGATTACTAGTATGTGCCTCCTGCAAAATTGATCGAAAAAGCCTTCGTTACGGCTAAAAGCCTTTTAATGCTTGTGTGTTTCAGCACACGGCGATGCTCTGACCACAAAAACCCAGAATAAAAACTACATTTAAGGATTTGGTATAAAAAGCAAATTCAACTAAAGTAAACAAGGTACAACCAGAACAAATTTAAAGCACCGTCCGAGACAACGCTCGATGGATGAAATATAAACTATATCAGAACAAATCAAATGCTCAAAAAAATTGAAAACCAAAATACTCAGAAATATAAATCAGATAGAAGACTTTTGCAGAGCCGAAGAATATTGATGCTCCTTGCTCTTCGCTTATTGATGGTGTAAGCCGTGCCTCATCTCGCAGGTCCCTTCATACTTTCTTGCTATATGGAAAAACCGCCTGAGTGCGTTTAAGGCGTTGTGAGTTTTATTGTAGCAACTTACCATCAAGTTCAAGTAAGCATCTTGAAGACCACCTTCATATCCAATCAAGCTTGTTCAACACTTTACTCTGTAGAGGTCCACAGCTTTCTATTTTATTTACAATGAGCTATCAGGAGCATCAGCAGCCCAACTATGGGCCTCCACAATCGGGAAGCAACTACGATAATAAGGAATATGGACCTCAAGAAGGCTACAATGGAAACGAGTCACAGACTCCTCAGCCTAATTTCAATACCAAGCCAGGATCTGGCGAGACTTTCGATGAGCAGTTCAAGGTTGAAAAGCCTAAGCTCAATGACTGGCCTTTCACGATTCTGTTCATCGCTGTTTGTGCTGGATTTTTGGTGTGTGCTGGTCTTGGCCTACAGAGCTACAACAAGTACAAAAATTTCGAAGGAAATAACATCTATGATTCACAGAACTCGTTTTCTTTGAACACTAACACACTGATTTTGTTTTCGTTCGTTGTTGTAGTTGGATTTGTGTTGGCCGTGCTTTACTATTGCATGGCCAGAATGTTCACCCGGCAATTCATCATAATGACGATTATCTTAAATTTGGTGTGGGCACTAGGAACTGCCATTTATTACTTAGTTGAAAAATACTGGTCTGCTGGTATTGTAGCTTTGATTTTTGCTCTGTTCTCTGCCTTCTGTTACTGGACTATGCGTTCAAGAATACCTTTCGCTACCTTGGTACTCAAGTTGATCATCGATGTTACGCGAACATTCCCCTCCACTCTTATTGTGTCATTAATAGGATCTTTTGTTGCATCTGCCTTTGGCGTTTTGTGGTCTGCCGTCATGGTCGCTGTCTATGTTAAATACCACCCTGACTCTGAAAACCCTGCTTGCTCCGAGCAAGGTGGTTGCTCCAACGGAAAGCTTATTGGACTCATGGTTTTTATAACGTTTGCTGGTTTTTACATCTCTGAAGTAATCAAGAATGTTATCCATACGACTATTTGTGGTGTTTATGGCTCTTGGTACTACTGCTACAAGTCTGATCAGGGCATGCCAAGACACCCAGCCATGAGCTCGTTCAAGAGATCCATGACGTACTCATTTGGTTCTATTTCATTTGGCTCTTTGATTGTAGCCTTCATTAATTTAGTTCGTCAGGTTCTCTCTGCTTTGCGAAATGCTAATGCGCAGGACGGTGGAAACATTGCCATTTCAATTCTGCTCTGTGTTGCCGATTGCATTATTGGGTTCATTGACTGGTTGGTCCAATTTTTCAACCACTATGCCTATAGCTATATTGCTTTATATGGTAAGGCATACATTCCCGCTGCTCGTGAAACTTGGTTTGTCATGAAGAAACGAGGTATTGATGCCCTTGTTAATGATAGTCTGATCGGAAACGTTCTTTCCTTCGGCTCTACTTTTGTTGGTTTTGCAACTGCGCTTTTTGGTTATCTCTTTTTGAGACTGACACATCCTGCCTACAATTCGTCTGGTGGTTATTATCCCATCATTGTTGGCTTCTCCTTCCTTGTTGGCACCCAGATTTGCAGCATTACTACAGTTTCAATTACGTCCGGCGTCGCTACATTTTTTGTTGCTGTGGCAAAGGATCCTGAGGTTTTCCATGCCAGCTATCCAGACATTTACGAGCAGTTGTGTAATGTCTATCCTCCCGCTAGAGAGAAGCTCAATCTTCAGTGAATGAACATCTCAACCCAATAATTGCTCCAAGAGGACCTGATTTTACGGGATCCCTTTTTTTTATTAATTTTTTCGTCATTCTTTCAAAATCAATGTGGCAGTATAGGGCCTTGCCGACTCAAAACATTAAAAGTAGGTAGTTAGTAAAATAATGATATTCCGCCGTCTATACATTTAACGATTTCTATAAATATTTCAGAAGAATGACGACAGCTCCTGAGTGCAACTTCTCACTTGTTCACCGGGACTTTTTGCAAGTCAAGCCTCAAATCGAACGCTTTTTCTTCGAGGACGATCCCTAATTATTCCCCAGTCTGCGCAATTTGCAGGGGTATGCTCCCGGCACTTTGTGCAAGTGCAAAGAAAGCCGTAATTGATGCGAAGATTATATTGGCGCTGATAATAGTCCATATCGTTCATATTGGGATAACAAACCAGCAGCTCATCCCCCCGTCCAATATCCTTCAATGCTCTGAGCTCAATAGCTTTTGTACGATCTTCCGGAACGATGACCTCAAGATTTGGGTCACAGGAATGATTCAGATGAGAATATGCAAGGTATAATTGGCCATGCAAAAAGTTGATGTTAAGCATTCCTAGACCTTTCTGAAATTCATCATAGTCTAGATGATATTCCGCTGAATGACACATTTCGGCAAGCATAGCATGAGCTTGCTGCCAAGTCCGTATTATGTCACTGACATATGTATCTGATGACATGATTGCATGTCTTCTCGCTTGCATTCGAATATCTTCTCTAATGGTAGCCAAAGACTTGATTTTAGCCTGCAAGCCGCTATTTTTCATCATGCTGAGCAATAAAAGCCCATAAGAATATTCAGTAGACAGCTGGTTCTCCAGGCAGAAAAACTCGAATGCTAACCATTCATCTACGGAAACACCTGTCCTGCTCTTCCTATGCCAGCAGGTAGGGTGTCGAGCACTATCGTGATCACGACAATTAGAAGAACACCATCTCGCATGGCAATCAGTAGCACGACACTCAATACCTGGCAGTGGCTCTTTTGTAGCTGCCTCTTTATCTTGTTTTTGACGTATAGGAAACGGTTTGCCACAGTGAGCGCAGGCCAGGCTCTTGCGTATCAGAGGAACATTTTCCAACGGCGGAAATACTAGTAAAGGTTCCTCGGTCAAAATGACCTCTCCACGCCCCAGTTTCTTTGTAGAATGCAAACAGTTGCCTTTTGCTTTTGAGCTCTGCACTCTAAGGGAACCGTCCAACTCCAATTCCGAACTCTCACCGCTAATCACCTGAGCAGAATATTGGAATTCAGCATCAGCTGCATGCACAGAACTAAGCGACTTTTCGTTCACCGGTTCAGGAGTTCCTTTTTCAACGTTGGACAGTCCGAAATCTCTCAAGGTGTTCTTCAGTCGTTGTACCGATAAGGTCCATTCAGGATGAATGTTCTTGACGGCTACAAGCAGCTTCCCGTTGCCCATGAGCTCGGTAGCAGGGTCACTCTCCCATAAATGTAGAACAGCGCTCAATATTTGTTGGCCAGTTGGCACAGATGTATTTCCATCGTTTACCCCCTGCTCATCCATCGAATTGAAGTAGAGTTTTCGGTTGGTGGTAGAAGTCAACAAGTGTTTTCTAGTGTTTTCGGTGAGGGAGTTAGGTCAGATTCGAGGGTGATGTCGTGTGACTGATAAGCATCAGCCCCTGTGATAAGAAAGACTCACTGATTACATCATAAAACCCCCCAACCGAGAAGAATCGGTTGCTTAAGTGGCTAGAGTTGAACAGAAACTTGGAAAAACTTGAAATGAGATTCAGGTTAGAATTTGTCTCGAGAATGTTATATGCCTTATTGTTTTGCCATTGGCTGTGCTGACCGCAAATAGCCCTGTCACATTAGGTAAAATTAGTCACAATTGAGCTTTGGGTTATTGGTATATGAGCCTTTTGAATTCATGTAATCTACTACCAGATGTGTTTTATTCTCTGCTACTGCTTTGTAAAATTATAACTGGTCACACTTTGTGGAATTCTAATCCCTCGCTGAATGTTTGTAATTGCCTGAAATGCGTTGATTAGCCGTTAACCGAAGAATAGGCATCCATATCCCGAAAACTTCTCCGCATTATTGGGACATCATCTGCTCACTATCAGTTTTACTAGAGACGATGACGATTTTCCGTCGGTTGATGGCTTCGAGTGCTCGGGCCTCATCCGGTAGAGCAAAAACCGGCAAGAGATCCTCGAAATGGTCTAAGCTTTCTTGGTATACAGGCTTCACATGTTCCAGTTTTGCCGTGGGATATTTCACGCCTATATTCTCTTTATCCAAAATAGAAACCCCACTAACAAAAGACTCATTGGCTGGTAAAAAATATCTTGATGACCTTCAAAAAAAACTCGACACACTCTCAATTGTGACTCAACTAGAAAAGGACCCGAGATATATAGAGTCTCATGCATGGGATCATCTCGCAACTGAAAGTGAGCCTGCTAACAGCATGGCCATGACCACCGGCATCCTATCAACGATTGGCGGACTTTCAATTGCCCCGAGAGTGTTTGTCAACCTGGAAGACAAATCTTTGATAGCTGTTGTACATTATGGGTATCTTTTAACCGGCCTCTTGATGTTTGCTCATGGTGGAATTCTTGGCACCCTGATGGACGATATTTTGGCTAGAGCCGCTGGTTTATCCCTGTTGCCTGACGGTGCGAATTCTCTTCCTGAAAGAACCCAGTATGGCAATACCAAATCTTTATCATTGTCATATAAGAAGCCTACGACCGTAAATCAGTTTCTCGTCATCAGGGCTGCAACCGTCAATAACTCAAAGTCAGATGTCCATGTCACTGGCAGTATACAAACATTGCATAATTCCACCGTGGTGCTTGAGGCATCGGCGAATGTCTGCATAGAAAAACCGTCCAAGCATTTTTATTTTTTTTAGTGGCATGGCTAATTGTATGTACATTATATTGATTTTTCATTTTTTTCATCAGAAATTGAATTTACGGCTACCAGGAAGCCGGGGTCTCACATTTCGTCTCGCACATACATTACAGAAATCTCTCACTGCTGTTTGTGCTCTGCGATAATCTCCTGATTTCAAACAAGAACTTACCCTTTCCATTAATTTTCTTCTTTCGACCTCCCCTATACTATCTTGTGGCAAATTATCAAGAGCTTTGGAAAGCCAAGATTCAAAAAGTCCAGATGCCCTTGGTGCCACTTGCATCAAACTAGGAAAAACGGAGCTTGCTGTAGTAATACAATCTTTGGGGAAAGTATAGATGAGACCTTGGACTAATCGTCCCAAAAGCTCCTCACCGCCCTGTCTCTCGTTGACAAGATCAAAAACACGTTTTTTGCCTGCTTCGGCTGCAGGGCCATTGCTCGGTTCCTTGGAGTTACTTGGCTTGTCCAAAGCATATCCAAACAAATCCTTAAAAAAGTGAAGTACAGATATAATAGGATCATATTCAGTCAGACTCAATGCTATCAATCCTGCTTGGTATGTTGGATACAGGAGATCTGAGTTGAGTAATTCCACTGGAAAGAAGACAAGAATATCCTCAATCATTCTGAAGAAATCATCAACGATGTTGGGATCCGATATGTTTCGTGCATCAGGAAGTCCAGAGAGATACCTGAAAAAAGACGTTATTTGTTGATATGCAAACGTCCATACAGATTGTTTTATATCAGCAGTAATACCTTCATTTATAGATTCATCACCAAACTCTCGTAAGACTGCTCCACTCACCCATAAATAGCAGCCATATGGATTTTTATTGAATTCGTTCACCAGTGTTTCCGCGATGGCCCCAAGTATTGGCGAGATTCCCATACCGCATGATCTCATACATTGCTTGATGAGTTTACTACCTTTTTCTGCAATGATAGGATTTTTTCCATGGTTTTTCAAAACCAAATCAATCATTGCATATGTCTCGATGATGAAAGGTGAGATCGGATTAGGATTCATGGCAACTGGCCTAACAACCTGAACAAATATCGAAAAGACTTCGAGATCATCTGCAATGGATGTGATGAAACTCTCACTACTGACAAGGTCTCCAGTAGTCATGTTAGCTTTCTGATACAATCTTTGAACCACGGGAGTACAGAATGGCTGGAAGCAAGAGAGGATTGTCGCGCTAGGTTGTGCTAGTACGACATGGGCAATACCGTCAGTGACTTCTAGCAATGATTCTCTATCAAGCTCCCCTGAGACTTTCTCATAAAATACATGTAGTTGCTCCACATATGGGACTAGAAGGTCCCTGCAGTCCTCACAGAAATGCATAAGAGCCTGAGCAGCCGCCCTCTTGACATCGTGGCTACCTATGCTGAAGCCAGATATAATGTAATTTAATTGGCGATCCAAAAACTCTGGGTGAACTGCTGTCCATTCTGTATAGCATCCAAGTACCAGAGTTGTTGCATATCTTATTTTATCATGCTCCGGTATCTGGAGCAAGGCGTCCATGATTTGTGGCAGGACAAGATTCTCTGATGTTCCGATTTCTCTGGACATGGACCTCATCGAGAAAAGGGGTGCTTCCACATCTTGCCAAGTGGCATCTGAAGATGATAATGCTGCTTTCAAAATTTGAAAAGCTTCCTCAAGCCCACGACTGGAGCCAACGACAGCACAGCAGTCTTTCAGCACGTTACCAATTTCGTGCCTGAAAGCTCTGAATTTGTCCTCCTCCTCTCTGTTGCCATGGAACAAATCCTCGATATCATCATGAGAAGATCCCCCTTCAGGATAATGCAAATGTTTAATAATCACCGATATTAATTTCAAATAAATATCACCCAATAATTGTCGGGCTTCCTGATAATGATCCATAACTAGCATCTGCTTAAGAGAATACCAAAAATAGAATGTGTACTGTACAACTTCAAGATCTTCATCAAACGCAGTACATTCCGCGATGGCTTCCACCAAAGGCCGAAATTCTTTAGGTGACGAAGCAATCAGCACATGCCAGCACTCACCTGCTTCTGCAAATAGGCGGGTATACCCCTGGTATGCGTCAGGATCATCTTTGCATTCAGCAATCTTATGTCGAAGGCTGATTATTTTAGGGAATAGTAATTGTATAACCGGCAAAGATTCGTCTGTTTCCCGGGTATCCTTGATGATCTGAACTATTGAATCAACTGCAGCTTCAAAGGTATCGACATCATCCAAGCAAGCAAAAACGATATCAAGCAACGATGAAGATACTATTTCTCGCAAGGAGACTTCTGGTAACCATGAATTGAAGCATTCAAGCACCAATGCTCGATTTGCAGTTGATTCTGGCTTCTGAATGTAATTGAGCAAGAGCTCCACAACTTTGTTTGCGTTGTTTTCAATCAATTCCTCTGATTTTTTATGATATTCTTCATCTGAAATATTGATGTGTCGTCGATCATTCAGTTCTTCCGGTAATACCTTGAGAAACTCTAGTAGAGAAGGGAGAGACTGATTGCTGTTGCCAAAAGTCGAGACCATTTCTTCCAACACACCCTTCCATTCCAGCAATTGTATAGCAATATTAGCAAGTGCTATACTGATATGCCTTGAAATGGCTCGGGAAGTAGAGAACGAGTTTTTGAGTAACTCAATCATGCTGTTTTTGAGCTGCATACGAGCATCGTCAGGCAACTGATGCAAATCGTATGCTACTTTGTATCGCAATGTTTGGGCGGAAAAAACTTTATCTTCATCAGGGAATCTTCCAGAATTATCCGCGAGAATTGTGTGTACTACTGTCCATGCTGAGACCTGTTTTATATAAGTTAGCTCAAAGTAAGGATAGATCAGGGAGTATAGTCCTGAAACTTACATCTCGCTGGAAATCTTCCAGAAACTTGCCAGCGCGTTCTTTTTCCTGCTTATCCGTACTGGAATAAAGGGTTTTCAGTGCAAGAACAACCGTTTCTACAGATACTTGTTGGCTCATGCTATGGTCGTTATGAATAAGGGCCAAATCTTCAAATCTTTGTTTTTTTCTGAATTAACAAATACACCAACACTTGTTGGCCCGGGCAACCAAAACTCGCTGGGCCAATTTTAAAATGCAATATTGGAACTTTCCCTGAACAAAGATAGAGATCAACAAAATGTCGACGAACGTTCGAAATCAACAGAGGGTGGTAAGTACGACATTTCAAACAATTTTTTTCATTTTTATCCAGGTGCTAACTGACTGCAAGATGGTTCCTCCTATTAATTTGCTCTTCAAGTTTCTACAGCAGCATACCACAGTACAGATATGGCTTTACGAGCAAGTCAACAGCAGACTAGAGGGAAAAATTAGAGTGAGTATTGCAGTTTTGACAATAACTTGATTTGTTCATATGATTTTATAATTTGCTGACTTTTTAGGGGTTTGATGAGTTCATGAATTTGGTCATTGACGACGCAGTGGAGATAAACTTGAAGAAAGAGACAAAACGAACTCTCGGACAGATCCTTTTGAAAGGCGACAATATAACGCTAGTTTCGGCCGTTCCAGAGTAATTTCATGATTCGGACTGAAAATTAGATTTATTGATGTTCAAAAGGACGACATGTGCTCGACGCACTTTCCACTTTGTATTTATATTTCATAGGAATGAATAATGTATCCAAGTTCTAACTTAAGTGGGCTATTCCATCCAGAATATTAAAGCTTGTTTACTTCGTCGATCTATGAGACGAGTGAATTTATCACAGTCCAGGTCCATATATACTGCCATTAATGATGACTCTATCCAACGGTACATCGTGATCTTCACATGGAATATTATCCAGAAGTTGCTCTTGTAAACCAACTGCCACTGTGTAAGGTTTCAAGGCTCCTTGCTGTACCGACAAGTCGAAATGACCTGTCAGATACTTATCGTAGTAACCAGCACCTCTTCCTAACCTTTGTCCATCAGAGCTGAATGCAAGTCCAGGAACAATGATCATATCGAGCCCCCCAAAAGCTTCTATAGCATCCGGTGCTGTCTCTGAAGGTTCTAATAATTTGTACTTGCCGACCGGAACAAGATTCTCAATTTCGGCCAATGATTTCACTTGTAGCATTCTCATACTCGATCCACAGGTGCGAGGCAAAAATACCAACTTATCATCTTCAAATGCATTTTTGATCATAGTATCTGTATGTATTTCCCCGGCCTCCATATGCATGTAATAGGCGATTTTCTTGGCTTTTTTGTATTCGGGGAGGGTGCGCAACGTATTAGCAACACTATTGGCTTACTGGTTAAGATTGTCCGTATAAAAAATAGCATAGACCTAAAATTTCATCATTCAAAAACCTTACATTGTTTTAAAATCTCCTCTCTAGGAATTTGCTTGAGTCTGTGCCAAAGCGCAGATCGGAGGGCCTGTTTCGACATGAGCGGTGGATGGAGGATCCGATTGCGCGGAATAAGAGACTGACAATTTTTGGGCTTAACACCTAGGTGTAGAATTGGAAACACAAGGGAGGCGAGACTATTGGCCTAGTATGGTGTATTCAAAAGATTTCAATAAATAATCGCCTCAACTAAGATAATAGTTAGACTCAGCTCCTAACTTTCTATGAAAATGGTAGCTTGGTAGAGGCGTGGGCTGGCTTAGCTCATGGTGTAGCACAAGTAAAATCAAGGCAGGAGTAAATGCAAATTCACGAAAGAATCAAAATCTCAAAGTCTTTGGATCTTCATCTTAATAAGTCTGCTAAAGGCACCAGCTTTAGGAGAAATGGAGAATATGTGCTGGCTTAAATAGGCTATCCAACGTTCATATCCAGTGTATCAGTTACGTTCAAATCAGAGCCATTGTCTATCACAAATGCCACCTTCTTACCCGTGGCATGTCTCTCATCATCATCTGAGTTCAAATGTACTACAGAAGTGATGAATGCTTTTTCAGAAACATTGGTTCTGTTGATGCGAGTTCCAGCGGAACCATCAGTGCCATTGCCAAAGTCTGCGCCATATGGGCCGGCATTCCTACGCCGATCACGGACTCTTTGAGCACGATGCTCTTTTTGAACCTCTTGCTTGTATGCTAGTATTTTTCGTTGCCTCATTTCACTGAGATGCCTTTTCTCAGTGTCCGATTTCCTCATAACCGGTACTGGATCACTGTTGGCTTCCCGTGTAAATCCATCTATCTTGGGCGGAGGTGACACAAGTCTTCTTCTAGAGCTTGATGTCTTCCTCCCTGGTGAAGCCTTGTTTTGTTTTTTTCCCACTCGGTTATTGGCATGGGCAATAGATGGATTCTGAAGATTATTTGTGCTTTGAGCTCCTCCAGAGATTGTACCAAAAGTATTGATTCCCATACTAGCCAGCCCCTTTCCAGATTTAACATCGGGCTTTTCTTCGCAAATTGGATCGTAACGAGAACAGCTTCCATCATCTAGATTCAGATTTCCCATGTCCCTTGCCACGTTTGCCTGATCCTCGTCCCATACAAGTCGACCACCGATAAGTCGGGTCTCCATAGCAGAATCGCCTAACACGAACACTAAGTGCAGCAAAGAAGCACACCAAAAGTCTGTATTCTTGGAACTTTCAACTTGTCAAGTCGTGGTTCACTAGCGAATTGTTAGATGGTGTCAGCGTAATGTTTAATGATTCTACGCACTTACATTTCCCATATAAGCATTGCTCGTATCTCAATAGCACCGAGCTGTGATGAACGTATCATCAACCCCAATAATGATACAAAATTTCCACCGAAAACCAATTGATAATATATTTCAAGCCTGTCAAACAGTCGATCTTTTACAATCTTTATCCATCTTGATGAAAACCTGTAGTTTAAGGCGAACACGTGACTTTCGCGATCCAACGTAATCCACATCTCACTCCGAATAGTTTCAATGTTGATTAAATTCCGACTGTGTAAATGCAAGATCAGTTGTATGACATTCTACAAACAATGTCTGAGTCTCTATCAGTTTGATCAACTTACCGCTGCTAGTCTGCATTATTTCATTTGCAGCTTATCCACTCTCGTATCGAAATTTGGAGTATTTTTCCCAATCGGGTAATCGATCAATCTCCATTTCGGGGACTCCATTAGTAACCGGCCATAACCGGCCCCTCAACTGGCCGCTTACCGGAATATCACTGACTCTGGAATTTGTGATGGATCGGGGTTTAAGATCTTAACATTTAACCACTACAACAACATTATTAGTCAACATGCTACGTTTCTCCAAGAATCTGAACCGCTCTTCACGAGCTTTCTCATCTTTAGCTGCGCGGTATGCACAGGCCTCTTTGGATGCTTCTAAACTCACTGTCCAAAAGACGGGCTCCCCCAAATCTCTACCCCCTCTCGAGAGTCTGGTATTCGGTCAACAATTTACTAACCACATGATGGCTATTGAATGGACCGCTGAGAATGGATGGGGTACTCCTGAAATCAAGCCTTATGCTTCGTTGGAGCTCGATCCTGCTGCTGTGGTTTTTCACTATGCTTTTGAAGCTTTTGAGGGAATGAAGGCTTTCAAGGACAAGAATGGCCAGGTTCGTTTATTTCGACCAGACATGAATGCCAAGCGTCTCAACTCTTCAGTTGAACGAATTGCTTTACCTACTTTTTCTAATGAAGAGTTTGTCAAACTTTTGGGCGAGTTTGTTAAGACTGAGAAAGATCTGATTCCTGCTGAAAAGGGTTACTCACTCTACCTTCGACCTACAATGATCGGTACTTCCGTGGGTCTTGGTGTCAACTGGCCTGACAAAGCTCTTCTTTATGTCATTGCATCTCCTGTTGGTCCGTATTACAAGACTGGCTTTAAGGCTGTTAGCCTAGAGGCAACTGATGATGCTGTTCGAGCATGGCCCGGCGGAGTTGGTAACAAGAAATTGGGTGCTAACTATGCTCCTTGTATTGTACCCCAGCGACAAGCTGCCGAGCGTGGATACCAGCAGAATCTCTGGCTTTTTGGTGAAGAGAAGAACATCACTGAAGTTGGTACCATGAACTTCTTTGCTGTCTTCAAGGATTCCAAAACTGGTAAGAAGGAGCTCGTTACTGCACCCCTTGACGGAACTATTCTTGAGGGAATCACCCGAGACTCTATTTTGCAGCTCGCTAGAGAGCGACTTGATCCTAATGAGTGGGAAGTCAACGAGCGATACTGCTCTATCAAGGAATTGGCTGACAAGGCCGATTCTGGTGAGCTGGTAGAGGCCTTTGGTGCGGGTACCGCAGCAGTTGTTTCTCCTATCAAGGAAGTTGGCTGGAGTGGAAAATCTATCAAAGTTCCTACCCAAGAAGGAAAGGAGCTTGGTGAGCTGACCGAAACTGTCGCTAAGTGGGTGCATGACATTCAGTACGGTGTCGAGGAACATCCCTGGTGCGCCCCTATCAACTAAAATAAGCACAAAAATGTTTGTTAGATGTATATCATTAGACACAGAAAATCAAAGAAGAACCAATTACAAAGTTTAATTTTAGAATTTCAAAACAGCACGCTCATAAGCTTTTGCCCCACTTAGATCATCAATAAAGTGACAGCAGAACATTATTCCCCTTTATCAGCTTCAAGAGAAGCTCTATCCTTGATAGCTCGCTCAAGAGCTGCAACGTATACTTCGTACTTGACAGTTTCTGTCAGTAGGTAACGGGATCGTTTTTCCCAATTACCATGAGCTCGATTCGATACCAAATGGCCTGACTGGAATATCTGGATCATGAATCCTCTAGTGGCGCTATGCTCTGCAAGACTTTCCTGCAAGGTCTCAATATAATCACGGAAGGTCTTGAGCTGTGTGTCTTCTCCTGCCTTAGAGTGAACTGACGAGAGCACGGGCACCTTCCAATCTCTGATCTGTATTCGATTGTTGTCCAGAAAAATGGTGTCAAAAGAGCCGGAATATATCTTTGGTTTAAAACCAGGATTTTTTTCCTTGTGCTCCTCGAAATATGCGACGGGTTTATTCCATCCATATTCAAGTGAGGAAACAGCTTCAACCAGAGGTTCCTTGGAAACCCTTGCAGCCCAATAGTTACAAGCATAAACATATTCCTCAGCTATTGTCTGAGTACCTGCCTGGAACACTAGTACTTTTTGATCTGGCAAGGTAAGGGTGAATTGGGCTGACTCGCTGTCACTACCTGTATTAGCACTGGCCACACTCAAACGTCGATTTGCGTGATTCTGGGCTGGTGAACTATTGTTCATACCATTGATAGCACCGACAGAAGCTGTTTGTGCCAATGTGTGGCAGAGTGAGATATTATCCGTCATGACGGCCTGATCCGTCCAATTTCCACTACCGACCACTCGATCAGGCTGGTGCTGAGGAGCATTGTCAAATCTGAATACTTTCAAATATCCGTTTTGTACGACAACAAATACCTGAATCCAGTCCTTATTAGCTCTTTTATATCTCTTTAGCATCGTGGAATGATTAGTATCGAGAACTGCCTGAAAGTTCAATAATCCCTCTTTGGCCCACGGAGCACCATGGAGCGCGAGCTCATCTTTAGACAAATTAGAAGGACGCCTCGAAGAGGCACCATCAAAGACCGCTGACTGTGAATCATCATTAGGAACGTCCTCAACATTAGATGCAAATGTTTCCGCAAAAGAATACCTGTCCATCATATCTTCTGCTGCTGCCGCCTGTTCTTCTCTTATCAAAGTTGATCGAAGGGCAGCTGCAAATCCTAAGCCCTCGCCCCTCTCTTTGTTGTTATTAGAAGGCATTGATATCATAGAGCGTCTTTTTCCAAGTAAATGACTATTGCTTGACGCTGTGCGTGTCAAGTTCAAAGAGGAACGACCAGAATGAGCAAGGTACTGCTGATAATCACTCGGTTCATTTTTCGCCAGAGATGTGGTGCTACCACCAATCCAAGAAGCTCTTCGGTAAACAGGATTACGAGCAGATCTACCAGACATAAGAGACACTGCAGATGAGTCATTTTTACCCATTGCAGAATTTCTGTTAATGCCAGATTGTGACAAATAGTTCTCAAAGTCGTTGGCTTTCACACGACCCCCCTTCGTGCTTACCTCTGCAGAGTCAGGCAATCTTTGATGAGAACCTTCATCCAATGATAATGTCGAAGACTGAGAATGAAGATACATAGACAATCTGGTTTCATGTCTGTTGTTCGATACACTCATATCTGTCACAGAGTTGGCATACAAAGATGCAGCACGGTGGTGAGCAGTGGATACTGGAACATCAGCTGTGACTGGAGGTAAGGTATTCATAGAAGTTGCACTGGTATTTTCTGAGCCATTGGATAAAGATGCATTAGATGCTGAAGTGGATCTCTGCTCGGATAAGTTTTCCTCTGCAGACTGATAATCAGAATCATTAGTTTTCACTGAATCTGTGGCCGACTGTTTTCTCTCTTGGTAGTCCCGTGTAGTTCCATAAGCTGGTTTAGGAATTGGAACAGTACTCTGATAAACATGTGGTCGGGCTTTTTGCACACGAGCAAGCTTCAAAGGTACGGAGTCGATAGAATTGTAAAAATATTTCAGAAGTCCAACAATCAGAGACTCCCACTCTTCAGGAGGCATAGTTTTTGCGTATGGGGAGTTGACGAAGGTTAAATTATCATGGGAATAACTTAATGAAGACCGCTTGTTTGCATTCCAGGAGTTGCTTTTATTTTCATGTTCCGCACCTTTGCTACCCGAGTCTTTTCCGTTGGAGGCATTCGTAACAAGAAAATCGCTGTCTTCCTCCGAATATTCGAGGAAGTTACGTATGGTTTCCAATGTATTTGTTATGAATTGAGAGCGGGAAATTTTTTTTTTTCTCGTGGTCTCTTCTGAGTGGTGATCGGTGTTGAGCAATAAGATGCTGAACGCAAGAGTATAGATGACACCAACATTTTTGAATCCGTGGTGGGGATTGCAAGCAGACCACCTGTCGGTGAAAGAATCCAAAATTCTATTAAGCTGTTGTGATTCTCCTTTCATGTATAGCTTTTCACACAGTCGTCGAAAAGCTAACAGCACTGACTGGTTGGTGAAATCAAATAAGTCCATGTAATAATTCCTCACCAATTCTCGGTCTTTTCCAGCATCTCCAAGCCATGCTGCGGTCTCCTCATGAGTGACAAATGTAGCAGTACCATCAAAAAGTTCCTGAGCCAAAGATCGAGATGATGGGGGTGGAAGATCTTCTAAAGAACCGACAGGGGTCACTGGTGCTGAATCATTTGGCAATTTTGAGCCCGTTGGCGTATTGAGTTTGAAATTAGGATCGATTTGAGAAATTTGACTTTTGTTTCCAGGCAAACTAGTCGAAATGGAAGTAGCATCTTCGGAGGATGGGGTCAGGGGTATAGAGGCTGACGAAGAAGAAGTGTCCTGCTCAAAGCCAGCAGCCAGTTTAGCAGAAGAATCTTCAGTCTTGTTATCGTAGATGATGGAATCTCCTTGTTTCACAGATCGCAATGCTTCTTTATTTGTGCTGTTGGTCAAAGTTGGACTAGAGATATTTGTAGAGCTTTCATTTTTGGATGCATTGCTGGATGACCCGAATAATAGACGTCGCAAGAGCCCAGGCTGGTTTCGCTTCTTGCCAGCAGCCGACGACATAC
Organism: Zygoascus meyerae; assembly: GCA_030561445.1. Classification (NCBI taxonomy): domain Eukaryota; kingdom Fungi; phylum Ascomycota; class Dipodascomycetes; order Dipodascales; family Trichomonascaceae; genus Zygoascus; species Zygoascus meyerae. The sequence goes on from JAKTXC010000020.1 coordinate 156,133, forward strand.
TAAAAAAATGAAGATGACGGTCAAGGTCAACTTACAAGAATGACAGAGATTCAATATGGGGGGCAGCTGAGCAAGCAGCAAGAAACAAGCTTGAAGTAAAAGCTTCGACAATCAAAAAATATTTAAGGACTTGCGGAGATATTAGGGATGGTCAAATGTTTCGACAAGATAACGATACAAAGGAGAGTTTCAGGGGTACGGAGCTGTGTGAGAGCAGCTCGTAGTAAAATGGTTGGGCCCACCTCTATGGGCCGAGACAATCGGAGGGGGGGGGGGCTGGCTGGCTTTAGTTTGTTAAGGGGGTGGAAAAGGGAAATGGTGTGAAATTTAGTGCATTCTGAAAAGCCACACGATTACTGGACTAGATGTGTTGAGCTGCGCTGAAGAATGGATAAAAACTGCTTGTTCAAAAAAATGGAAGATTGCATGTGAAAAACAATTGCTAGTTCATTTCATGGATCAGTAGTGATAGTTGGATCAGCCTGGTGCGATTTATAGAGAGTTTTTCTTCAGGGGATGCCCTATCCAGATAGGCCGTAGCGGGCGGACGCAATTCTCGCTGATCGCTGAAATATTGGCAACTCGGAGTGGCAGCCATCGAAGACGTGCGTTCCCCACATGCCGTTTAACAGTAAAGAACGGAAAATCGCTCGCATATCATGCAAGAGATGGAAAATGCCAGATCTCAGTAGTTTGCAGGTCTGATCTTGACGTGAGGATCAGCATGCCAGTCTAATGCGGAGGAAGGTTTACGAGAATCTGGCCGATTTTCGATGAGTTTCGGCAGCACATGTCTCACATCTAAGGCTCTCCCTTCAAATGCTTATTCGAAATCTTTTTTTGCTGGGCTGAGCCGTTAGTGGGAGTCAAAAATGGCTGTACCAAAGGCACAAAACACTTCTTGACAGCCGTTAGTACCTAGCTAGCCCCGTGAACTTGATATGCCATTATGGGTGCTCAGTCCCATCATCCGAGATAAACAAATTCTATAACTATGAAAAATACTCACTAAACAATTTAAGCTTTTATTTTATCAAAACCGGCCACTTTTATAGTATATTCACAGCCATTCGCTGGAAGAATCTTTAGAATGGCATACACCATCGAACTTGATGCTCCCTCCTCCCACTGTTGGTCTCACCCGGATCTCCTTTGCTGGGCTCCAAAAACAAAAACACCGTGAGTGGGTGGGTGGTGGTGCTAGCATTATTACCAACCCACCTTCACCGCCCTTTTCCCTTCATCATTCCAACCTCCTAGATGTCGTTTCTATGGACCAGAAACAAACAGAAGTCGCCGCAAGATCTTATCAGGCTGCTCCTTGATCTTTTCAATAAAGTCGATGTATCAGATAAGCGTAAAACGTTCGCTGAGATTTCCCGGACACTTGATCAAATCAAGCTGGTTTTAGATGGCGGTCAAGAAGGTGATCCTTCTCCTGATATGATTGGGGCTATTGCGCAAGAGGTATATACTTCCAATATCTTGGTTCTTTTAGTTGCATACCTCCATGTTCTTGATTTTGATGGTCGCAAGGGTGTTTTGACTCTGTTTACCACTCTTCTTCGTCGACGAATCGGTAATAGAAATCCAACAGTTGATTACTTGGCTAGCAAGCCTGATATTCTGTATCGCCTCATCTCTCAAAATGCAAATATAGACGTTGCCTTGGATGTCGGTACCATAATGCGTGATTGTATCAAGCATGAGTCTTTGGCTGCGATTGTGATTCAGTCCACAGACGTTTGGAAATATTTTGATTACATCAACTCATCAACATTTGAGGTTGCTACTGACGCTATGTCTACCTTGCATGACTTGCTTACTTTGCATCCTCAGCTATGCTCGGCTTTCTTAGCCTCCAACTCGGAGGCTTTCACAGAGAAGATGAACAGTCTTATGAAGTCATCTTCTTATGTTACTCAGCGACAGTCTTTGAAACTAATGGCTATACTGATGCGCCAGAGAGCCAATTACAATTATATGACCGAATATATCGACTCTGGTGAGAATTTGAAACTGAATATGACTCTACTGAAAAACAAATCCAAGAACATTCAATATGAAGCGTTTCATATCTTCAAAATCTTTGTGGCAAATCCCAGAAAATCAAAACCTATCGTCGAGCTCTTAGGTAAAAACAAAGTCAAATTACTTAACTTTTTGCCCTCTTTTCAGGACGATAGAAAAAACGAGGACAATTTCAACGAAGAGAAACTATTCATCATCAAGCATATCAGATCTTTGCCGAACTACGTTCCTTCAGCCAGTGCATCATCTACTTCATTGAATTCGATGGCTGCTAGAAATGGTCAGAACCATATGTTTCCAATGACCGCATCTTTTAGCAGCACCAGTATCTCAGCAACTACTGCTAGTGTCTCTACCGACACCACTCCTGCATCTAACAATCATATTTATAAGAAGCCCGATCCTGCTACTAGCAATGTCTCTGTGGCTACTCCATCTGTCAGTAGTAGGGACATATCGTCCTAAATATATACATCAGCTTCATTATGAGGTTTTGTTTTCTTCAAATTGGAAGCCGTGAATGCATTTATTTTCGTTAAGTCTTTCATGCTGTTTCGTATGGTCGGATTTCATTAGAAAAGAAGCGAAGCCCACTCATAGTCTCGTCTCTGCAAATCGCACCCATCTCTTCAGCCATCTCCATCTCTTCAATTGCAACCACCGGGCTCCAAAGAAATTTCGATGACACATCCTGCACACTAACTCCGCATTCTTTTTGCCATTCAGCCAGGCCATTAAGCCACTCGAGGATTTGCCGGACGATAACCGACTTGCTCAAATATTTTTCTTGAAGCACCATGACTCCGCTAGTTTTGAATTTTCTCAGCTGGATAGGGAGTTTAAGCTTATCTAATAAGTTGCAAGCAGATATCAAATCCTGTGGTGAAATTAGGGAGATTCCACGAGCACGGTTGTAATAGGCAAAAACGTCAAACAAAGTCATTGCTCCACCCTCTTTTTGTAAAATCCCTGTCTCAACCAGATATTCTGCAATTTGTCTTGCAAGTTCTTCATGAAACACTAAATCATTTTGAGCCATCTCTTTTGTGACTATCGACGAGTTCAGCCCAAGAGCGTCGCTTGACTGGCGTAAGGCCTGTCTAGCCTGTTGAGACAAATCTTTACTCTCTGACTTCAAATCAGCTGCCTCAAGTTTTTTTGCATATGACTCCGCCAGCTTTGCAACTTCCTTGGCACTCTGCATCAAACTTTGGAGATCTTCTAAAGCGCTTCCCAATACCTGCTGATTGTATTGCCTAGTTTGTTTCCCTACCATTTCTAGTCCATGTAATCCTGATCCCATTCCAATATCATTGTTTGCAACTGAAGATTTCTCTGGTGCTTTTTTCTGTGCACTTTGTTTCCAAGGTTTTTCAGCTAGTGTCTGCTTCAATTGCTCAAAGAATAACTTATCGCCATTTCCACGAAAACTTAATTTCACTGTATTCTGAAGCATCACATTAGTTTTACCGTTCAATTTTGGAGCAGGTTCTTGTAAGCCTTGCGTAGAAGAAGCAGCAGTAGCCAATGCTGGTGGTAATCTAGCAGAAACAAGCCTCGCTCCACATATTTCACAATTAGATAGCGAAGGGTGATTCATGAACGTACAGCGTGAACATCGGAATCCATCCGTATCAGATTGCGAAGCTCCATTGATAGCCAAGCTGAATTCCTTCAAGGAATCTTCTATCAGCTTCACTTCTGCTTTGACACCGCAACTCTTGCATACCGGCATTTCTGATTCGTCTTCCAAATAAGACGACGAAATTTCATTTGAAAAATAGCATATCGAACAAACCCAGGTCGCCATGGGTGACATTCCTGGATGTTGAACTGAATCGTCTGTCTCCGCCGATTCATCGTCCAAATGAATGGTGACCTTTGGTGATGATCTCAGGAATCGCCCACTATATTCCACATTTTTTATGATCGAAAGTTTCAAGTATATGGAATTTGTACGGGGCTTTACCTCGTCAACATAGCATATTCGTTGGTTCGTCAGGTAAAGCCGACCATTCTGATATCCCTTTGCCTTGTAATCACTGGTTGATTAGCATAATTGATCAACCTATAAAGCTTTCTTCACAACTCACCCCTCGTATATCCCTACATCACTCTGTACAATCAGCTCTTTCTCATTTTTATCGAAAACTGGTCTACCGACACCGTTGACTGCCAGATTACTCCATCTTGACATGATGAAGCCACTGGCCCGAATGGTATGAAGCAAGGCTGATGCCCGTCTGAACTTGTTTTCACAGGGAAGAAGGCTCCAACAATCAAATTATCACCAATCTATTTACACTGAATATGTACATGCTATTTTCGCAAAAAAGTTTCAATTTTGCTTCTCAGTTCTCATTTCTTCCAACCATCTCTGGGTTTCTCCACTGAGAGCATCTTGTACCTCAGCCAGGCCTGGCTCGGAAGCAGAAGTAGAGCCAGAAAGTTTCTCAAGTAGTTCCTTGACTCTCTTATTTTCGGCTGAAACACCATTTGAAAATGCATTTCCTGAGTATAAGATTGCGTGTAGATCATTTTGATGTTTATCGGTAGCAAACACGGAGTCTATTTTGGCGTTCAGCTCTTCTTCTGTAACAATGAACTCATCTGCTTTCTGGTAAATTTCCAAAACTCGGTCAAGCTTGTCTTCAGCTGCCTTAATGCTCGTAATTTTTCGGTTGGCCTCCCGCTTGAGTTGTAATTCTGTTTGTTCTTCAAGAGTTCGTCGCTGGACAAACGGCTCATTCAAAAACGACTCAATAGTGGGAAGAGTCAGCTGTGTGGCCTTAGAAACCTGATGATCTTGTACTTCTAGTCTCTTTCGACGAGCTTCCTCAAACTTCTGTTCCCGTCTCTCCAACCGTTTTCGATCAATGACCTCTTGGGTCCTGAGTGAATCAGTTAGGTATCGCCTTCGCATGGCAGCGCTCAAAGCACGAGCCTCCTGTTGAACAGTTCTAGTCTTTTTGTTTGAGTTCGATGGTTCCTTTGCACTATTTGCGATCTTCTCTTCGGCTGTAGGAAAATGTCTAGGCGGGGGATTTGGATGTGAACCTTTAGGGGCCATCTTAGGATCAACGAAACCGACATTGGTCTTTTTCTCTTCCTCGATTTCCCATGATGTCTTCATTTTAGGTAGAATCTGCCGGGTCTTTGGCAAGATACCCGACTTAAAACCATATTTAGCGATTCGCTTGACCATCGTGTCGGGCTGTTGTAGGAAGTAAGTGAAAAATTGATTGGGACAACCTAATGAGTGTTGAGGCCCGGAATCGAGAACAACAACTAACTATCTGAGAATAGCTGAATTTTTCTGTGCTCGATTATTCTATTTTGGTTATTAGTATTTTATGATTGCTCAATAATTTTATGAAAGTGAAAACAAATCGCGAAAGAAATAAAAAATAAAAAATAAAAAAGCATATTTTTGGAAAAAAAACTACAGCACCTTCAGTTCCCATATGGTCACCCACTATAGTACTTAGTAAGGCTCTTAGATGCTTGAATAGGACTGATCGGACGGGAAGTCTTATTTTCATCTAGATATGGCCGTAGCTGATAAAAATGTTTTGAGAATTTATATATACTGCTGTATCAGCATGTGAAAAAAATCTTGTTTAATCACGTGACATAAATTTATAACAATAGCCATAAGGCCCCAGCGATTTATAACGTGTCATAATAGCATATATTTAGGTAGTGCATAGACGTTAATAAACGATTTAGTAGTAGTAGTAGATTAGACTAGACATAGTTTTGCTGTGTTTTTGGTCCCTCTCTTATGTTTGTATATCCTTGGACTACAAATTCTAATGTTCCACCGCTCATCACTGACATTTTGCCATTTGGCAGCAAGCCTGCCATCAGCCATAAGGCACACATAGCGTCAAAAATGATTGATAATAATAACACCCAAAAATTCATAGTAATGGGTATACAGAAATCAAGTCCTTTCTCGTCTACTGGTACAAAATACTAAAATATCATAATTGTAATATTTAGGTGGAGTATAGACGTTAATAAACGATTTAGTAGTAGGAGTATAGACGTTAGCAAATGATGTAATAGTAGCACGACGAGTCTCGTAGATGGTAAAATAAATTTCTACTACTTCCTCTTGTCAAAACCCCGTATCATCATTAGTGATATCTAGGTAGTGCATAAACGTTAATAAATGATTATTATTATTACCCCCATATCGTCCAAATCCATAATAAATATTTCAAGGGTGGAACAGTCGGTGACATAAAATCGTTGACAAACAATTTTTCAGTCAATCAACTATGATTAGTCAAGGATAGTCAACTGTATCATCTCCCCAGACAAGGAACAAACTCTCTGAAAGCTTTTTAGATATCCTTTTCAATGGCACATGATTTTGAGTGGCATTAAATAACATGTCTTTTTTCTCAGCTTCGGAAACACAGTCATCAAATGCTTCAACTAACAATGCAGGTGTTTTGAACAAGCTCTGAACAATCAATGCTCTATCATAAGTCACTCCACGTGTGGTCATAAGCATTCTGATAAAAATTTCTTTCACAGTCAAGAGCTTGCTTTTGTTTAGCGCTGTTGCAAAAGAATCGATATCAATGCCCAGTTCGTGGCCATCAGTAATCTCCACTCTTGCTGTGCTAATTTCTCGTGTAAAATCCGTCACATCTGGCCAAATAATATTCAATGATTTACCCATCATTTGCTCCTTGATCGACTTCGTGGCCTCATGTAGGTACCGCACAGTATCGTCAGCCGAAGTCGTCCTGACTAAATGGAACTGATCCACGGCACTTGTTTGGCTCAAAACCGTAACAACAGCTTTATTATCACGTAGCATGGTCAATCCTGAAGGCTCTTCAATCAAATAAATAACATTCCTCAGAGAAGACCGATGTAGTCGCTGCTTTTGTTCGTGCAACCTTCCATCTTTGATGGAAGACAGCAAATCATCTAGTCGTTTTCTTTCTAGTATGTAGTCCAGCACGACTCTATGTTTTGTTTCACAGTGCTCTGCTATCCATTGGCAATCGCCTACTGATAAAGCACATGTTTCTACCTCCACTCCACGGGCCAACAACTCTGCTTCAAAATAGTTACGACTATCTCGGGAAAGAACTTCTCTGTTGTCTAAAAGCAGTATGACCCTAAAAGATCCCGGAGACCACACATTGGTTTTTGGTGTATCGCGACTTGTGACTTTAGAGCTGGGCAAGTTTTCTCTTGTCGGAGATTCGTCAAATTCCGCAACTTCGTCGGAATCAGTGACAATAATATCATTTTCGAAAGGCACGCCTTCAATACCAGCAGATTCTGAATTTCCTATGACAATACCTTTCGAGTTCTCTTCATGCAACTCGATTAATTTATCGGCTACTCTGATGCCTGTTTCGGTAATCAGATAGTGGGGTGATCTTGTCGAGGTCTGGTACACCAAATCATTTTTCAGTAAGGTACTCATCCCGTTCCATGCGGTATAGAAACCACTGGCACTTGAATTTGATTCGAAAGGTTTGTCACAATATGGCCTGGCTAGTCTAGAAAGATCAGTACGGCCAAGTCCCTGGCCATCTTGACGGGAATACTTCCGTAATGCTATCAATAATGCATAACCACCTGAGCGAAAACGCGGTATGTAAGTCCGTCCTTTGGATCTGGGCTTTTTTTTCTTGGGAGACGCATTAATACCATCGGCCGTTTGTCCAGTTTTAGTCCCTTCTGGAGAAATGAATTGGACAAACTGCTGAGCTCTTCGTGCCTTACTAGGTTGATCTCCCTTCTCAGCTATCACTCCAGGTGGCAGCTCAATGTCATTTTTTCGACAATACTCGATAGTTTTTCTCTCAAGAATATCACAAATTTTTTGGCCTATGAACTTGAGCTCCTTGAGATCTTGAGGATTGATATAATTTTTGGTGCTTTCTCGCAAAGATCGGTATGCTCGAGTATACATCAAGGCTGAGTTGGTCGACACTGCTGTATCTATGAGATCCTTGAGCCATGTTTCATAAAGTTTCTGCCAGTCATCATCTGCCACTTCGACCATACGATCTCCAAGCTTTAATAGTTGGTGCTCGTTGTGTTTATTTGCAAGTGGTGTTCGATCGAAGAGGAGAGGACTGGGAAGGAAGAAGCGCGGGGTATGGTCACGTGATACTTTTAACGTCCTCGACGACATTTGATGCGAAAACCCCAAGCTTGGCATGACGACTAGAGGAAATTTTCTTCTTATTGATTTCCATTATCTGTCTATTCTCCCGTTGTTTTTCATATTCTCTTCGACCCTTTGTTGTTTATTTGTCGTCTATTTTTTTGTCGGAGGGGCCAACCCCGCTGATGCTAAATTAATTTTCTCCGCCCGGCCGCTACCACCAAAATAAATGTACCACTAGTGATGGTATGAGTGTCACTGTGACACTACAACCACCTCTATCAAAACCCAATAACAAGGAAATGGTAGCCACCAGTGCTTCAGTAAGGGATCAATCGCAGACGAGTATCAAGAACTAGACACTAACTTATTCACAGACAAAAAAGAAAAGAAGCAGAAGCGGTTGTCATAACTGTAAGAGGTTGAAGACAAAATGTGATGAGCAGAAGCCGACATGTGCGAATTGCATCAAAACAGGATCGGTTTGCGACTATAGTATAAAGCTCGTTTGGGGTGGTCGTTCTAGTAAGAAAACAAATGGCTTTGACGAATCCAAGATTGAGGATAGTGCTATGGCGCAGAGGAGCGCGGGAAAATCTAGCAGAGCTGGCCCTATCAGTTTCATCTCAGTCGACTATTCTTCAAGAAAAAAAGGAGTCAAGAGAAAAATCGATTTTGATGGGGATAATGGCAATTCTCCAGCCTCTGTTAATCCACATGCTGGTACCTGTTATCCTGCTAATGGCGGAGAGATAGTGACTCCACAGCCAGCAAATGATGAACACCTTGTGACTAGTGCATTACAATCACCTGGATTTGGCGGACCCTGCGTCGATCTGAATCCCCTGAACCCTCAGGTTATTCCCGGCTTAAAGTTACTATCTTCCTTGGAGGGTGCCTTGAAAGAACAAACAGATCATCTTGGTTTTGGTGCGGAAGATCATCGGTTTGATGTTTCGGATGATGGTCTCTTTACTGATTATACCGACGACATTGATATTTCATTGAAATACGACGAGACCCCTAGTAAGAACTTGTTGGATATGACTCCTCTGCGCAATCAATACTATTCACAGAGCTACTTCGAGCCAGGAATCGATCACACCAACGAGTTTCATGATCTATCTGATCAGGCAATCCCAGTCTCCCTTCCTTTCCTTCCCGAAATTCTGCATCAAGTTCCTAAATACCGTGAACTATTCCATTTTTTTATCAACAAAACAGCAGACTGTCTTGTCCCGCTTCCGGCTGCTTATCAACAAAACCCTTTCAAGCATATCTTGCCAAGAATGGCCATGTCTACTCCGCATCTGCTGACTCTACTTCTAGCATATGCTGCATCTCACCAATCAAACTATCTTCATCAAAAGCGGCCCAAAGATCTGATAGAAAGATTGATGACCCGTACGTTTGATGGACTGGCTCGCTCGTTAGAAGACGGAAGTGAGGCCCATTCTGATGCCACACTCGCAACTGCTACAATGCTGTGCAGTTATGAGGTTACTAATGGTGGTAAAAATGATAGCTGGAGGAATCACTTGCGTGGCGCAAGAAACATTATAGTTGCTAGAGGTCTAGCAGATAGCAATCAGGGCGGCGTATTGCAACTATTAGATAATCGAAGCAATACAGGTTCCAGTCCTGGGGATTCGACAGTGATGGGCTCTTCTGTCGTCCAAGGACCACAGCCATTGAGGGTTTTATCAGAAAATATAGATCCTGGTAAAGTCAGCTACTTTTTATTACGAGTCTTAGCTTATCTCGATATTCTGGGCTCGCTATCTTCTCCAAAAGGATCTTCACTATTAACAACTAAAGAGGACATCTCCGGTTTATGGTCCGTGCCGTTATCAGCCAAAATTGACAGTATGTCAAATGAAGGACTGGGTAATATCGATTTTTTGCTTGGAATAGAACTGGATTTGATTCCTATCTACTCCAAAGTTGCATCGCTTGTAAGGAGGCAGAATAGGTTGCAAATGCTGAAAGCTGCACAGGATACATCTGAAAGCATTCCTGATGGAGAATATGAGCTTGAGAATGAAAGCGTTATCTCCGATGCACTCATGCTATCTCAAGTTTTACTATCGTGTGCTAGTAATACGGAGCTTAGAAGAAAAAACCTAATGAGAAGTGGCGCTGATACCACTCACGTTGGACTAGCCAGCATGAGTTTACTGTTCACTTATGCGGTACTTCTTCATTTATATCGTAGGGTTCTGTTGTTGAGTTCGGATTCTAACTCCGTCACAGAAATTATCGGTTTCATCACCAGTCATCTAGAATCTGACATTGAGCCTGGCTCGCCCATTGAGGCTTGCTTAGCGTTTCCTATTGTAACGGCTGCTTGTGAAACAAAAGATCTTGAGCTGAGAAAGCTTTTCTGGGCAAGATTAAAGAGTATGACGCGATTTGGCATAGGGCACATTACACAGGCTACGGAACTTGTAAAGAAAGCATGGGCAGAAGACAAAACATGGTCCGAAATTCTAGAGGAGACGGGATTCAATTTGGTACTAGCATAAATGGGAAATAGGTTTTTTTCGAAAATTTTATTGGTTAATGCACGGTGTTTTTTTTTTATTTATTTCTTGTAGCAGTTCATGTCATTGTTAAAAGACTTTCCAGTCGCTCCTCCATCTCAGGGACCAATCGCAACTTGACGTCTAGATCGATCTTTTCTTGTTCTAATTTGAGTCTTTCTTCAGCATCGAGATCAGTAAAAATATATCCACCGTATCCATCGAACTGGAGAATAAGATCGTGATATTTCCACAAAGATGCACGATGGCTGACAGTGAGCATTGAAATTCCCCTCTTCTTGGCCTCAGCAAACATGACTGCTTCAATGTCTGAAGTAACACTAGAAGTGCACTCATCCAGAATAGCGAATTTGGGCTCGTGATAAAATAATCTCGCCATAGCAATTCTCTGTTGAACGCCAATGGAAAGATCTTCACGCCATTCCTTTTCTGCATTCCATCCACCTACTTGATCTACCACATCATCTATTTTGAAGATCTTCAATAGATCTGTCAGTTCGGCGTCAGAAAGAATGTTCTTTTTCTCGGGTAGTGGATAGGTGATTTGTTGTCGGAGAGAGCCTTTAGACATGTAAGGTCTTTGCGGAATATAAAAAATATCAGCAGGTGAAGGTCTTGTCACCTTTCCAGGGGCATAAACAGGCCACAATCCCCCTAGAATGCGGAACATTGACGATTTTCCGCAGCCATTTGGACCGACAATTAGCATATGATGACCCTGTTCAACCTTGAAAGACAATGCAGGTACAAGAATGTCACCATTGGGAGAAACAATGGGGACTTGATCAAAAATGATTACTGACCCATCTCCAATAATTGTTTCGCCTTTCTCACTTAAAGCAGCCTGTTTCTCGGCGGCAGACTCTTCTGATCCAACAAGGTTCTTTTGGTAAGAACTATTTGTGATATCATTCATAACGTCTAATAATGAGGTGACCCGAGCAGTATAACCAGCCAATTGTGCAACATCCTTATATGACATCATCACCCGGCCAAAAGCATCGGATGATGAGATTAGCAATCTCTTGTTGGTGATGAAATCTTGAGATCTTTCGCCAGCAGCAGCAATTGTATGAGGAAGGCCCGGAATTTTGAAAAATACTGGCACAGAGCAAAGTACCAAACCCAATGCACCCCATAGATACTTGATTACAAAATCTTCAAGCATGCCGTGGTATAGTCGTAGTCTGAGGATGCGATTGACGTGGTCAATGAGAGTGAAATAAGATCGATCAACAATTCCCTTTTCGGATTCATGGCCCTTGTATAAAGCGATTTCTTCCGAGTACTCTATGATTCTAGAATGCATGAAACGATAGTCACCTTCTAGAGCCGCTTCCTCTGCAACATATTTTCCAAAGTGCGGGGTGAGAACTCTTAGAACATATCCAGATATTTGGATCAAGGAGCCTACAACAAACATCGCTTCACCGCCAATATTGTGAGATAATTGCCATGAGTAAAGGAACATGTCCAGAACTGGCTTAGCGATGTTACCGTACAATTCCGAGAGTGAATTGCTGAACTTTTGAATATCTACAGCAATAAGTTGGTCGGCATTCTTGATACGGTCATCAAGATTATGAATTGAATAATAAATAGGATTAGTGCTCTCATCTTGTGGAACATAGTTTTGCAAAATGTGATTAGTCAGTCGCACTCGATATCGCACAGCCAATATTCCCTGGAGATACTGAAGAATACTGTTGGTAAACGTGGCAGGTATTGCAACCACCATCCACCATATGATACCAAGAAGAAAATCCTTCCCATGGCCTTTGACCAAGTATCCAACTAATCGGCCATCGAGGTTTGCCACATAGAGAGAAATGAAGGTTCGCAGCACAAGAAATCCGGTCTGAGTACAAAGCAGCCAAAACTCTTTGCATTTCATACCACCAGGGAGAAGAATCTTGAGAAGTCTCATCAGTCGGGCAAAAAACACCTTGTCGACGTCCACTCGATCTGCCCGCTTCCCATGTTGAGATGATTTCTTAGACGGTGCATTGATAGACGCATATACACGATGTATCAAGGATAGAAATACCCCTCCCCAAACTGTTCTCCCGATTTTTGTACGATGTCGAATATAAAATTCCAATATAGCGCGAGCTCTTAGAGTACCCTGGAGCTTCGAGAAAGCCACCATATTTGCCCTTTAGATGATGGTATGTAGAAAGTTGATAAGCTGGGGTGGTGAAGGTTGGGATGCCTCGGCAGGATGTGGGGTATAGCGAGCAGGGCTAAAAAAGGAGACTGGTTGTACACCACAGAGGAACTAGAAAGGACAGAAATAGCATAGTTTAGAAATGGCCCACGCTTTACTAACAATGAGGATAATTGCGAGATTAGAGGAATTTCGCTCAATAGGGTCGTAAATTTGAGTGATAGGATTATTACAGTAGGCTTGATCTCATCACTTTGAGATCAGCTCATGATAGGAATGAAGCTATTACTAATACCTTGTAACAGTAGAGTATGAAAAAATGATTAATAGGCTATTTAGTAGTCAAATGCATGAGATGGATGGATTCACATCAGAGCTTACTCTTGTCAATGACATTAATGGCTGCCTTTCCACTAGCATCCCGTCGAACACCAAGCTCTAGCAGTTTGGCAAATGCAGCACTGAAGTCTTTGAAAAACAAATCCTTGTCTTTGGCATAAAGTTCCACGTATTTTCGGAACTTTTCATCCTTAACCAGGGCCATATCAGCAGGAAGCATCATCAGCTCCTTGTCTTCGTCGTAATACTGGGGAACGCCGGCAGGGCTCTTGTCCAAATGCCACTCTCCATTAAGAAGAAGTTTGAAATATGTGTTGGCAAATCGGGTGGGATTAGGTACCCAAGGGCCGTCAAAACCCGATCGGTTGGCGTGAGTTCTACCGAGGTTATGAGCACCACAGAGGGCAACAATCTCCTGATCATTAAATCCCATTCTGTAGAAAATATGTCGCAGATGATCCTGACCAAGAGCACCATCGGGAAGACGTCCATTAGGGGGGACATTGACTTCGTCAGTATAGTCGACTCTACCAGGTTTCCATGGTATCTTTGGGCCACCCATAGCCTCTAAGGCTACAGCACCAGCAAAAGTCCATAAATCGGCATATGTAATCCAAGGGAACTGGGCCTTGATCGGCTCCAAAAACTTTCTAGCATACTCCAGACCCGCATTTGCACCATCAGCTGCTTCCATATGATATCGCATCGTAGCACCATTGGACCCTCCTGTGCCTGATTTCTTGTCATATGTACCAGATGCATGCCAGGCTAATCGCACTAGCACCGGCCCAATAGAACCATCATCATAATCCTCTTTAGGGAGAATCTTTCTGATTGCTTCTGCGACAGCTTCGTAGTCTCCCTCTTTGCTACTCATCTTTTTATTGCTGGTCAAGCTTGAATCTAAAATGATAATGAAGTAGTTGTGGCGGACCATCTCGCTGGGCTACTCCACGTTTAAATAGCTGTCCTGCTGATCGGGGAATTACCGAGGAGTCCAAAAAGTGGGGGGTAGTTACCAGCTGTCAGCCAATAAGCTTGGTTGGGATTACTGCTACTATGGCCGCTAGCCATGGGGCGCGGATCATAAAAATGTGGAGAACCAGGGACCTGTGGAATATTCATTGGAACACCACTCTGATAGATTCATTCAATGAATTTCTTTTATGTATTTTATTGGTTTCTGTGAAGCTTATAACAATTTGGAATAAGTTTCAGTCATCTATGGGCCACATGCTAGATAATTATACACCAGGAAACAATTTCTATTCCTCGGCTGGTCGGCCGTGAAGAAACTCATGCTGGAGTGCGGCAGCAGCACTGAGTCTTCTTCGAGGGTCCCAATGAAGAAGCCGTCGGATGAAATCGACCAGCGATGGGTCGCCTTTTCCTTTGAGCACGTCTTTGACAAGGCTTCTGGAGCTCGGTTGGGCGATCTGGGTCACCTGACTCAGAGGATCTCCGAGAGCGTCGAAATACAGCTTACGTCGACTGCAATTTTCCACAAAAAACCGATCTGGAGGTCCAAATAGTTGCATGATAAAAGCAACTTGCTCAAGCTCGTTATTACCAGGGAACAATGCTTTAGCGTTGACCATCTCTGGGACAAGGCAACCGAAACTCCACATGTCGATCTTGGTATCGTATACCATTCCCATCATTACCTCAGGTGATCGGTAAAATCGGCTCTGAATATAGGTATAAACCTTCTCGTTTTCATAGCACGAAGATCCAAAGTCTATGAGCTTGATAGTGCCCCTTTCCAGATCACTGATCAGAACATTCTCTGGTTTCAAATCGCAATGAATAATTTTCTTCTTTTCTAGAAAAGCAAGTGCCTCTAGAATTTGACGTGAAAATCGCCTCACCAATGGTATCGGAAAGCCTTTGTACTTATTGTACTTCAACAGCTCATATATGTTGATCCCCAGCAATTCAGTGGTTATACATAGGTGATCTCTGAATGTGAAGTGATCCACGTAATTCAATATGGGTAATGCTCCTCCATACTGGTGTTTATTCCAGCTTGCTAAAGTCTTTAAAAGATCTGCTTCCACCAAGGCTTGCATATGAAATCGTTTTCTATTGATGATCAGTTTCACTGCCACAAACTTACCTGTCTTATGGTCGATGCAGCGAAGAACTTTGCCAAATGATCCCATTCCAAGCTTGGATACAATGCGATATCTGTATGCAATATGATCGCCAGGAATCGCATGGTAATTTCCCTTGTCGTCGTCGAATCCATAATTGTTCGTTGTGGCTCTTCTAATGTCACCATTTATCTTTTTGATATCCGATCTTCCACAGAAGTATACACGCCGATAATCCAGAATCTCACCCTTCTCGTACATATTCAGTCGACAAGCCTTGGTAGCTACAGCAGGTGTCATCGGTTCATTGATGGTTGGCTGCTCATCTTTAGGATTAGGAACTTGGCTGGAATGGCTGCTACCAAGTTTCATCGCTTTGAATTGCTTGGTCATTGAATTCTCTGAGGTCTTCGATGTTACCATCTTTTTCAAAATTTCCCGCACCTTGGTGAGTTCTTCCTCCTCGACTAGAGGAACCAGGTGAGGAAAATCAGTCCTGGATTCTGTTGAAAGTCCAGAGCTGGAAAGTTCACTTGCCGGAAATGAAGCATTTTTAGACGATGAAGACGATACTTTCCTGGGACTTTCAAGCAATCCTTTCGATGGAGGTGTATAGCTCGAAGAATGGTTGGTAGAAAAGCTCCTTAGGTTTGTCGTCGAGTGTGAATTTCTACTGATCATCCTCTGAGTAGCAGCGGCTACAGGAGGGCCACCTGGAGATGATCTATTTGCATAGGACGGTGAGTTTGGTGAGTTCATAGTGGTAACATTTGCCAGCGCAGAACCACTCCCAGACGATGTTGGGATCCATGGTTTGGTAGAATTCGATAAGGAGCGCATTCGTGTTTCTGACTTGAAATTTGATTTAGCACTTGCTGGTGATGGCAACGAATTCAAAGGCGATCCACGAGGAGGCATAGAAGTATCTATAGCTGGTAGGGGATGAACCTTTTGATGAAGATGCATAGGTCTGAAAGGAGACGAAGAATCTCCTGCTCTCTCGGGTCCGTGCATGCTAGGGCTCTGCATTTTTATAGGTGAAGCGGATGCAGATGCGGATGGAATGTTTATGCTTATGGTACTTCCTGGACGTTCCAGAGTATAAGCAGAGCGCTCGCGAGGTTTTTGAAGATCACCAAAAGTGCTTGATCTTGGCAAAGAGGAACTCCCGTGCTTCGGTACGATAGGCTGGCTTGACAAATGAGCTTCGGTATCGAGTGACATGATGGATGGTGGAGGACGTCTGGGCCCCGACACGCCCGACACTTGCCTGGAGGTCTTCCGCAATGTAGCATTAGTCATGGCATTAGTAGAAACGGCTCTGTGCGACTGTGTAGTTAAGCCTGGTGAAGAAAAATCAGTTACATCCAGATCATTGTTGATCATGGACATACGTTTTGGAATCTGACGATGACGACCTATAAACAGCTGCTCAGGCATAGATGGAACAGGAGGAGGAATTGAAGTATTTTTCTTCACCATTGGAGACATTGACCGTCTAGAAGTCAATCCTCGAGTTGGTGGTGGCATAGGAGCAGGTATCGGCGGGGAAGGCCCCGTGGATCGACGAGCATTAGATGGATGCTGAGATTGATGATGAGGTGCTCTAGCTGGTGATTTTGATGAGATCGCAGAAGTATTCGAACCAGAGGGTAAAGCAGATGTCGATGTGGAGTTATGCAAGTATAAAATCGATTTTCGTGATTTCGGGTTGATGAACTGGTTGGTGGTGTTTACCATAGAGTGTCTAGACTTGCGCTGACTGGCACTTGTGGGTTGAGCATAAGTGGCAAGAGGCTTGGTAAATTTTTGGCTTTCACGTTTAGATGACACAGAATTGAGACTCTGGCTTGAGGCTTTTCTTATAGGAATACCCGAAGTTGGGTTAAAATCGTTGGATGAGGTGGTAGAGCCCAAGCGGGCGTGGCCCAATGAATGAGGAGCCACGACCAGGTGCGATGTTTCAGTAGGTCTCTGAGATCTGGTAGCCACTGGGAGATGCGACGCTTGCGTTCGCCGCGAGCTAGAAAGTTAATATCAGATCGAGATTGATGGATATTCTATTGCGATCTCTGCGGGATCCCATTCGCGACGGTCTAGTAGCGTGCGACTGTGTGTAAACACAGACATAAACTACTAGATTAAGCATGGCAATAGACATTGGAACCATTGAACCTGATTGAACAATGAAAAATAAAAAAGTGTTACAATCTGAAATACTTACGGGGCATCTCTAGTGGCCAGATCGGCTGGGGGGGTCTCGGCGAAATCAGACTGCATTCATGTGAAGGTTGTTTTGGCGGAAATATAAAATGGGGATTGCAAGGTATCCCCTGAGCGCACCAACGCAAAGGATGGAGATTCGAGCTAGATTCAACAAGGGCCGAGCCTAGTAAACGGCGAGGCTAAAGCAAAAACCAATCACGTGAACCCGGTGAAAATGTAAAATATAATTTAAGAATCAAGAAATTCTGTCCGTACTATTCCTCTGTTTCTCCTTTGTCTGTAAATTGGCGTATTTTTAACCTTTTCAATGTGTGTTTAGCAGGAGAGTTGTTGTGATACCAGCAAACTCGACTATATTAACATTACCAGGGGAACGGGCACGGCCCAGGGCTCCTCACTTTCTTCGTCCCAAGGCAACAAATGAAGATGGTTGTTAGTTGAATACTCCCATCGTAGACTGGAATTCACAAAACCAAACTCTACTGACTGTGATCGCTTTTCTCAACAGAACTTTCTGCCATATCTGCGGTTTTGAGTACTTGGATGGTTCGTTGCAAGACTATCGAAGTGATTGTCAGTTAACGAGATGGTCCGGAGCAACTTGTTCAAGCTGCTTCTCATTCAGTTTCTTCATGATGCTGGTTCCGTCCATGATCCTGCGGTATTCAAGTCAGTAGCTGCGTCTTTGAATGCGCATCCACTGTTGAAAAAGGCCCACGAACCTAAGACAAATAAAGACGTAAGTTCATTAAAGACTGTTTTAATGCGTGTATTTGTTTGCCGTGCTCTCGGCTGAGATATTGTCCAATGTTGTCGAGCAAGAGCATTGTGTCCGGCAATAGAATTTCATATAGGTACTCTCCATTGATCCAACACTAACCAATGTACACAGGAGTGTCAGAGGATTTATGAAGAATTACTCACTATCGACACATCAGATGCGAAAAATGCCAAGATCCCAGCAAGAGTAGATCCGAAAATAGCACAGCTAGCGGTAGTGTTGTACAAGCAGTATACCTCGGAGCTGCTGGAGGAGATTGAAGAAGATCGAGGCCAGTTTTCTCATTTAGTAAAAGAACTAGATGACTTGCAAGGTCAGTAGCATTACATGCGGTTCAGTTTGTTCTATTTTCTTTATTTTTATTTTCTATTTTTATGATACATGTATTTTCTCTAGGTTACTCAATTAGCGCTCATACGAGATCTATGCTCTCTTTATCATTCATCACAAGGAAAATGAGGTCAGGTGCCTCATCAACGAAATAGGCAAGTGAATGATGTATGTATCAGCTACTTATTGAAAACCAATACAGAGAATATATAAAAAAAAGTAAGCAATATATCCCAAGTAAGGATCATAAGAGGATGCCTCATTATTAATTACATTGGCACCCGTTAGATGAGAGTGTCAATCTCTTGCTACGGACTAAGCTCATCATGCGGCCTTGACGTTCCACACCCTCCCAATTTTGTTAGCTCTTTCTTTTACAGAAGACCCCACCACGCTCTAGAGCACTCGGATATCATAGTGATAGTAACTGCCACAAACGAGCGAAATATCACCAATATTTTGAAATGTCAACGGCAATATCGAATCAACAGTCAGCATCACTAGACCCACGGTCGGCTGCTTTAAAGGTGGAAGAGTTTGCAGCTGTTAATGCAATAATCGGAGTGGAGGCACCACCTGACAGCTTCAGGCGTCACATTGCCGAGGTCGTCATGGATAGAGCGGTGACTATGGCTCTACAGAAACTAGGGAACATGAATGGCACAGACAAAGAGGTCAGTCGGAAGAGTCTTATGCAATTTGCTAGTGGTGTTCGCCGTCTTGCTTCACGGTAAGTAATAGATTGCTTGTACTTTGCTCGAGAGTCGAAGATGCGGGGTCGACATTGAGTAGCTCAGGAACAGCCAATAAGGGCTAAACGAAGCGAAAAAAATGGCAGATATTCCACGATTTCTGAACAAGTTACTAGCATAGGTTTAACATCTTATCATTTTGTTGTTATATCGCTGCATGCTCATTAACGTACATTTTTGCTAACTATTGACAGCCTGAAACTATTAGGCGGAATCAACTATCATATTGCGAGGTTCACGCAATGGGATAGTCCTGCATTCACACTATCTATTCTTATAATTTATACCTTCATCTGTCTGCATCCGAACTTGATAATATTGGTTCCTATATCCGCTTTACTACTAGGGGTCATGGTGCCCGGATATCTTCATCGGCATCCTGGTTCATCAGAGTTCATCATTGAAGATCAGTATCAAAAGCGCATCGAACCATTACAATATGAGACCGCGGAAGAATCAAAAACACTGCTCATGGCACTAGGCGAATTACAGACTTCCGTGAATGAAATAGTAGACCTGGTGGATAATATAGAAAAATTCTACTATGGTCTTGGATCGTTCGCGCAAGAACCATACAGTGCTGCTATTTATTTACTCCTTCTATGTTTGGGTATAGCAGGATCATATTTTGCCCGATTTTTACCGGTTGTTCCTGGAATTATAATTGGAGGATGGATGTCAATAATTCTTAAGCATCCTGCAATCAGAGATAAAGCAAAACATTTCAAGCAAGAGTATATGAAGAAACATGAACACGATCTAGAAATTCTAGTTCAGAAGTTTGCAGAAAATGAAATCGTACCCGATTCTGAGGTGATATATCCCGAGGAGGTGAGGGATGTGGAGGTTTTTGAGCTTGAGAAACAGGGCCTAACTCCAAGGATGTGGGATCCCTGGGTATTCACAACGGAAGCCTATGACTTGAAATCCGAGACGAGAATGTCTGGGGAACGTCCAATAGGAGCAGAAAGTTTGGATATGATTCTGGCGCCTAAAGGATGGTATTTTGATAACGACTACCGTTGGGTTCTAGATCCCAATACCAAAAGTTGGATCATCCACAAGGGTTTGCGAGACATGGAGGCTGAAGATGATCAGGGCCATTGGGCTTATGATTATGAGACTGCTGAAGGGGGAGAGAGAGGGGAATGGAGAAGGCGTCGATGGATCCGGCCCTGCTTTAGGGGTGCTTATCCGCCTAGGAAACCTGCCGAGAATTAGACCTGTGGTAAACATGGACCATATTTCGGAAGCCGCAATACTCAACTTTGATCCCAGGGTGCAGGCGTAGAAGGGTAGCGGTTGTTGCCCAAGACATGTAGTTGATGGATTGCTAGTATTATTGCCGAATATCATTTACTAAAACCATAAAATGAAAAAAGGAATAAATAAACAGGCCATATAGAATGTGACGCCCACTTTTGCCATTCTTGGCGAGGTCAAGACAATGACATGATACCATCAACCCGCGATGTTCAGTCGGACAGTTGGAGCGGCTCCTATATTGGTTGGGTGTTGCTCACCGCCTGAAAATTTCGATAAGATCCGGACGATCGAACATTGACCCTATGTTCTATCCCTTCCCCCGTTATTCTAAAGTAACTTAGCTAGATGATCTTCTCGCTAAGGAGTCTATCACCCTTGGCTAGATACAGACTATTGATTGTCTAAGACAAAACCCCAGGATTCCATTCTTTCAACCCAGGACCCACCGAAAAACGTCTCAGAAGCGATCGTTCCTATGCAGTCAACAAAATAATGTACTATCACGTTTATTCTGTAAGGAACTAGCGACAAGTTTATTGTTCTTGCCTGATGCACGTATTTGGAAGCGGAATTTAGACCATCGTCCCCTGGCTAAAATGAAAGTGTGCGAGTCAACACCCTCCCTATTCGGAAGTTGCAGCAGCAATAGAAGGCAAGCAATAGGGCAACCAGAAAGGTGATGAATGCGAGCTAGGTGGGGAGTTATGCGGAGCTATTTCAGGAAAGCGAAATCTCCGACGCTGGATAATCGGTTGTTTATCGTGGCAATGTATGAGTAGATGCAAAAGCAGCAGATGCTATTTTAAATGGGCATGTATAAACAGGGGCCAGGGATGGTGATGATGTTTGACCACCCAACCGGCTAGTAAGACGAGGCAAAAAACACTTGTAGGCAGTGACAAAATCGCGGAAATGAGCCAATAAGTGAGCTGCAAGTTCAACGGGTGAAAAAAAAAACAAAGTGAATATATGGAAAAACAAACAAGCATCATTTTATGCACAGCTATATGATTGAAGATTTGATTTTGCGGAGTCCATGCCGATCTGGCTTGTCTGGCATGCAGAGATTTTAGCGCACAGACTCGTATATCCGGGCCGAATGAAAATAACTTCTAGGACATAAACTCTATTTTAGGCAAGGGGACTCGACACGAATCTCAATCTGGGTGGGAGGTAACCTTTTGAGAGGAGGCACTTAATAAAGCAATCTCATTCAAAAAGAAGGTAGAGATTAAAGTTGAAGTGAAAGTACCTAGCGGCGCCAAGAATAAATTCTCGGCAATCATAGTTTGCAGATCAAGCGGCAGCTTCAGAGTTATTAGCTTCAGAGCTATTAGCTTCAGAGCTATTAGCTTCAGAGCGTAGTGCTAATCTGGCCCCTGGTGTCTTTCGACCTCCCAGGGGTGTTGACTACTAGTGGACGCCAGATGCATGGACAGGTTTACTTACTAGAAACAAATACTTGTGCCTTGCGATAACAAAGAAAGAAAAGTAAAAAGCGATCACAGAGGCCGCAGGAAATAAAGAGATGCCCAATAGCTGTAAGTAGCTGTACTATCATCAGACGACATTGCTCCGTCTGGGCTCATTGACAGTCTCTGACTGGTTAAATTAGAGATTTCAGTACTTTTTCGTAAAATTCACTACATCTTGTGGCCGATCTTGCCGATCTTCTCAGTCTACATTTGCTCGTACAGATTAACTACTACTAAATCGAGTTATTGTTAGGGGGTCGTGGAATACGCTATGATGCATTATTTGCTTATTTCATCATGACCTTCTCTAAACGGCTGGTTGGGAGGCTGCCAGATCTGTCGAAAGTTGCGAATCAACCAACCCTAAGCCTTTTATATTACTATGGTAGCCTACTTGGGAACACCAAGGCTTGAGGAGAGAATAAACTAAGTTTTCCTTAAGAGCTTTCCTACTTTTTGCAGAAGATAGATGTGGCCTCATTTTCGAATAAGAAAGCTCGTTTAGTTGTAGTTTTGCTGTTTGAAGGGTTTGCTGCCCATTTTTATTTTTCCTCCTACCATGGTTAGACCATGCCTATCGGATCTCAAGCCTCACAGAGATCTAAGCCTTCCTAGGCGCTTAGACGGTGGGGATCTTGCAAATCTCAGATTCACTTAAGTTGATGACAGGCAGTTTGACGATCACAACTATGCCACAAAACTGGCTCAATTATTGTTTTAATAATAATTCAACCTATATTAGCCCCACATTATCTTCTCCTCCAGCGAATAATGGAATTCTATTCAATTGAGTAATAAAGTTTTGGGATGTTCATTTTTCATTAATTTTAGTATGATGATTATTTTTGCTTGTAGCATTTGCTTTTTATCTGTAACTGTATTGCTTTTTCCTAATATTGTCTTAATTTTTTCCATTTTTTTTCTCCGATGTGCTTTTTACTGTGGAGTTTTTGGTGGGCCTCATCAAAACCCCTGAGGCAAATGCACCAGAGGAAATGAATATGTGTTTTTGACAACATTCCAGGGCGTTGGATCGCCAAGCTGATAGAAAGAAGGAAAATTCTCTGACAAAGAAAGGATCTTTTATGACTTTGCTTATTCGCACCGATTACCAGATTCCGCATAGCTCATAACAGTATCTGTAGGGAGTAAACTTGGCGTTGATCAAGAGCATTTGGGACAAGGAAGAAGAGTAAAATTGCATACTAATCGACAGCGGGGCGAAAGATACCGAACGTTATACACTCTTTGTTCAATGCATTACTAAAGATAGATGGTGGGTCAACAGTTGGAATATCTACAGAGCCTTGCATCTGTAATGTCTCATGTATTCTTCATTGAGATCGTCATGTACATTGGGTGTTTCACTAGCGGTTACCCAAACAAGCACTACACTAACCTATGTGCCTGCAGATCGGTCGGCCCTTGACCACATAACGTTTCATCTACATCAAAGAAGAAATTGGGCTTCTGATTTGGGCTAATGCAATGACCGAATATGAGGTCTCGGTTGTGGCAGGAGTGCCATATTTAGTATTTCTTTTATTTTTATTTCGAATGCCTTCAGCTTGTCGATGTTGATTACAGCAAGAAGTTAAAAAAGTCCCCGAAAATTCAGGCATCTACAAAGAGTATAAAATCCCTTGCTCCCCCTCTACCGAGGAATCGCCTGTACAGATAATTCATTTCGTTGTATCGTCTGACTGTCTGATCATCGCTAACGTTGTCTTTCGTTTAATCTTTCAACTTAATCTAGCTGATAGTCAACTGTAACTCGAAAGCCATGTACACCAAAAACATTTGGGTGTTAGCTGCTTTGCTGGTATCCTATGCCCGGGCAGACAACACTATCGTTGTTACTGACGATGTAACTGATGTTCAGACGTTTTATACAACAATCACGTCCTGCTCTCACAATGCTTGCCAAACTACCGTCCTTACTACTACGTCATGCAAGGACAAGACTTCAAAGAGCAGCAAATCGAAAAAGCCCAGGACTACTAGCACTGTTCCTGATGTGATTCTAAGCACAACTACATTACCAGATACCACTGTCACTTCTACTTCTGACTGCACTGATTCTCTGACACCAAGTTCCACTAGCACCGAAGCTCAATCCACAACTCCTACAGTTGCTCCTGTTTCTAGTGTAAGCAAGGGTTCTTCCACTATTCCCACCCCAACTGCTGACTGCTGGCCCACTACCTGGCCTGGTGGATGGGATAGCTGGCCCCAGATCCATGCCGACGACTGTTTTGGTTTCTTTGACGACATCGAATGGAACCACAATGGCTGGTTGGACTGTGATTCTAAGTGGACTAAGAGTAAGTGGATTTCTACCTGGCCCACTACTCAGTGGTGGAGCTGTGAAGAGACTACTCAGCCTGCAGCGCCCACATCAACTGTAGTTACTACTGCTTCTTCTACTATCCCTACACCTACTGCTGACTGCTGGCCTACTACCTGGCCTGGTGGATGGAATGGCTGGCCCCAGATCCATGCTGACGACTGTTTTGGTTTCTTTGACGACATCGAATGGAATCACAATGGCTGGTTGGACTGTGATTCTAAGTGGACCAAGAGTAAGTGGATTTCTACCTGGCCCACTACTCAGTGGTGGAGCTGCGAGGAAACTACTCAGCCTGCAGCGCCCACATCAACTGTAGTTACTACTGCTTCTTCTACTATTCCTACACCTACTGCTGACTGCTGGCCTACTACCTGGCCTGGTGGATGGAATGGCTGGCCCCAGATCCATGCCGACGACTGTTTTGGTTTCTTTGACGACATCGAATGGAACCACAATGGCTGGTTGGACTGTGATTCTAAGTGGACTAAGAGTAAGTGGATTTCTACCTGGCCCACTACTCAGTGGTGGAGCTGTGAAGAGACTACTCAGCCTGCAGCGCCCACATCAACTGTAGTTACTACTGCTTCTTCTACTATCCCTACACCTACTGCTGACTGCTGGCCTACTACCTGGCCTGGTGGATGGAATGGCTGGCCCCAGATCCATGCTGACGACTGTTTTGGTTTCTTTGACGACATCGAATGGAATCACAATGGCTGGTTGGACTGTGATTCTAAGTGGACCAAGAGTAAGTGGATTTCTACCTGGCCCACTACTCAGTGGTGGAGCTGTGAAGAGACTACTCAGCCTGCAGCGCCCACCTCAACTGTAGTTACCACTGCTTCTTCTACTATCCCTACACCTACTGCTGACTGCTGGCCTACTACCTGGCCTGGTGGATGGAATGGATGGCCCCAGATCCATGCCGATGATTGTTTCGGCTTTTTCGATGACATCGAATGGGATTTCAGCGGTTTCTTAGACTGTGATTCTAAGTGGACCAAGAGTAAGTGGATTTCTACTTGGCCCACTACTCAGTGGTGGAGCTGTGAAGAAACTACCAAGCCTGTTGCATCTCCTACTACCTCCTCGACCCCAGTTATCACTGCTACTTCTGTGCCCTCTACTACCCCTGGCAAGTACGTTACAAAAACTATCACGTTCACTGTTTCCTCCTCTGTTTACATAACCGAAACTGTGTGCCCTTTGACTGAGTCTCCCAGTACACCCACTACTGTTGGACCCTCTCAGACCCCTATCACTGTTTTAACACCTTCTAGTCATTTTAGCTCTATTCCAGTGACAAGCTCTGCTCCTGCTGTCAGCTCTGTGCCTGTTGTTATACCCAGCTCTGGTTCCACTCCTGTGGCCACTTCCAGCTCTGCACCAGTTGTCAGCTCTGCATCTAGCTCTGTGCCGGTTGTTATTCCCAGCTCTACTCCTGCTACTAGCTCAGCTCCTGGTGTCAGCTCAGCTCCTGCTTCTAGTTCAGCTCCTGCTTCCAGCTCAGCTCCTGGCGTCAGCTCTGCACCCGCCTCAAGCTCTGCACCAGTTGTCAGCTCTGCATCTAGCTCTGTGCCGGTTGTTATTCCCAGCTCTACTCCTGCTACTAGCTCAGCTCCTGCTTCTAGTTCAGCATCTAGCTCTGTGCCGGTTGTTATTCCCAGCTCCGCTCCTGGTATCAGCTCAGCTCCTGCTTCCAGCTCAGCTCCTGGCGTCAGCTCTGCACCCGCCTCAAGCTCCGCTCCTGGTGTCAGCTCAGCTTCTGCTTCTAGTTCAGCTCCTGGCGTCAGCTCTGCACCCGCCTCAAGCTCCGCTCCTGGTGTCAGCTCAGCTCCCGCCTCTAGCTCAGCTCCTGGTGTCAGCTCAGCTCCTGCTTCCAGCTCAGCTCCTGGCGTCAGCTCTGCACCCGCCTCAAGCTCAGCTCCTGCTTCCAGCTCAGCTCCTGCTTCCAGCTCAGCTCCTGGCGTCAGCTCTGCACCCGCCTCAAGCTCAGCTCCTGCTTCCAGCTCAGCTC